>CM053172.1:33788647-33819364 GCA_012977825.3 Pteromalus puparum
TGTCCCAGTGGCCGCCGGACAACAACAACCACTGAAGACGGTTCATCTCATCCCACCCGCGCCACCATCAGCACCATCAGCATCATCTACTACATCATCGGCCACTTCCTCATCAGTTTCCAAGGTGACTCTGTCCAAGGGTTTAAGGGCCTGCCACTTCAATGCTAACTCCCTCACGGGTCACATTGAGGCGGTTAGGCTCTTTTTGTCCACTCGTCCCACCTTCCACGTAATAGCTGTGACTGAAACCTGGCTAGACGAAAAGGTCAAAACAATCCCTTTACTTGACGACTATATACTATATAGACGGGACAGAAATAGAAATGGTGGAGGTGTGGCCCTCTACATACATAACACTTTGACTGCTACCATCATTGCATCATCCGACGGTGCATGGTCTGGCAGGCCGGGGAAGCCGGAGTATCTCTTCTGCGAGATCTCTGCTAAGGGAGTATCTCCCATCTTTGTCGGCGTTGTTTATCGTCCACCACATGCCCCTTTCATTCAGGGCAATGATTTCATAGAGAAACTCTCTACACATATGCACTGCTACTCAAACAAGCTGATCATGGGCGATTTCAACGCTGATCAACTCTCCTCTTCCGAAGATGCTAAGTTCATCAGAGCCTTCATAGAGGAGAACTCCCTACAGTCGGTCCCTTATGGCGCCACGCACCATAAGCAGGAATCTGACACCTGGCTGGACCTCTGCTTGATAGACGAGCAGGATCGCCTGCTTGAACACTGGAAGTCAGACACACCCTTCATAAACGGACATGACCTCATAACGGCCACTCTCGACGTACAGATGCCACGACACGTACCTAAAACCTTCACCTACAGAAACTACAAAGGCATCTGCGCCGAGAAACTGAGGAACCACCTCGGGGCATGTGACTGGTCATCCCTCGCCACTTCATCACTCGACGAATGCATTGCTGTACTCAACACCAACTTAACTAACGCTGTAAATCATCTCGCCCCATTACGCACAGTGACACCTGGACAGAAGCGCCACCCGTGGTTCACCACGGCTCTTCGTGGACTTGTGAAAGAACGAGACAGACTCTACAGGCGATTTCGCAGATCACGTCTCCCGTTGGATCTATTTTTTTATAGACTCGCCAGGGATGATGCTCACAGACACGTTGAGGAGGCTAGGCTGAACTATTATCATTCACGCCTGTCCTCCCTGACAGATGTCGGCGAGATCTGGAGAGAGCTAGAGAAGCTTGGAATAACATCTTCCAAGCTAAAACCACCTTCTCGCTTCTCAAACGAAGACCTCAATATGCATTTCAGCGGCATTTCCAACAACCCGCAAGCTCCTGCTGTTGAGGATTATCTGCGTACCCTCGAGAGTCTGAATTTCCCTGAACACTTCAGTTTCAGGGAGATTACGGAGTCGGACGTTTTAGCTGCAATAACGCACTTTGACTCCCAAGCCAGAGGTAGCGACGGCATCCCACAGGTTGTTATTCAGAAGGCCCTGCCAGTACTCGCTCCCATTCTTCGTCATATTTTTAACCTGTCATTGAGCGAGTCGTGCTTCCCCTCTGACTGGAAAAAGTCATTAGTGCACGCATTAAACAAAGTCAGCTCTCCTACATCTTTAACAGACTATCGTCCGATCTCTCTTCTATGCTTCCTGTCAAAGGCACTGGAGTGGCTGGTGCATAAGCAAATCTCTGAGTACCTTGAGTCCAGGCTATTTCTGGACGACTTGCAAACTGGTTTTCGCACTGGCCACAGCACTCAGTCCGGCCTACTCAAGCTAACGGATGAAGTTAGGCGTGGCATTAATAACAAGAAGGTAACTCTTCTTCTTCTCTTCGATTTCAGTAAAGCCTTTGACACTGTATGTCACGTCAAGCTTCTCCGAAAGCTAACACACTTCTGTTTCTCTAAGCAAGTTATCCGCTGGGTTGCCTCATATATCACAGGCAGAAAACAGGCAGTCGTTGGTGATGACGGCGAGCTTTCCACCCTTCGTCCTCTCAACACGGGAGTACCGCAGAGATCTGTCCTGGGTCCTCTGCTATTCTCCCTGTACATCAACGACATTTGTTTCTGCCTCGACCCCGATGTATCACATCTCATCTACGCGGATGACTTGCAAATCTACAGCCAATGCCACCTTGAGGAGCTCGACTCTTGTTCCGCGAAGATGTCAGCTAACGCCGAGAGGATTACAGGTTGGGCTGCACAAAATCATCTAAAGCTAAACGTTCTTAAAACTCAGGCGATCGTCCTGGGCTCCCCCCACTACATTAACGCTTTACCAAATGTCGCTAACACCTCTATCAATATAGGGGGAGCCCAGGTCGAATACCAATCGTCTGTGCGCAGTCTGGGAGTGGTGCTCGATTCTAAATTGAACTGGAAAGAGCACGTCACACAACTGTGTAAACGTGCTCATTCACTAATGTATAGGCTATAGTTCTTCAGAAAGAGCACCAACCAAGAGCTGTGCAAACATCTCGTGCAAGCACTGCTGTTTCCCATAATAGACTACTGCTCTCTAGTATACTGTGACCTTACTCAAGAACTTGACACTAAACTACAGAGACTGGTGAACACAGGAATACGTTACATCTTTGGTGTAAGGAGGGACGAGCACATCACCCCCTACAGACGTGAACTGCAATGGCTCACCACCGCCGGGCGTAGGAAGTACTTTGCGGCCTGTTTTCTCAGAAAACTTTTCAACACTGCCACACCATCGTACATCTTGGCCTTCTTTGACTTCCACGTTGCACTCCGTCCTGTGAGGGGTGAGGTGACTGCCCTGGACATCCCCCCCTTCGGCACGGAGACACTGAGGAACTCATTCCATATCAGTGCCTCATACCTCTGGAACTCCTTACCATCTCATCTTCGTGACAATAGATCTATCACTCAGTTCAAAACGCAAGCTAAGCGCTACTTCCTCGCACAAGAGAGTACATAACATCTTCAAGCAGCATTCGTCACCCATTTCTCGCCTCCATTACTCTCATACTCATACACCGACCTTCATCAATGAACAGCTAATCAACTTACTACCTGTATCAATAATTTTGTACAACATAATGTACATGAATAAAAATTTCTAAAATCTAGAATCTCTCTCTCTCTCTCTCTCTCTCTCTCTTTCTTTCTGTGACTTCGAAGGCTGTCTGCTCTCTTACTTACCTTGCTGCTGAAAGCAATATACAGGGTGATTCTAAAACAATACCACATTCATATACCATCGTGATCAGCGTGAAAAACTGAGCCTAGGGGAATTAGTCCGAAAAATTTTCCTCCACTTTTCACTTTCCCAATTCGAAAAGGAAATTCCCCCCACCACAGCGCCAAGCGGAGAAGCGCGTGAGGGGAAATGAGCGCGGCGGCCGCGGCGCAGCAACAAGTGGGGGAAGCCGTTGCTAAGGAGGTCGGCGGCGGCAAACGGAGGGGAAGAGGGAGCTTAAGAGATCGGCAAGCGCAATTATTTCGCAAAGTTTGATGATCTGCATGTGCGAAAAATTTTCGTTCAACTTACAAAACTGATTTTAATTAATTTCTCAGACACTTAATTTCGAGGTTAAGTCAATGAGAAAATGGCGAGAGCCTCGGTTTCGGAGCAGATGCTGCAGTTTTCTTTCGCTTTTCTGGATAATTACTGGCCAACTACACAAGTAGCTCCGTTCGCGTCGAGACCTAGGAGATAAGACTTTTTTGCTGCGAAAATTCGGAAAACGGTGAGAGCCTCAATTTTGGAGCAGCTGCGGCTGTTTTCTCGCGCTTTTCCTGCATTATCACACTGGTAAACTGCACAAGGGGCTCGGGTCATCTCGAGACCGAGAAGATAAGGTTTCTTTGCAGCGAATATTCAGAAAGCGTCCTGTTACGGATGGACAGTGGATTGGTCCTGCTCTGTGAGCGACTAATGAAGTAGGCAGCAGTAACGGTTGATACTCTTTATTGTCAAACTAGAGCTCCGCTCGGTTTGGCAGTCGCCGGTGATCTGCCCGCTCCGCCGTCGACGCGACTCGTCGATGGCGAGCAGCTCCGCGTGCAGGAGTGCATACGCTGCATTTCTGCACTGAGAGACTCTNCACTTCTGCACGGAGAGACTCCGGGCACCGGCTCTGTCTGCTTACGCTGCACCGCACGTGTCGCGGTGCCACCGGATAGCCCACGGCTCGTCCGTGACACGTCCGCGGCCGCGCGGGTGTCCGACCTCGGCACCCAAAAAAAAAACAGTTAATAGCCGTGCCTAGAGCGCTGGTGTGTGAGTGTGTGTGTGAGGCGGTGGGGCGCGGGACAGCGCGTACCGCCGGTGAGTGAGCGTTGAATTACTCGCAATTTGAATGAATGAATAAAATAAAATTTTTGTCCCTGGATGCCAGGTGCACTGCGTGCACCGATATGCGTAGCGCATTGGATTTCCGCCGAAGGCGTGTTTGTCCATGATTAGCTATAGTGTGAGTGTATGTGTGTGTGTTGGCGCGGATGTTGTCGATGAGCCAGCCGCTGCTGCTTTACATAGTTTGCGAGCGGAGCTCATCTTATACATTAATGTATTTAAAAAAATATAATCCCGGTGAAACATCCAACAATAATAGCGCGTGGCGCTTAGATATACAATTGCATATTATAACATATATGGCTGAAAAGAAAATACATTTAATTATGTATACTGAATTATATTATATACTATATTGATTATTGTGATTTGAAACGAAAAGAGAAAGAAAAAAAAAACGAGGAAGACGCTTGGCTGCACCGCGCGGGTGCATTGCGCGCGCGTTGGTCTTTTCGCGCTTTCCGACCAGCTTGGCTTTTTTTTTTTTTTTTCTTTAAATTTTGGCTTTACGAATATTATTCGATCTGGCAACGCCGCTTGCTTAAAGAAATAACTTCTCCGCTCGCTTCTTGGCTTCGCGAAGTCCCTACATTGTAGCTCGGGATCACGTTGCGCGGAGCGATAAGCCGCATACCTCGCTGCCCGATAACCGCGCTGCGACGCGGTCGGTGGATGCTGCGGCAGTAGCACCGCAGCAGCCTGCCCGGACGCATCTAATTCGCGAGTGAGTTCGTGTGTCGTGCAACCAAAAGTGAAGTTGAAGTGTAGTTGCGACATGGCGGCAGACCATCCGGATCGCCTTGCCCTGCGGCATCGTCGGCTGCAATCGCTCCTGTCGCCTACTGTGACTGCGGCGGACCACGAGGATTGGCGGCGGATCTGGCGGGTGCACGGCGCGGCCGTGATGTGCGATCCGGCGGCCGGATCTTTTATGTGCCCGGTGGGCACCGAAGCTGGGCGAGAGGTACTCGGCACTTTTGTCGAGTGGCTTACTTGCGGCTACTGCGGGGAGGTGAGTTCATTTATTAATCTACTGTTCGCCTGGAGGACCGATAGCGCGAGTGAATGTTGGTTCACGCATTTTTTCCTTTATTCGTAACGGGTCACCATGACGTACTACAGCTCGCCGCGGGTGCCGCGGTGGCCTCTCTGGGGCGCGCCGCTCACAGGCGATAACTGCTGGCTGGTGCCCCCCGGTACCAGCAAACGTTTCCCGGTCATTTGCAGGCGGGACGGTCGGGTGAGTTTTCAAATTTTATTAGTTGATTTCTAATGCATGCGGCGATGCCTCAGCAGCTGCGCGAGAGATCGCATGTTTATTGCGCGTCGCTGGCATGCTGAGAGGAGAAGAGAAAAAGAAAAAGAAAAAAAATTTTAACTGTCTCAAATAATATTCGTTGCTTGACTCTGGAGTAACGTTGTTATCTGATTCTCTGTTACAGGTTGGCGGACGCGTCGTGCGGCGGCTACCGGAGGATGGCGAGTGGACGCCCGGCCATTATCCCGGTGCAGACGTCGTCTATTACGACGGCGACCTGTACTTCGTTTACGTGGTCGTCTGCCCCAAGGGTGTGGTGAGTACACGCTGTTAAATTTGAGCCCTTGATCGTAGCTTTTTCTTTGACGCGGTTCTAATTACATGCGCATTATTGTTTCAGCCCGTGAACATCATCGCTTATCGCGGCCCGAGGTCCGTGCCCTATGTGCCGGACTGGCACCTGGCGGTAAAGACACCGTCGTTCTCGCCGTTCAGGCTGTCATTTTGCCTGAACCGTGGGGCCGTGGGCGACGACTTACAACGGGAAGTCTACTGCGGCTGCTGTGGCCCGTTCACGGTCATGCTCCTAACCATCCGTGCGCCACGCGACGATCCCGAGGGATATCGGGCGCATCGACTGCTGCTCGGCCACTCCGACCGTATCGAGGCCGAAGAAGCTGCCGCCAACTTCGTCTCATCTGACTCTACTGATAGTTTCTGAATTTGCGACATTAATAATTAACATTTGAATTTGAAAATTTTTATAATTAATATTTGACTTTGTGCTCTTTTATATCAGTATCTGAATTTGTATTGTAATCATTAATATTTTCACAGTAAATTTCCTATATATGTACCTTTTCCGGTTTTCCCTCTTTTTTTAATCCCAGTCACAAATTGCAGATATTAGAGTCTTACGGGAAAGTCTTTCTTCCCTTTTGTCGCCAGAGACAACTTAATTAACTTATTATTATATAACATACGGGCTACAGCCCTTTACACATTGTGGGCGTATGTAACGCGATCAATTAGTAGAACGGACAACTGAGGTGAGCGCAGCGACGACTACACTGCTAGAAACATCTGATTGAATCTTCAGCCCAATGTACCGGAAGTCTCTTCCATGAACGTAACTGAAAATTCGTTCACCCAAGAATTGAAACTTCAACCACGTGGTTGAATTCTCAGTAACTTTTGGTTGAAACTTATAAAAAAATTAATTCCCGGCCACACCAAGTCACGTTGTGACAATATTTTTTTTTGCGATTTTATTAATTTTAAGTTAATTGAAATTGAAGAACCTTAGAAAAAAAAAACCTCTGAAGAAGAGAAAATAAAAAAAAAATTCTGCTCCGACTGGGACTTGAACCTGCAACCTTAGGGGCGAGAGGCGGATCACTTATCCAATCCGCTACCTCGTCCGTTAAAAATATCTGCGTATGTAGTAATTTAACACGTTTAAACATCTGATTATAGAAAGTCGAGAAACGGTTTCGAAATTACGAAAAAAAAGTACAGTAAAATTTATCACGTAGTCTATGTACAAACCACCAGTCGCCATAAAAATTATTGTCCTGTTTTGGAAATTGTATTATACTTTTTCGTAAAATTTACTACACGTGTACAGTAATTTGCCCACTATTCTCGCTCTGTGATCAGATTACTGTAATTTTCAGTAAAACTTTTCATATTTTAGTAAACTTTACTGCACTGTTTACTGCACTGGATTATACGCCTGAACTTAAAAATTTTCTAAGTTTTTCCAAGTACATGTTACTGGATTTCAACTCAGTTTGGAAAATTCAATCAAAATGTATATGAATTTTCATTTTAGTTACGAAGGACTGATTTTTCAGTTACAATGTGTAATTGAAAATGACTGAATTTTCGAGACATTTCCAACAGTGTAGCTTCTAGAGCTCAAGCGAAGGCGAGCGAGCGGATGACGAAACTTGTCAGGGATGTCTCTTCCTGGACCGAAGCAGGAAGAGCGTCCCATTGCCGCCTCAACCGATTAATGAGATGATATTACGGTAGTTGACGCTACCTTTTCGGAGTTCGCTCAACCGAATGAATGCTTGATCAGAAGAAAAGAATACGCTTATTCGGGTCGAAACCCATTCTCTATGGCTAATCCGCAGTCGTCATAGCTTTATGTTACAACGGGAATTATGCCGTAGTTTCGGCTAGGTTCCGGCGGAATTCGCGCGCCATTTCTAGGTGCATGATCGTCTTTTGCTGCTTCATTAAATCGCGCATGGGCTTCCCGGCGCGATAACGAACGAAGCACCAGATCAGGCCGATCGCGATCACGAGGGCGCCTATCATGGACCAAGAGGAGTAACCGAATATACTCGAATAGCTGCCTAAATTCTTCAGCTCGAAAGTTGTGGCTTTTCTATACGCGATTTCCCGAGCTTTGTCCGCGATTTCACGCAAACCCGCTCCGGTTTTTAAATTTTCGAGGTCAGTGCCGTGCAAGTTTTTCGCGCGGTAAGCGGCCTCGCTCGCGATGGCCTGCTCGAAATCTGCCTCCGAGTCCGCCGATGTATTTAAACTCGCGATTATTTTAGATATATTAAACTGGATTGTCTCGAAGGTTGTGCCGTTTACTCGGGCGTTAAATGATCGGGATGCTGTTAGGCGCGCGCTGCCTGTGTGTGCCGCGCAGCCCTCGTGGAGCTCGAGTATGCCCGCGCCCGATAACCGAGTAGCTATTTGTTCGGCGCGTAGGCATTGGATAAAAATATCCTCGGGCCATCTCGTAGCGTATATCCACGTGTTGGCTTTGTACAGTCTAAGCCAAAACGTGTCCCTCAATTGCTTGATCCTGACATCGCAATGGCTCGGGTCCTCGATCGGGTGCCCTGACGCGATTTTAATTTCGCACGCGGCGCTATCCTGAATCTCTCGAATGGGTTCAGGATTTACCGCGATTAACGTGTTGCCAAGCTTGCGCAGCTTCGAGACTCTTTCTGCAGGTAATGGCATGTACGTGCGGTTCGACTCGCTCACCGCAAAATAACTATGTTCTGGCCAAACGTACGCAGCGATGCTACAAGCATCTATTACTTGCTGTACCGCCGGTATCGGAGAGGCCTTGAAAAGGTTGAATTTTTCAATGTCGAGGAGAGGGACGGCTACCACGTAAATCAGGTGGCCGTTTGATAGCATGATTGCAATTCTCGATACCTTCATCACCGGAATCGCTGAGAATTTGCCGTCGGGGAGCGGGAATTTCGCGTTGGCCACCGCGGTTTCCACGGTACTCGCCGCGCGGCTTATTACTTCTGGCGCCATCATTCGTGGGTGGATAAGGCCCTTCGCCGCGAATAATACCGCGTCCGTGATGACTTCAGTGTCGAGTCTGAATTGGGCAATGCTCGCCCTCGCGTTCTGAATCGCGTTCTGGGCGGTTATGGCGATATTGCCTTCGATTGTTTTGTTGAACAATATGCTGGTTGCCACTTTCATTTTTAGCATCCTACTGTCTATATCCGATAGCTCGCGCTCGACTATCTCTGTTTGATTCGCGAGGAGAGCCGCGGTTTTCCGCGTATCCTCGGCAATTGCTCTCACAGCTTCCTGTATTTCAGCCTCGTCGGCTTCGGTCAACGTACCGTACAGGAATTTGTGAATTGAGCCGATGAACGGAAGCAGAGATCGCCGAGCACGCTGATGCCCTTCGCCCTCGCTGTGTGTTAGCACTAAGTCTAATACACGTTCTACTTGGTGAGCGGCTATGATAGCTTCTTCAAGTAAGCCCTCGGCGTCGCACCGGGGTTTACAGGCGTGGATGATGCTAGCGACATGATCAACGAGTTCTTCGCTCGCTTTGAAATAAGGCCGCAAGTCGGTCTTTTGGATTATCTTCCAGTCCGTACTGGATGTCGCGAGGGGCGCGATTTTCTCGGTAATCAGGCCCAAGTTTTCCTTCAGCTGATGGATGAATCGGCCTGGGCCGCTTTCGGGCTTCGGAACGACCGCCCCTTCGCAGATGTGCACGCAAATCCTGAAACCAAATGCTTTGGTTAACGCTATTAGGAACGATAACCTGGAGCAGCCGGCTTTTCGTTGCGTGAAGCGTATTTTGGGAGTATGGGACGTTTTTTGTTTTATTGCGCGGCCCACGTCCGGGGACGCGCAAAAAAAAACAGAAAAAAAAAACGTCCTACTCCTCGGGGTTCGCTGCTGACGAATCAGCTTCCCTGGCTAGTGCGCTTGGTCGCACTAGCTTATTAACGTGCACTACTCTTGACATTTCGTCGTTTTTGATCGTAACGTTGTTCGTTTTTCTATTTACTTGAATTATTTCGAAAGGTCCGCTGAACTCTTTCGAAAATTTCCCTTTTTTGGGTTCTTTGAGTAGGAAGACTATTTCACCTTCGCGGAAATGCTTCGAGTTTAACTTCCGGTCGTAATAATGCTTAGACTTATACTTAGATTGGACTAAATTCATCGCGGCCATCGTTTGCAGGGCCGTGAGATTAAGAGTCATGTCATTAATATACTCATTATACGTTATGCCGCTGTCGCTTCGCGGAAAGCTCGAGGGCGTTCTGGGCTTAACGCCGAATAATAGCTCGTGCGGGGTGTACCGCGTACTCTCGTGTTCCGTGCAATTATACGCGTGCTGGCAAATCGGTGTCCAGATATCCCATTCGTCGGTATTTCTCACGTATTTACGCAGGTACTCCGTGAGCGTATGGTGCATCCGTTCTATGGAGCCATTTGCTTGCGGGTGGTACGCCGTCGTACAAAATTTCTTAATCCCAAAAATTCTTGCGAGTTCCTCGAGAACTCTATTCTGGAAGTGCGTGCCCTGGTCGGTTACGATCGCGGCTGGCGGCCCGAAGATACAAATAATTTTTTCGGTGAGCGTGCGCGCAACTTCCTCCGCGTTGGCGTGTTTCGTCGGCGTCAGGATCGTATATTTTGTGAGCATGTCCTGTGCGGATAGGATGTACCTGTAGCCGCGCTTTGTCACGTCAAGAGGCCCGTAAAAATTTAAGGCTATTTGCGCGAACGGAGTGAACGGCGTGTTGCTAATGAGTAGCGGAAAACGCGTTTTCACGCGGACCAGCTTGTTGCTTTGGCACGTGGCGCATCTTGTAACAAATTGCTTTATGTCCGGGCGCATGTTTCGCCAGTAAAAATCAGCGGCGATTTTGCTGTACGTTTTTGATACGCCCCTATGTCCTCCCATTGCTGCTTCGTGGTACTCTTTAATTAATTTAAACCGTTCGGATACCGCGGGCACCGGCAGGTTATTTTTATAAAGGACTGCAACAATGGGTTTATTCGCGAAAATCCTGTCGAATAATTCTATAAAACTGGCCCATTGCGATAACGTGAGCATCGCGAGGTCTCGGATTATGGCGAAGCTGCGTCAATTTTCCCTTAAAGCTACGCGTTTCAAGGTGCGTAGGCATTTGCTTAGGCCTGCTCGTAGCGGGCGGTCCTCGAAAAAGCTTTTTATATAAACCCCGATAAGTTTGAACCCTCTGCACTCTGTTACGTTAACTTCGCCCAACTTAAAATCGTTCTCGGTTAACGCGTTAGGGTCTAGATATCCTCGTTCGACCAGCGCTTCCTGTATTTCAGTAGAAATAAATTTATCTGCTGAGATCAGGTAGACTAGATTTTCATGGAACCGGAACGGGTGCTCGTCGAGCGACTGCAGGTGAATAAACGGAGGGGGCTCCTGACCGTCGGGAGTTGCCCATGGGGGTTTTCGCGTGGAGGCCTCACTCCGGCTACTACGTAGCGTTTCATCTTGCTGTTGTTTAAAGCAGCTGCGGCGGCGCTTGCGCTTACGTCGAAGGCCGACGCTGCATCGCTCTCGCTACTGACGTCACGTGCAGCTGACGGTGCAGTTGCGTCGGGCTGCGGTGAATACGGACTGACTTGAGCTGCGACCTTGGCGGGACTATCGCCGTCTTGGCTTTCGCTGAAGCTAAATCTCAAGTTCGGTTCCGGGGACCTGGCCGCGCTTAGCGAATCTCTGCCTACGATTAGCGAGAGATTCATCGGCGATACATTTCCCGTATCTGACTGATTTTCACGACGCGGAGACTGGTTCGATTCTACGGGTGACGGCGCGTCTCTGGCTTCCGAGGCCGATTTGTCCTGGACGTTGCCGTGACTTTTATTATTTACTATACCCGGCCGTGCAGTCGTGCGCGACGTTTTCTTGCTTGTTCGGGCCTTTCTCCCTAAAATCGGAGATTTAGGCCTTTCGCTTTCCTCGCTGCTCGAAGAAGATGAGTTGCGTCTAGGCTTACGAGTTTTTGCGGAGGCTTTAGGTGCCTCTACCCGTATATAGGGTGTAAAGTGCTGACCGGTTAGATTTAAGTGAATCGTTTCCGATGCGCCAGGCACTACGATGTGGCAGAAAATGCGCGTCTCTCCGGGGAGATCATAGTGGACGCAGACGTTTACGCCGAATTCATTCGCGAAAATAAATGCGCAATCGATATTACCGTACTCGGTGTTTGATTCTAAAATTCTTTTTGCCTCGGCCGGTTCTCCGCACGATCCTAATAATGGTGAAGCGAGCAATCGGCGTCTTAGGCTAGTCGCCGAAGTCTCGAGCTTGAGCACCTTCATTAATGAATAAAATAGACAATTTCCCGGCGGCGCACTGGGAATATTGTCGGATCGGCGTAATTTCGCACGTGGCTCTGCACACTGCTTTTTGCGAATGTATGTATACATGCAGACGTTACCCGAACTTGCTGACGAGTTTTCGTCCGACGGCGCGGGTTTCCGGTCGTAGTTTCGCGGTATACCCGAGAAGTCTTCGCGAGGGCCTTCGGAGTCAGCAGATGGTTCGGGATGCGCTTCGTAGGCCTGGTTCTGGTTACTATTCGGCGCGGAATTTATGCTAACTGCGCTTTCTTCACCGTCGGCGGATTTTTCGGGCTTCGAGTTACTTTCCTGTACACCCGACCCGTTCTTTCCGTCGAAATCGTTACGTTTTTGCGGACTAGTTACTCCGATTACGCTGGTCGGACTGCGGCTTGCTGTGCGCGCGCTTTGTTCACCTGCGCACATGTTTTCGTCCCGCGCGTGCGGCGATGTTCTCGCTGACACTGCGTCTGGCTTGCTGGCCTCCGGCGCGACCGACGAATTCGCTTCCCACACGTCTATGCGCATGCCGCCTTTGCCCTCGAGTTCTCTTCCCTCTACTTTGACTCTTAGCTTCTTCTTGAAGTTCGCTCCGGGCCACGGCCATGCTGAAGCGTCGTGGCTCTTAAGGGCCTTGGTTAGCGGATCTTTGGCGTGCACGACTGGGCTCGCGGCTTCCGGGCCGGCTACTGCGCTTACGCGCGTTGCGAGGGAAATTGGATTTTCGGCGGCTGGCGGTGCACTTAATGCGCCGGGGTGTTGCGCCGGATTCGGGGAGACCGCATCCTGTATTATGGGTCCGAGGGGGAAGCTAAACGTCTGAAGTGGCTCCAGGTTGCTGGCTACTTTGCCCGATGGGGGAATCCGTGTGGCCTGGTCTTCGCTGCTCGTGCTGCTGGGATCGTACAGCTTTTGGGATAGCGGGCCCCGCGTTCGCTGGGAGCTACGGGCTGCTTTGACCGTCGATGCCACGTACTTTACGTACGGCCGGATTTCGGGTGGGATACAATGAGAATATGTACTGTTCGAGATCGTAGATCTTACCGAACGCATGGACTCGTCGGCGCTCGTCATCTCGTCCCGATGTGGGCTCGAAGCTGAAGGCCTCGCTGCGGGCGCGTCGGCGCAAAATTCTATCGACTCTTTCAAAATTTGTTTTATCCTCGCGTTTTCCGCCCCGTCCAAAAAGTACCTATTTTTGTTTGCCCTTCTCAGCGTTACGTTCGTCAGCACGCAATTATACAACGTTACATCGTGGTAGTCTATAAGTAGTAATTCTACCACCGGCGTTGGGATAGACACGTCCGCGTCACCGATATTAATACATTCCGCGATGACCCGACCGTTGATATTTCTAGATACGAAATTCCCAAATAATAGGTTCGGATGTAAGTCCATCAACGGGACCAATCCTTCTTTCGTATCGTTATTACGAACGCGCGCGCTTATAAGCATTTTAACCCGTGCTGGGATGGTGACTTGCTCGTCGGACTCGAATGGCAATGTAACGTCACCGAGTCTGAGGCTTTTGGTTGCCGCATCGACACATCCATTATGGGTGTCGATCACGTCCCACCCGATAATTCCCGAATTTTCAATCGGAAAATCATTTGGTACTACTTGGACGTTGCAAACCAGCCCTTGCAGCTGTATCACTGCCTGACCGAGCGTGTGCGCGGTACCCGCTGTCACCCCCTGCACTTTGATTATTTTCTGCGCGTCGTAAGGATAACCGGGTGCTAGCTTCCCGATTTTCACAACCGAAATATCTGCGCCGGAATCCGCGTAAAATTTACCCGATCTCTTTAATAATTGCGGGCAATTTACGGTGACGATCGGCGGTTGCCTCCCCGCGGTGAGAAATTTAATTTTTGCCGACATTGAATGTTGCTCGTTTCCTTGCTCGGTACTGTATTCCGAATCGCTAGACTCACGCTCGACGCTTGAGGATCGTGTCGAACGTGCGTCTAGTTTAAATCCTCCGCGTGTTCACTGTCGCGGTCGTTGCCGCGATTATTTTCGTTTCTGTCGTTCGATCGGTCCGAACGATTTCTATTACGGTGTTTCTGGTTTTTCTTCTTATTGAACTTACCGTTTTTGTTCCCGTTGTTGCCTTTGCCCGACTTTTTGTCCTCTGCCCCCCCGTCGCTTTTCTTATCGGGGTTGGAGATTACTTTTTGGGCCGCGGGTCGGATTAGCAAATTACAGCTTTCGACCGCATGGCCCGTTCGATCGCAATAGCAACAGTGGGGTCTGGCCTTTGGTTTCTGGCCTTGGGATTGGGCCTCCCCTAAATTTCCGGTGGACGGCTCGTGTTGCTGTGTTGCCTCCGCATTGANCTTGGGCCTCCCCTGAATTTCCGGGGGACGGCTCGTGTTGCCGGGTTGCCTCCGCATTGACCTCCTTCGCCGTGGCCCTACGTACTTGCGCGGATGGCTTTATGGGCGGGGGTGCGGTACGGCTCGCGTTTCGGCCACTCTGTTTCCTTTCAAACTCGATGGCCGTCGTTATTGCGGCTCCTAGATCCTTCGGATTTCTGCTACGCACCAAATGATCCAGTGGTGACTTCAGCCCGAATAAAAATTGCTCCTGCCAGCCTTGCCNTTCGTCTGGATTTGCCCTCCTTTGCCGCTCGCGGTCCCGACCGTTTCCGCGGTGCCCGCGGCTGCTGCGGCTGCCGCTCGAGTGGCTCCTGTGCTCGGACCCGTTGCCCGTCGTGGCCTGCTCGATCAGCGCCTTCAGGTGCTCCACGCTAATTGTTACCGTGGGCTGCTCGACATAACCGCCTCGCGTCGTGCGTGTTTTCCTAACTCTATGGCTGAATTTGCTATCGCTACTCGAGCTCGTGCGCGACCGCGCAGGGCTTTGCGCGTGCGAGTTGCGCTTTGAATGGCTCGCCCTCGGTTCGGAGATTTCGGTGGCGTGTGTGCCTGACTGGAGTGTCGCAGCCGTCCTGCGCGATCAGGTGGCTTGGCCGTCTCCGGGGCGTGGGTCGGTGTGATTATTAGAACTTGGGGCCCTCCGGTGTGTCAATAAATTGCGCGCACGATTCGTCGCGCCGTCGGGTAGCCGTCGCCTCCTCCACATCGGATTTGGCACTCTGTTCTCCGCGCTCGCGCCAACGTATTTTTCCTCGTACCGGTTATTTTTAATCGAGCGATCTTTTATAATTTTATTGTCCCCTGCGAGCATGTCCGTGCCTAGGCTAAGCTCGCCCATCTTATTGCCTAAGTTGTCTAAATCAACTAGGATCGGAGAGTTTTGCTCTCCGGCAAAAACCGCCCGGGCTTCCGCTAAAAGGTCGAATGGGCTCGCGGCTTTATCCTCAGACCGGTCTTGACTGTCGTCCCCGTGGTTTTTCGTGGGTGTACGCGGCTGCGATGCTTTTGAATTACCGGACAGCAACCGCTGCTGGTCCGTCTGCCAGGTCCCGGTCATCCGCATCGCGCGTTGAACGGTGTCCGAATTGTCTGAATCTAGGACCAACTGGCTGGCGGTTTTTACGAAAGCTCTACCCGTGCGCGGTGTCATTTTACCGAACTGCTCGAATCCCTCGTGCACGAGCCTCTCCTGCTCTCTGGAGTGTTCCGGGTCGCTCTCGACTACTCTCGCGTAATCCTTCTTTCGTGCGCCTAGGCCGAGCGCGGCCTTGGCCACACCGAGTACTCCGGTGGGAGCCATCGTGAAGCCGGGGTTCGTGCTAAATTCTAATGCAAAACGGGTCCGCGATTCTTGCGAATTTTATTTCGCCCTAACGAAAAGCCAAGCTGCTCGAGAAAACAAAGCGAAAAGACTTACAGTAAGATGCAGATGATTGTCGCTCGCATGATGATGTTCAGCTGGGCTGCTCGGTGGAACGCGCGCGTCGGCGGCTGGTCCGCGCCGACGGCTGAATTGCGCGAGGTGGCTGCCGTGTTGAACTGCGTACCTCGGCGGCTGGTCCGCGCCGCTGGTTGATTGTTGCGATGCCCGCTGGTCTGCGATGCTCGGGCTCGTCGGCGACTGGTCCGCGCCGACGGCTGTTCGTTGGCCCAGGTGGGCTTTGAGGGCCGAAGGTCGGCTTTGTTGAGCTGGGAGCTTCTCTAATTGCGAAGAGTTTGCTCCTTCGTGGTCGGCCGTCGCTTGTTTCCCTTCTTCGAAGAGTCGGGAGTGCCAGATCCAAACGGCCGTCGGAAATTATTCCTCTTTTTTTCTTAAGCTCGGGACTTGTCCCGAGCCTCGGCGACCACGGAGTATAAAAATATTTTTACTCCCGACGGGCGCTCGTTGACTGATAACTGCAAGCTCGTTCGGTGTTCAGCTCCTTTTTGGCACGCTCTGCGACGAAGGTCGGTGCAGTGACTTCTTACGTGCTGGGCAGCTGGTTGTCCGAAAAAAAAAATATTTCCAGTACGCTGGACGATT
The DNA here is from genome assembly GCA_012977825.3 of Pteromalus puparum. Lineage (NCBI taxonomy): Eukaryota > Metazoa > Arthropoda > Insecta > Hymenoptera > Pteromalidae > Pteromalus > Pteromalus puparum. The sequence goes on from CM053172.1 coordinate 33,805,270, forward strand.
GCTCTGTGCTGCTTTAAGGTGCTGCGACAGAGCCCCGCTTGGGATGCCAGATGTTACGGATGGACAGTGGATTGGTCCTGCTCTGTGAGCGACTAATGAAGTAGGCAGCAGTAACGGTTGATACTCTTTATTGTCAAACTAGAGCTCCGCTCGGTTTGGCAGTCGCCGGTGATCTGCCCGCTCCGCCGTCGACGCGACTCGTCGATGGCGAGCGGCTCCGCGTGCAGGAGTGCATACGCTGCACTTCTGCACGGAGAGACTCCGGGCACCGGCTCTGTCTGCTTACGCTGCACCGCACGTGTCGCGGTGCCACCGGATAGCCCACGGCTCGTCCGCGACAGTCCGAAGCCTAGATTTCGGAGCAGCTGCGGCAGTCTTCTCGCGCTTTTCTCGACTTATCACAAACTGCACAAGGAACTCCAGACATTTAAAGACCTAACAGATAAGCCTTTGTTGATACGAAAATTCAGAAAACGGCGGGAGATTCGATTTTGTAGCAGCTGCGGCTGTTTCAAGCTTGTCTCGATCAATTTTCGGAGCTTGCGCGACAGGAAGCTTGTGCACCGCGCTGCAGCCCAGTTCAAACGCTCTCCTAAGTTTTTACTTCGGCCAAAATTCTCGTGGGTGATGAGGCGAGCTGCTGGTCGAAAATCGAGCTCGTTTCGATCAATTTTCGGAGCTTGCGCGACAGGAAGCTTGTGCACCGCGCTGCAGCCCAGTTCAAACGTTCTCCTAAGTTTTTACTACGTCCGAAATTCTCGTGGGTTACGAGACGAGCTGCTGGTCGAAAATCGAGCTCGTTTCGATCAATTTTCGGAGCTTGCGCGACAGGAAGCTTGTGCACCGCGCTGCAGCCCAGTTCAAACGTTCTCCTAAGTTTTTACTACGTCCGAAATTCTCGTGGGTTACGAGACGAGCTGCTGGTCGAGAGTCGAGCTTGTTTCGATCAATTTTCGGAGCTTGCGCGACAGGGAGCTTGTGCACCGCGCTGCAGCCCAGTTCAAACGTTCTCCTAAGTTTTTACTACGTCCGAAATTCTCGTGGGTGACGAGACGAGCTGCTGGTCGAGAATCGAGCTCCTTTCGATCAATTTTCGGAGCTTGCGCGACAGGGAGCTTGTGCACCGCGTTGCATCCCAGTTCAAACGTTCTCCTAAGTTTTTACTTCGGCCAAAATTCTCGTGGGTGACGAATCACCCTGTACATAAATGTTTATTATAAGAATATGAATATAATAATAAGATGTAGGGGAGAGAAGTAACAAGTGCACTAAAAGGCGACTCGTTATATTCCCCACCCCCAGAGGTACCAGCTCGATCAACTATCTCTCTCGACTATAAGAAAATGAAAGATTTGAATTGGAATGTAAAAAAATACTCAGATTTATTCAATAGAAAAGGTAATAAATGATTAGAGACTATCAGCCTCTTCGTCTCTCTCTTACAATTACCTATGAGGTAGTAACGTGAAGAAAAAAAAACAAAAATCAAATGCTCGTGCATCTTGTCCTCTAAAATGATCGAAACAGGATAATAGCGCTGTTTGATGGGGCGAGCACCACCGACGTCAATGTCCTCATAAATTCACCCAGCGCAGCCTAGCTGTTTACCTGAGTACAGTAATTGCTTCAATTCCGAGGGAGGCGAGCGATTAAAGCCAGAGATTAGTAGAGAGATTGCCGATGAGCATAGGGCAAAGCGTGCCAGGCAACATGCAGTCGTAAACTACCGCCGCCTCCCCGTTCTTCGCCCGAACTATACGCATCTACCGGTAGCGGCGGAGAGGGGGTAGTACGCATGTCCCGGCGGAGCGAGCGGCGCAGCTTCCATGGTGCCGGCGGTCTTGTATACGTTAAAGGAAACGCACAACGAGAAATTTAATAAAAACAATTATTTAATAACCCTATTATCACGAACAATCCCAAACTCTATTATAACAAACCCTAAACCCCCAAGCGGGGCCGATGATCATATGCACGTTTTTGTTTTTCTATTAGCATGTTGACGATGGCTGTGCTGGTTAAGGCGCGCCCGCCCGAAGGTGCGCGTGCCATTTTGCCAGGGTTCAAATCCACTACAAATTTTTTTTTAAGTCTTAGTTTTGATGTAATTTTTCTTATTATTAAATAAAAATGAAAAAATTACAACAATTAAGTGCACTATAATATATCATTTTGTTCCAATTTTTATGCAAACAAAAACCCAAAGTCTAATTTATATTTGGCTAATTTTTTAATGTTTGTTTATAAATTATTAAGATTATTAAAAGTTTACGATTTATTTTTCGTTAGGCTTCAAGCTTAGCTGCACGTTTGACATTATAAATTGATTTTTATTTTGTTTTGCTATAATACATATAATTGTTAAGATAATAAATAAATTTGCAGGTAAGTATCATTTATCTTTTTTATGAAATTATTACTGTTATATGCCGAGTACAATTATAGTGGGAAAAAATTGTATTCTCAACAACGTTGTGCTGAACAGTTTTCAATAATTCAATAATTCGGAAATAATATTCGCCGAAAAGCGAATTCGCGGAATAGGGTCGACTGCAGCGAGTTCGCGCGCGAGTTGTAGTCGAGGAAATAAAACAAAAAACTGCCTAACCATCGATTTTTTGAGCAGTAAGATGGCTCTTAATGCGGTTTTTTGCATTGGATTCGTGAGATCGCCTAGAAATTTTGTGAACTAATGTGATCAATTACTTTTTTGAAAATACATTATTGCATAAACAATATCCATTTGAAAGGTGCATTTCGAAGATACATTAAATAAAAAATTTACAACTCGGTAAATAATGATGAAAATGACTCCAGTTTTGCCACTCGGGGGTTTTCGAGGTAGCTGAACACGAATATCGTGACGGCAACGGCCTCCGAGATACCTAGTGACCAGGGTAGACAGTATGAACGGCATCTTCGAGAGTTTTACGGGAAATTGTAACTAGTGAGTCGAAACTCGTCACTCGGGGGTTTTCGAGGTCGCTGATTACAAATATCGCGACGGCAACGGCCTCCGAGGTACTTGGTGCCCAGGGTAGACAGCGTCAACGTCATCTCCGAGAGTTTTATGAAAAATTGTGACATAGAGAATCAAAACTTGTTACTCGGGGGGTTTCGAGGTCGCTGATCACAAATATCGCAACAGCAACGGCCTCCGAGGTGCCTGGTGCCCAAGGTAGACAGTATGAACGTCATATAGCTGTGACAAAGGACGTCAGATTCCTTTTTACTAACATAAACAACCACTGTGATATTTTTATGATGGATACGTCCTTTGTCTACAGCTATTATTAATTATTTGAATCATTTCTGAGGGTTTTTCACTACTAGTGTCCCATAAAAACAAAAAACAAAGGCCTCTGCCATTCTGGCTCTTGTACAGGTACTTTTGCACTATGAAAACGTATCTTTTCACCATACGAAAGTAGTCGGAGTCTGGATCAAACCCTTCGATTATCACATTTTAAGATTTAAAATGCAAATAAGGTAGCCTAAACATGTATATATGACTTTAAAAGTAAATTTATTTAAAAATTTAGAAAATTAAACAAAAAAAGTGTCAGGGTAGTTTTAGTTCAAAATGCATCCATTATGAGCTGCAAATCATTGAAAATAGGCAAAAAATGCAAAAATCGCTTAAAACACCAACTTTGACCAGCTGAAACTTGAAGCCAAGTGAAGGGATCGCGCTGAAAATTTTTTTGGTAGCCACGGGCATCCTATAGAACATATATATAAAATTTGAATCAAAAAAAAAATTTTCATCTTCGATTTGACAGAGAACCACCCATATATATATATATATATATACCAAGATTCAGATTCTGGTGACCATGACTAGAGACTTTGTCAATTGAAGCCGATTTTTTTGTTTAATTTGGCGACTATAATATAGATGACAACATTGGCACGATGTACGAATTGTATTTAACGAGTTTCGACTCACTATGTCAGAATTACCCGTAAAACTCGCGAAGAGGACGTTGACACTGTCTACCCTGGGCACCAAGTACCTCGGAGGCCGTCGCCGTCGCGATATTTGTAATCAGCGACCTCGAAAACCCCTGAGTGACGATTTTCGACTCACTAGTTACAATTTCCCGTAAAACTCTCGAAGATGCCGTTCATACTGTCTACCCTGGTCACTAGGTATCTCGGAGGCCGTTGCCGTCACGATATTCGTGTTCAGCTACCTCGAAAACCCCCGAGTGGCAAAACTGGAGTCATTTTCATCATTATTTACCAAGTTGTAAATTTTTTATTTAATGTATCTTCGAAATGCACCTTTCAAATGGATATTGTTTATGCAATAATGCATTTTCAAAAAAGTAATTGATTACATTAGTTCACAAAATGTCTAGGTTTTATGTAAATATTTAAATAAATGTATTATATAGAGAAAAAATTGCATTATATAGGCAAAAACGATCATAATATAATCAGCGAGACTTATTAATTCGTCTTATTGCATGAAATGGTGTGATAATACTTAATAGAATCAAGGCATTATTATGATTGTTTAAAAATACACTCGTTGAATTAAAATTGAAGATTATATCCAAAATTTTAAATTGATTATTACGTTTTTACTCCAGTTATCGCAATACTTATAAAAAACGATTTATAGTATACAAGGTGAGAAAAAAAAATTTTTGAAGCTCAATATCTTTTAAACTAATTGGTTTCGTAAACAACCCAAAAATATAGGGATCGAAGTGCTATATAATGCTAACTGAATCTAAAATTCGAACTTGATTAATGCTTTTTTACAGTATGTGAATGCTATTTTAAATATTTCCAAGTTTAATTATTTTGCTGTAAGCGATTTTCTTATAGCAAAAGATATATAATAATCAGAAAGATTCGATCAAAATCTCTAAAATAGCGAAGTTGCAGAATCAATTAATCGTTTAATTTTGAAGATATATATATGTAGAAATCGTAACAAGGTGAGCACAAGCGAGGAATAAATATAAAGCCAAAACTCTCAAACTCGCTACCCCACGCGTCATGAGTTTTAATGACAACAACATAAAATAAATATTGACGAGTAGCGCACGAGTTGCTATGGAGAAATGTGTGGCAATGAAAATAGTAATTTCAAAAAAAAAGTGAAGTATTTCACGTCGTCTTACTCAAACTGTCGCAGCAGCAACATCGCGCAGAAATTGGATTACGATGGATTTTTATCTTATCAGCATTTTTCTGCTAGTTCTTGGAGGAGCGGATTATCCTGACTTTTGTGATAAATCGGTTTTTATATTTCAGCTCATTACTTAAGAACTGCTTAACGAAATCGTTTAAAACTTTAACAGCAGATATCTTTGTTTATGGTGAATCACCAAATAACATTTTGAAGCATTTGACTACATTGTTTTAGAGATAGAAGGAATCAAAAAATTTTCAAAAAAAAATTCAAACCTTGATATCTTAAGAACCATAGGGGTTTCAAAGCTGCGAAATAAACTTAGCCAAAACACATAAAATATCTACCTTTTTCCGAAATCTCAATTGCAATAAGGCTTTATTGCGCCCGTAATCGAGGCACAAAAGAAACAAACTCATTTGTTTCAGTATTTGATTTATTACTGAAAAAATAAGTAGTCAACTCACTAGAAATTTTGACGGAATATAGTTTGACGCGTGAAACATAAACATGATTATTTTCGTGAGGTTATGATGTTAAGTTTCATAGATATAAATTTTTTTTAAAAAAGCACCTGTTTCATGTTATCTGCCGAACGGAGCGGTCGATCCCGATGATCAAAAGGGAAAAAGTAGGTAATTTTATTATCTTTCAAATGCATTTTAGCTAAATTATTTGTTACAGTGGGATGATTGAAAAAAACGCAAAATAGTGTTTTTCCAAAATAGATTAGTTTCAGAATTATACGGTATACATACACACACGCACCCACCCACCCACACACACACCCATACGGACATTTTCTAAAAACACGTAATTCGAACTTCAAACATCTTAAAACATATTTTTATGAAGTTTTAGCGAAACTGAAAATTTTATTATCACAAAGCTTCCTCTACGAGGAAGCAAAAATCAACGCGCCTTATAATCAGTACCGCAAAGGTGGTTGGGAAAACTGTTTATATTTTTATTAAGAAAATAATAAGACATTTGTTTTTATTGAATTTAAAATTATGAACTCTTTTTTTTAAATAAAGTAAATTTGGATTTTTCTGAACATCCAAGTTATTAAAAAGTTTCAATTATTTGCATTAAATTATTAACAACAAATAATATAACATTTTACATTTGCTATAATTATTATTTTGGACACGTAGATGAAATGGCAATAAGCAAAACAACCAAAAAAAATCTTCCGTGACCGTGACCGACGAGGTTTGAACCCTAGTACTCATCAATCTGCCGCGCGCGCTCGATTTCGCAGATGACGGGTAAACGGAGTGCGCGGGGCTTGCTAGATGCGTATAGTTTGGTCGGGCGCCGCATGGTGGTGTCATGATCGAATATGGCACGCTTTTTTAACATGGCATCGGCAATCTCTCTACTAATCTCTGTTAAAGCTCTTCAGCACGCATAGACGAGAAGACGGCCGGTATCTCAACGTCTGTGCCTGCGAGCCGCAGCTTATTGCTACTGGATCAAGCATCGCCGAAATTGCGCGAGCGAAGCCTGCACCTCCAGGTGCATTCAGTATCGACTTCACCCAAAATAAGAACATCGAATAAGAAGATCGAATGGGTTATCCCTCCTACAGTGAAGGGCTATTTAATGCTACCAAATACAGGGACATAATGACCGTGGACTGCTCTAGCACCGTTTATCTACTTGTTCTTTTAAATTTTCCAAAGTATCTGAAGTTATATCTTTTCGAGTTGGTATACTATCAAATCCTGTGCGTCCAGAGCGGACGGGTGGGTGCCTATCACCACTACACAGCGCGTCTTCAGGTTGCGGATAGAGGAACGGCCCCTGAGAAAGAGGTTAGCTGCGAATAAATCGAATAAGCAGCCGCGGACAGCCGATAGGCCCGGGCGCGGGTGTGATGAGCCCACACTGGCGAACGCATTCATCTAGAAACACTACGCAAGCACCACCACAACAACGAACACTCAACAATATTTCCTATTTTCATTTTCTCTTTCTACCCCTATGTCTATAATCTATCTCTTTTAGCATACATTACAAAAATCCTGCTGTCGTGGAGGATGCGGGAGCGATGACAACTGCCCCGAAAGGGGATGTGTAGAATGATTCGCCACCTGGTCTTACGCGATAACGAAGCCAGCGAAAGCGCGCTGCCTTGCAGGGGGGCGCTGGATACGAGAATGATTCCGTCGAGAATGATTCGTCGGACATACTAATGTCCGACGATGAGCTGACTCCGTCCTCATCAAAGTCGGAAAGCTCTCATAGTTAGTTCTAGAGAGGTATGGGGGTTATCACCTCTAGAACGGTTGACTCACCTGCGATCAGGGCCGGATCCAAAACGCGCGGGTTTAACTTACTATCATGGCTCAAAAAAAAAAACAAAACCAAACCAAAACCAATAGGGACTTAAAGGTGGGAACGTAGACTGTGCGCAATTTGTACAGAGCAGGCGCGTACCGGGAAATCTTAAAAGAAGCTGGCGAGCGCGAATTGGATTTAGTAGCAATACAAGAAACTCAGTGTCAAGATAGCGGGATTTTAACAAAAGATAACTTCACCTTTATATTCGGGGGCGCGAGCGGACACTCCTCAGGTAACGGTTTTCTGGTTAGCAAAAGAATTATACACGCTTTTAAAAGTTTCAAATTCGTGAACGACAGACTCTCGTATATCATCATCGAAGGAGCGTGGTATAATTACGTGGTTATTAACGTACACTGTCCTACGGAGGACAAAGAGGAAGAGGTCAAGGATCTTTATTACGAAGCATTGGAACAATTAATCGATCGATTCGCGTCTTACGACACCAAAATAGTAGTAGGGGATTTCAACGCTAAAATAGGGAAAGAGGAAATATTTAGGCCCACTATGGGTGGGGGGAAATGTAACGAAAGTTAAATTTACAGATCAGTAAAAATATCAAAAGCTAAAATAGCCGAAAAAAAAGTTACGACGGATAAAAATGCCAATAGTTTAAATTGCCGGAAAAAAAGTTACGACGGATATAAATGCCGAAAACTAAGATTTGGTTAAAATAATTATAATTTTTTGTTTTAACCTATCAACATTTATTTTTGACATTTCATTTTCAATATTTCTAACTTTCGGCATTTTTACCCTTCGTGAAATTTTTTTTAGCACTTTTAAAAATCGTATATTTTAATCGTTGGTACTTTCGACTTTCGGCAAACCTAACCTTTGGTAAAATATATTCGGCATTTATACCTATCTGTAAATTTAACTTTCGTTACATTTCCCCCCACCCGCCCACTATAGGCAAGGAAAGTTTGTACGAGACCAGCAACGATAACGGTATTAGAGTCATAAATTTCGAGGCGGCAAAAGATCTTATAATAAAGACTACGTGCTTTAAGCACAAGGATATACACAAAGCAACATGGACATCGCCGGACGGAGCCACGCAAAATCAAATCGATCACTTCCTTATCGATAAGAGGCTGCCGGCGACGAATGTACTTGACGTAGCACCTATAGGGGGGGGGGGGGGGCGGATTGCGACTCGTATCATTTTCTAGTAGTGGCCAAATTAAGAGCCAAATTAGTAGCCGGGTAAAATAGTAAACGGGCGAACAAAGTATAAACCTTCGACATTGAGAAGCTGCGAAACGGGGTAGAGCGAATTCAGTATCAAGTAGAAATAAGTAACCGGTTTCAGGTTCTCGAGGACACAGATGCGCCAACGGAGGTAGATGGCGACCTGAACAGTCTATGGGAAGCTATCGAAAGAACGGTAAAAGAGGCCGCGAACAAAGTGCTAAGTATACAGAAAACGTCAAAGAGCAAACCATGGTTTGACGAAGAGTGCGAACTCTGGTTTGAAAGACGCAAAAAGTCTAAAGTGGACAGCGCCGTAGAAGAGTACCACGAAATAAGAAAACAAGTGGGTGTGATTAACAGAAACATAAAGCGCGAGTACCAAAAGAACGAGATTAGAAAAATAGAAACTAACAGTAAGGAAAATAACCCGCGTGAGATGTACAAAGGAATTAACGCTATTAGGAAGGGTTTCCAGAGTAGATCGCAATTAATGAAAGATGAGGGCGGGAATCTCGTTACAAGCAAAAATGAACTGCTAAAGCTGTGGAAATGATATTTTGATAAGTTACTAAACGTACATGAAAACTGCGAGGAAACGGGAGACGAAATCCACACTGCGGAACTCTATATGGAAGAACCGACCTACAAAGAAGTAGAAGCCGCGATCAAAAAACTAAAAAACAATAAGGCCGCGGAAAACGATTCTATACCAGCTGAACTACTTAAATACGGGGGCACCGCGCTTACATTCAAAATTTTTGAACTAGTATGTGCTATTTGGAAAAATGAGACGATACCGGAAAGCTGGAAAGAATCCATCATTATACCGATTTTCAAAAAGGGAGATAAGACAGATTGAGCCAACTACCGGGGAATCTCACTTTTAGCTACCTGATACAAAGTTCTATCAAACGTAATACAGGCTAGAATCACGCCCGCCGCGGAAGATATAATAGGAGACTATCAGTGTGGATTCCGGCGTAACAGGTCGACGTGCGATCAAATGTTTACTATAAGACAGTTGTTAGAGAAAAAATGGGAACATTGCGAAACAATACACCAGCTATTTATAGACTTTAAAAAAGCGTACGACTCTATCAAACGAAGCAAAATGTATCAAATCCTTGTGCTCCTCGAAGTACCAAAAAACTCGTTAAATTAATTCAAATATGTCTGAAAGGATGCACGGGAAAGGTCCGAGTAGGTAGTAACGTATCCGAATCATTCATGATACGCGACGGTTTGAATCAAGGTGACGGTCTCTCTACGGTACTCTTTAACTTAACGCTAGAATATGTTGTTAGAAAAATGCAGACTAGCGGGCTAGGTGCAACCCTTAACGGAAAAACACAAATTCTAGGATATGCGGATGACTTGGACATACTAGAGGATAACGGTGCAGCGGTAGCGAGAAACGCGGAAATTCTCATAAATGCGGCTGAGGACACGGGGTTAGAGGTGAGCGAATCGAAAACGAAATATATGATCATGGATAAATTGTGCATTTGCGAAGGTGAGGGTGATCTTAGATTCGGAAATTATACTTTTGAAAAGGTTAGCGAATTCAGATATTTAGGCACAACCATAAATGATCGAAATGAAATTATAGAATTCGAATAGATTACTAAAATCAAAACTGTTGTCTAGAAATGTAAAAGTAAGGATATATAGGACTATAATAATGCCTTACTAAAGCGGAAGAAAACCGTTTTAGGGTGTTCGAAAATAAGGCTCTGCGGAAAATATACGGACCAAAGAAAGATGAAGAAACCGGGGAGTGGAGGAAACTGCACAATGACGAGCTATACAATGTATACGCGTCACCGAATATAAATAGAATAATTAAATCGCGTAGACTAAGATGGGCAGGGCACGTGGCAAGAATGGCAGAAGATCGCACGGCAGCGGGTATAATCAAAGGAAAGCCAAGCACACCGCGACCTCTAGGTAGACCTAGACGCAGGTGGGGGGACAACGTAAAAACGGACTTAAATGAAGTCGGGCAGGAGGGTGCGAAATGGATGGAGTTGGCACAAAATAGAGATACGTGGAAGGCTTGCGTAGATGAGGCGATGAATATTCGAGTTCGAAATGCCACTTAGTTGAGCCGCTAGAAAAACTTGAATTTTTTTATTTTCAAAATTAATGTGTCCCTTAAAAAGTTTATTAGAAAGATGAAGTCTCTCTTGAAATTGTTTGACATGTAATTTCTCTATAAATGACCAGTGTATGTATTCATTATCTCTCTATATTATAAAAAAAGTTTCGTCACCGCCGCCGCCGCCGGTTTAGATTTTTCCCCCCCTCAATTATCCCCCGTCATTTTCCCTCTCAATGCATATCGTCTCAAAAGTAGATTTTAGAATTCTTTACTATAGATTCTGTATTCTCTCTATATTATCAAAAAAGTTTCGACGCTGCCTATTGAAAAATTGTGCTCCTTAATTAGTGCCCCTCAATTACTGCCCCTCAATTACTGCCCCTTAATTCTTGCTCCTTAATTACCCTCCAATATTGCCATTCAGCTATTACCTCTAAACTACTGTTAATACTTATTCTGTAATAAGTTCTAATATTACACACACGGTTAATTCAAACTTTGAATTCCGGAAAGTTTTGCCAGTGCCGGCCGCTTGTTAACCGGGGCCGACGCGCATGCGCTCTATATCAAAACGCGGCCACTCGCGTCCAGCGTATGCTTGTCGGCTTTGGATATCCCCAATGGGGAACGTGCATGAAAAAATTCATTAAATCCCTTAGGTAGAATATCAAAAAATAATCGTCACGTATTTTTTCTTTTTTCAATTAAACGATTATTAACAAAGACGTAGTGCGACGCTGTGCCTCCCAACATAGGTGCGCAACACCTAGCGCCTCCGCGTGCACTAGGATTTCTTTATTTCGCGGGATTTTACACGCGATCGCCGACGTATGGGAGTACGCTGGGGAGAGGTGGGAAAACAGGAAAGAACTCAAACACAAACAACACTTTATTCACGTTTCTGCACTTGTATTTCGCCCAGCCCTTCCCTACAACGTGGTGGCCTTAGCCGCCCACGCAAGGTAGCCACGCAGGGCCCGCAGATACTCGCTGACTCCGCACACACACACTCTGCCACGCTATAGTCCTGAGGCTCTCACCTCTGAACACAGCTGACCCCCCCTCTCTCTCTCTCTCTCTCTCTCTCTATCTCTCTCGCACACACACACACACACTCTGCCACGCTATAGTCCTGAGGCTCTCACCTCTGAACACAGCTGACCCTCTCTCTCTCTCTTTCTCTCACGTACACGCGCTAGTCCCCAAGCCGTAGCCGGTGACGTCACGCAACTCTCCGTCTCTCTCGCACACACACATGCGCCAGCCGCACGGCCGGCTCTCCCTCGTCTCGTTCCCTCTCTCTCTCTCTCTCTCTCTCTGGTTCTTCGCTACTCCGCGCGCAGGCTATGCCCGACGTTGACGGCAAGCCCGTCCTGCTGCTACACACGCACAGCGTTCCCGCGCTTTCTTCGCGTCTTCGCTCTCTCTCACACACACACACTCGCGAGCACTGGCTCGGCGCCTCGCGCATATGACGTCGTGGTGTGCGCCCGCACCACACACCGACACTCTCGTCTCTCTCTCTCTCTCTCTCTCTCTCTCTCTCGCTCTCACTCACTCCCAAATGCAAGGTAGCCTCGCTGGCCTCGCGGCCGCTGGTTTCCCGCTTCCTCTTGTCATCTGTCTCTCTTACTCACTCTCTCTCTCTCTCTCTCTCTCTCAAGCTAACGGATGAAGTCAGGCGTGGCATCAATAACAAGAAGGTAACTCTTCTTCTTCTTTTCGATTTCAGTAAAGCCTTTGACACTGTATGCCACGTCAAGCTTCTCCGAAAGCTAACACACTTCTGTTTCTCTAAGCAAGTTATCCGCTGGGTCGCCTCATATATCACAGGCAGAAAACAGGCAGTCTTTGGTGATGACGGCGAGCTTTCCACCTTTCGCCCTCTCAACATGGGAGTACCGCAGGGATCTGTCCTGGGTCCTCTGCTATTCTCCCTGTACATCAACGACATCAGTTTCTGCCTGGACCCCGATGTATCACATCTCATCTACGCGGATGACTTGCAAATCTACAGCCAATGCCACCTTGAGGAGCTCGACTCTTGTTCCACGAAGATGTCAACTAACGCCGAGAGGATTGCCACACTTGCCGCGCCTATGCCACCACGACTTGAAGCCAAGGCGCTTCGCAATCGACTTGAGATCCCTAAACCTAAGACCTACTAGGGCAGAGGGCCTCATTTATGAAAATGTTCGTATGAAAAGGCCTTGGCAATCCTCTCTTCTAGTTTGGAAGCTGCATCATCTTCTGTGTTGAAGCGCGTTGAGAGAGGAATCGCGGCGTGAGACTGGATCGATCTGCCAGTCGAAGGGGCAGTCGACATCTTCCCCGTGACAATCATGAGAGAGAGAGGAGAGAGGGAGAGAGAGAGAGAGATGAGAGAGAGAAGAGAGAGATTTTTAGATTTAGATGTTTAAATATTTTATTGTATGTACATTATGTTGTACAAAATTTTAATGCTAGTAGTAAGTTCTATAGCTGTTCGTTAATACTAGGACGGTGAATGAGTGTGACAAGTAATGAAGGCGAGATGGGTGACGAATGCTATGGTGATCTATGTACTCTCTTGTTGCGGAGGAAGGGCGCTTAGCTTGCGTTTTTGAACTGAGTGATGGATCACTAGATCCGAAGATGGGATGGTAAGGAGTTCCAGAGGTATGAGGCGAGCCTGATATGGAATGAGTCCTTCATGTTCCGTGCCGAGGGGGGATATCCAGGGCAGTCACCTCACCCTCACAGGACGAGTGCGACGTGGAAGTCAAAAGGCCAAGATGTACGATGGTGTGGCAGTGTGTGAAAAGTTTCTGAGAAAACAGGCCGCAACGTACTTCTCTACCCCGCGGTGGTGAGCATTGCAATTCACGTCTGTAGGGGGTGATGTGCTCGTCGCCTCCTTACACCAAAGATGTAACGTATTCCTGTGTTCATCCAGTCTCTGTAGTTTAGTCAAGTTCTTGAGTAAGGTCACAGTATACTAGAGAACAGTAGTCGATGATGGGGAACAGCAGTGCTTGCAGAGATGTTTGCGCAGCTCTTGGTTGTGCTCTTTCTGAAGAAGTATAGCCTAACTTAGTGAATGAGCACGTTTACACAGTTGTGTGACGTGCTCTTTCCAGTTCAATTAGAATCGAGCACCACTCCAAGACTTCGCACAGACGATTGGTATTCGACTGGGCCCCCTATATTGATGGAGTGTTACGACATTTGGTAAAGCGTTTATGTAGTGGGGGGAGCCCAGGACGATCGCCTGTGTTTTACGAACGTTTACTTTAGATGATTTGTGGCAGCCCAGCCCC
>CM053172.1:33819389-33921755 GCA_012977825.3 Pteromalus puparum
ACGCGATTCTTTACAAAGAATCGCCAGAGATTAAGAGGGCTTTTTTATACAAATAATTTTATAGAGGAGCAGAGACGAGAGTAATCAACCCGTTGCTCAACAGTGAGCATCCCAATCTCTGTCGCGTGCGGTGTGACATGATCTAATCGCTTACCCGCAGATTATATCGCACGCATGCGTTCTGAAGACGCTGAAGTCTGACTCGAAGCTCCTTGACACATCGAGGTAACGAGAGAGCAATAGTCCAGTGAGAAAGGACAACCAGCGCTTCGCCAGCTCCCTGCGTAAAGCCTCGGTGGTACAGGGTTCGCGAAAAACTTCAAGCAATAGATACGCGATTTACTCTCTTCGCTAAGCACTTGGACGTGTGGCTTCCAAGAGAGCTCGAGTCCATGACAATACCAAGGTCCTGATGTTTTCTCGGATGGAACGAGAGCCCAGCCTCCAGCTCAATTCCCGAAGATCAAGCTGATTAAGGGTGTTGACGTTGTGCTCAGACCGAAAGAATATGGCTTTTGTCTTCAGAACATTCAGGTGAAGACAGGGCTCTCGCCCACGCCGACACCGCCCGCGCCGCGCCCGTCAACGCGCGATTCCAAGGTCAAGCTCAGACATTTCCACCTGCGTGTAAATTTGCAGATCATCTGCGTAGAGCAGATGATTAATCTGGCTCAGGTTCAAGTGGTCTCCGCGATGTCATTAATGTACAAACTGAAGAGAAGGGGTCCCAGAACCGAGCCCTGTGGAACACCTAGATTTGTGAAAGCCAATCCGATTGGCCAGACATTTGGTGACCACTTTTTTGTTGCCTATCGGAAATGTAAGACTTTATCCACAGAACAGCGCTTCTGGAGAACCCCATCGCGATCAGCTTGCGAAGCAGTTTAGTCGGAGAGATGGTATCGAAGGCCTTGCTAAGTCAAACAGAAGTAGAAAGTCCGAGCTTAGAAAGTCTTTTATTATTATTAGCATCGAACACCTCAACACCATCAATACCGAGGGGATATCCTCTGTCAGCTTAAGCAGAGCAGTCTGCGTACTGTGGAAACGCTGGAAGCCAGCCTGGAGAGGATTCAAGATGTTGCTCGATTCGAGAAAATCCATGAGCTGCGTGTGCACAAGCTTCTCAAGGACCCTCGATAAAAAGCTCAGAATAGCGATCGGTCGAAAATCCGAGACAGAGGAGGAGTGGCTTTCTTCTTCAGTGGTACCAGTTGAGCCCGTCTCCAGGCTCCCGGGAAAAACACCGCGCGAAAGAGACGAGTTAAACAAATTAACAAGAGTGGACCAATAATAGGCAGACTTTTGACAATCACTCCAAGGGAATGCATCCTCACCTGCAGCACCCGAAGAAAAATGGAAAACGGCAAGGATCACCGTCTGGCGATAGAAACCTCACGAAAAGATAAAGCCACTCTCAGAGGCCGAGGCCAAAACATCCTCCATCTCCCTGCACACTCCACATCAGAAACCGACACGCCGGGCAAAATGAGAGTTAAGCTCCGCAGGAGTAAAACATGAAGGTCCACCTTGGAGAAGGCAAAAGCCCGGAGACAGGCAACTCCCTCCAGATATCTTTCTTGTCATGTAAAGCCTCGAAAATTCTATTCTGAAGAAAGGAGCTGCGCGCCAGTTCAGTCCGAGACTCAAGCCTCGCCGCAAGTCGGAGATACTCCTCCAGAGGACACCATTAC
Source organism: Pteromalus puparum (assembly GCA_012977825.3). NCBI lineage: Eukaryota > Metazoa > Arthropoda > Insecta > Hymenoptera > Pteromalidae > Pteromalus > Pteromalus puparum. The sequence goes on from CM053172.1 coordinate 33,821,084, forward strand.
TGGTTCTGCCATAGCGCCTAACGCACCGCGTCACGCTTTTTGTTAAGGCAGAGAAGCTCGTCGTCCACCCAAGGAGATGCAGCCCGTGCTTGGGCGTAATGTTTTCAGGGAGCACGGTCATCCAGACATTTGAGAGATTCGCGTAAGGCAAGACAAACCGCATCACGTCCAGATTCGGACAATCGAGAAGCGACCAATCACAGCTTGAGGAGAGAAGCGAGAAGGCTAGAAGAATCGATCGATTTAAAATCGCGGTAGGGGTGAATGTAGAGGGCGTGCTGATACCGATGGTGTTGAAGCCTTATACTGACGTCAATAATGCATGTGGCTGCGAAAAGTCGCTAGACGATCCCCGAACTCAGTACCTCGTCCTATCATCAACAAGAATCACATCAATCCATGTGTGGGAAACATCCGTATGATGCGTCGCGCCATGTTCCACAATTTTAAGGGAACAGATCGCTTGGCAAGTCCGGCACAAATCTCGCGTCAGGCGATGCAGAGAGCAGGTTGGCGTTGAGGTCACCCATGATTATTTTTGTGGCTGTAATCACCAGCGCAGGCGCGGAGCTGCTCAACTCAGATCAGAACCCTTAAGAAAACGGCACATGAGGTGGGCGATGTAACCGCCAACAGTACAGCACCGAGTGACCCTGTTTGAACACTGCAGACGAGGTATTCAGGGATCCCAGGCTTCCCTGGTTGTTCAGTGTCCGATCGCACAATAACGAGGCTTTAAGTGTATTATGAACAAACAAAGCCAGCCCGCCGCCCTCCCGAGTTGCGATCCTGTCTAATCAGTTGAGAAATTATCAATACCAACCTGCTTTTCTGTAACATTAGCATCAAGGTGCGTTCAGCGATGGCAAAAAGACGATAGAGGGACGCTCACGGAGATAAGATCGAAGTGCGCGTATGAGCCCGCAGCGAGGTAACATTCATAAAGCCCGCCTGAGCGCACCGCTCGCCGAAAATTCAGAACAGTCCAGTCACGCAGTTAGATGCGGGGGGTCGCAAGGTCACGCAGACAGAGAAAGAGGAACTCAGGAAGCCAACTCTTGTGCTGGAGTAAGTAGTGCGTCAGAAGGGGAGGAACTCTCGAAAAGCGGTGTCCTTATTATGCCTATCACATTATCGCGTTGAGGTCGGAGGCATCAGAGAACACGTGAGCCCTCATTTCCTCGCGCATTCCTACCGCAAGAAACTTGCCGCGCCTATGCCACACGCAACTTGAAGCCAAGGCGCTTCGCAATCGACTTGAGATCCCTAAACCTAGAGTAACTCTAGGGCAGAGGGCCTCATTTATGAAAATGTTCGTATGAAAAAGGCCCTTGGCAATCCTCTCTTCTAGTTTGGAAGCTGCGATATCTCTGGTGTTGAAGCGCGTGAGAGAGGAATCGGCGCGTGAGACTGGATCGATCCAGTCGAGGGGCAGTCGACAATGCCCCGTGACAATCATGAGAGAGAGAGAGAGAGGGAGAGAGAGAGAGGAGAGAGAGAGAAGAGAGATTTTAGATTTAGATTTTTAAATTTTTATTTATGTACATTATGTTGTACAAATTATTAATGCTAGTAGTAAGTTCTATAGCTGTTCGTTAATACTAGGACGGTGAATGAGTGTGAAAAGTAATGAAGGCGAGATGGGTACGAATGCTATTTGTGATCTATGTACTCTCTTGTGCGAGGAAGTAGCGCTTAGCTTGCGTTTTGAACTGAGTGATGGATCTATTGTCACGAAGATGGGATGGTAAGGATGCAGAGGTATGAGGCACTGATATGGAATGAGTCCTTCTCCGTGCCGAGGGGGGATATCCAGGGCAGTCACCTCACCCTCACAGGACGGAGTTGCGACGTGGAAGTCAAGAAGGCCAAGATGTACGATGGTGTGGCAGTGTTGAAAAGTTTCTGAGAAAACAGCCGCAAAGTATTCCTACGCCCGCGGGTGGTGAGCATTGCAATTCACGTCTGTAGGGGGTGATGTGCCTCGTCCTCCTTACACCAAGATGTAACGTATTCCTGTGTTCATCAGTCTCTGTAGTTTAGTGTCAAGTTCTTGAGTAAGGTCACAGTATACTAGAGAACAGTAGTCGATGATGGGGAACAGCAGTGCTTGCACGAGATGTTTGCGCAGCTCTTGGTTGGTGCTCTTTCTGAAGAAGTATAGCCTAACTTAGTGAATGAGCACGTTTACACAGTTGTGTGACGTGCTCTTTCCAGTTCAATTTAGAATCGAGCACCACTCCAAGACTTCGCACAGACGATTGGTATTCGACTGGGCCCCCTATATTGATGGAGTGTTAGCGACTTTGGTAAAGCGTTTATGTAGTGGGGGGAGCCCAGGGACGATCGCCTGTGTTTTTTACGAACGTTTGCTTTAATCTCCTTTGCGTACTTCCTCCCGAGGAGAGGGCAGAGAGCTAGTGGTTCCTCGTTCACGTACGGACGTGGGGCTACATTCTTTTAGGGCTCGAGGAGCGCGGCTCTGGAACACCCTGCCTCGCAACATTAGACAGCGGCCATCGCTTGGCGCTTTCAAGGCAGCGATGCGAAAGCACCTGCATGACACACACATTATATGCGATTAATGTTGTAATATTTGCATGTTCCTGTACTTATGTATGATTGTTTTTATTGTTTTTATTGAATTTATTGTCGTCCGCACTATGCTTTGTATGATGAATTCGTCTCTATCTATGCTGTATATCATATTTTGTTAATTCAAATAAAGTATACTCTACTCTCTCTCTCTCTCTCACGTAGACTCGACGACGGCGGCCTTCCTCTCGTTCCGTCGTCCTTCCTCCCGTGCCTGCTCGATGGCGGATGGCGACGGGACGGCAAAGGCTCTCCTGCCGACGTCCTTCCTCCCGTTCTGGCTCCCTTCCTCTCGTGCCTGCTCGACGGAAGATGGCAGCCGGGCGGTGACGACTCTGGATTGCAGCAGTGGCGGGCGTCTGAATGGTCGTCTCCGGAGATGGACTCCTTCTCCTGCGGTCCAGGCCGTGATGCTGCTGCTGCTCTCCTCACACACTCTCTCTCTTCACACACTCGCACACTTCATACTCGCGTGCGCTTCTCTCTCTCGTCGACGTGTCGCGTCGACGAGATCCAGACGAGAACTGCCGAGTCACGCGGCGTTCGCGCGCTTGGCGACACTCTCCCGGCCGTTAGGGCCCGGCCGATAACGTAGTCCGATTGGCCAAGCGAGGCGCGAGACGGGCTGATTGGCTGCTCGTCTCGCGCCAGCTCGGACCGGCGAACTTCTTCCCAGAGCTCACGACGGCTGGCAATTTCCGCGAATTCCCGGGGCGTAGCTCACGTCCGAGAAACGCGGGCTTCGCACACGCCGACTGTCTCTTTCTCGGCCTTATGCGTTAAGGAGAATTTGCCGCGCAAAACAGCAACACACGTTTTGCTCCCCTTAACTTTGCTTCCCTCTCAAAGAAATGGACCTTAAACCACCCACTTGGTCCCGGGTCCAATCTTTCCTCACCACTCCACATCTTTATCTCTTTCTCACTTCTCTACTCTGCATTTCTCTCTCTTCCTTTTCTCCGCATTTGCATCTCTCTCTTACTCTTCTCTACTCCACATCTCTCTCCTACTCTTCTCTACTCCACATCTCTCTCTTCTCGCTTGCTTCCTCAGTTATCTATTTACCCTATATTGCTGTTTGTATTCGCAAATAGGGCATAGACCTGAGTATCCTGGCCATTTGCACCGCTGGCATGTCTGCTGTGCCTGCCTTCGCTGAGGACATTCTCTTTGCGAATGTCCTTTCCGCTGGCAAGACCAGCAGATCATCTCCGGGCATTGCGATGCTCGGTGCCCCGCTTGGCAGCAGGTGAAGCACACACTACCTCCTCGCTTCTCGTCTCGGGCCACAGCCTTAGCGGTCGGACTCACCTGGCCGCTCCTTTCTGTAGCTTTCTCTTTCCTCGCCGAAGCTCTCTTTCTCTCACTCGTTCTCTCCTCAACCACGCCAGGAGGAAACTCTTCGCCAGGGCTCGTCTGCTCTGTCCTCACGACTGCAGCGGCTCTCTGGCTTCCTCCTGTCTCCCTGTACGCTGCGCTGGGGACGCACATCTTCTCCGCGGGCAGCGGAGGCGCGTAACGGCTATTTAACTCTTTTAGCCGTTCCCAGCGCCGACCGTACTTCTCTAACTCTTCCCAGCTATCAACGCACTTGTCGCCAATAGCTCTCCGGTATTCCGGGTGAAGGTTCCGATACGCGATGCGAAGCAACTCGCGTTCGGATGGAGGTCTGCGGAAGCGCGAAGCAAGATATTGAAGATTCGCGATATACACCGCGATCTTCTCTTCTCTATGCTGCGTTCGCTTGCGCAGATCTTCCTCCAAATCCTCTCGGCAATACGGAGCCATGAATCGGCGACGAAAGGCCTTGCAGAACATATCCCATGTTCGCAGGCTCTTTCCCCTCGCTCGATACCAGCGGCTTGCCTGCATTTTGAAAATGCACGGCAGCACTGCTAGCATCTCGCGGTCTGTCACCGCCGACCCTACTCTACACTCGCACAATCGCTCCAAAAACTTCTCCGCCTCCTCGTGATCACCCTCGCCCGAGAACTTAAGCTCCCAATGCTTAAGGAACTCCAGAGCCCTAAGCGAGTCAGCTGATTTCGCTCGACGTTCGGATGACGTCAGGTCCACTGAGTTAGACTCGCAGCTCGATGTAACTCCAAGCTCGCTGTCACTACTCAGCAACCTCTCATACCTCCGTATCGTTCTTGTAGCGATCCTCTCTCTCTGTCCACTCTCTTCCTCAGACTCCTCTCCCGAGCTCTCATTGCTCTCTCGCACACTCGGCCAAACTCCAGAGCCACCGTTTCGCACTTTTTCCTTGGCAACTCTTTCTCTGTGTTATCACGATCACTCGTGGTCACAGATGGTTTGCCTCCCAGCTGGGCTATCGCAGCTGGGCGAACTGGCTCAGCCACTTTGACTGGGGTTCGCAAACATGACTTTCGCCATATTCGCTCTTCCTCCAATCTGCGCGTCTGCTCCAACGCCTCGACTCGCACTTGCTCTCGCGCCAACTCTCTCGCTTCCTCGCGGACTCGTTCTAGCCTCCGCTCATGCTCTAGCGTGGCTAACTCGTCTCGCAGCTTCGCTCGCCCTTCCAGGAGGACTTCCTCGTAAGCTTCCTTCCAAACTACTGAAAGTTCCTCCTCGAAGACTCGAGCTCTCGCCTCTATAAGAGTGAGTCCGCACTCTTCGAACTCTCTCACACGAGCGTCTCTCTCACTACGAGCAACGCTCACTCGGCTTGCATAGCCGCTATCCTCGCTGACGTATGCGTTAGAGCCTGGTCGCTCTCGCACCACATCCGCGCGGGCTACACCACCGACTGTGATGGAGTTTCCACAGGCCTCGGTTCTTGCCGTCGTCTTTTCAGACAATAGCAAGTAACCTGGCCACTCCCTTCTCACAGTCACAACGCTCTCCCTCTCTCTCTCACTCGAGCTTAAACTCGTAAAGCTCTCTTGGTCCTCATTTTCACTCGAACATGGAACCGGAGACTCTTCGTGCTTTCGAAATTTATCGAAAAGCTTTACTCGCGAGCCCCGCCAACGACGCTTACGACGCACCGTACACCAGCCGTCGCGGTCTGCTGACTCACTGTCGCTAGAGCGCACGCGCTGCAGCACATCTCGCGGGGACTTGATAGAGCCTCCCACGCTATCGCGTTGAGCGTTGGGCTCTACTTCAAGTCCCGCTACGAGTGGCGGTTCCGCCAGCTGATTCATCGCACGAACATCGTGCGACTGCAACAGCTGGAGCCAGATCGCTGAGCGCTCCTCGGCATCACTCTTCTCGCGGAAATGCATCAACAGCTGGCCTCGCGGCCCGCTGTGAATCTTTCCGTCCCTCACACTAATCGCACTTTTCACTCTCACACTCAACCATGAAATCTTTCCTCCTCTCCCTCTCGGTGATCGCGAATCCCCACAAGGGATGCCAATTGCGACGCTGTGCCTCCCAACACAGGTGCGCAACACCTAGCGCCTCCGTAGGCACTAGGATTTCTTTATTTCGCGGGATTTTACACGCGATCGCCGACGTATGGGAGTACGCTGGGGAGAGGTGGGAAAACAGGAAAGAAGTCAAACACAAACAACACTTTATTCACGTTTCTGCACTTGTATTTCGCCCAGCCCTTCCCTACAACGTGGTGGCCTTAGCCGCCCACGCAAGGTAGCCACGCAGGGCCCGCAGATACTCGCTGACTCCGCACACACACACTCTGCCACGCTATAGTCCTGAGGCTCTCACCTCTGAACACAGCTGACCGTCTCTCTCTCTCTCACGTACACGCGCTAGTCCCCAAGCCGTAGCCGGTGTCGTCACGCAACTCTCCGTCTCTCTCTCTCGCGCACACACATGCGCCAGCCGCACGGCCGGCTCTCCCTCGTCTCGTTCCCTCTCTCTCTCTCTCTCTCTCTCTCTCTCTCTCTCTCGAACTTCTTCCCAGAGCTCACAACGGCTGGCAATTTCCGCGAATTCCCGGGACGTAGCTCACGTCCGAGAAACGCGGGCTTCGCACACGCCGACTGTCTCTTTCTCGGCCTTATGCGTTAAGGAGAATTTGCCGCGCAAAACAGCAACACACGTTTTGCGTGGCTGCGACGTTTGCAACGTCGCAGTAGAGAGTTGAAATGTATGATGTCACTGATTCGGACTGTGTATAGTATATCTATATCGTCCGATTCAGTGACGTCACACGATATTTCAACCCGCTGTACCTTTGTCAATAATCGTTTGATTGAAAGAAGAAAAAATACGTGTCAATTATTTTTCGATATTCTACATGACGGACCTAATAGATTTTTTCATGCAAGTTTCCCATTAACCTGTGACATTTCTATTCTAAGATTTCATACAAATACATGAAACAGAATATAATAATCCCTTTAAATTTGTGACGAGACATAAGTCTCACACACGAGATCAACAAACACGGCGCCAAGTAAGTCAGCTGACGCCAGCGAGCGCGCGCGCGCAGCGAACAAAGGCGAGTCCGCACGAAGCGAGGTGAGCGCGCGCGCGCGCATCAACCGAAAGGCCAGTCCGCACGAGCGCGAGATTCTACTAGTAACTCAGCGGCAACGCGCCAGGCGGCGCGAGCGGCGCGCCGCGACACACGTATATAAGGCGGGCCGCTCGAGCTGAACTCCTAGCGGCATCGTGCGCCCACGTTACCGAGAGGAACAGCTAGAGCTAGATCGACGCCAACAACGTCGGCTCGTGAGCACACGTGACGACACTGTTGGCGAACCCGAAACTCCGAGTTGCCATCGTGCGCACACGAGACAACTAGGAATAGCCGAACAGCGCCGAGTCTCGTTTACGTGAGCACACGTAGCCGATACTCGACGTTGCCACCTGCTCTTGAACATCCATCCCAAGGGTCTGGTTGTTTTCCCGGCCACCGTGAGCACACGGGGTTGAGAAAATAACTTAAGCCCCGCCGACGATTCCCCAGGTCGTGCGCACACGTCCTGGTGAAGCACCGGCCAACTCCTGCCTGTACAAAACCGACCACCCGCCGACCGCTCGGGATTCGCCTGGTCACTGTGAGCACACAGGACCAGGGGAAGAACGAGACGAGCGACCTCGATCCGTAGGGCCGTGCGCTCACGACTCCATGGACTCGAGGGAAACCTAACCTCCGAAAACCCGTCGTTAACCCGAACCCGTTTCACCGTCCGAAACTCCGATACCGCGTCCGTAAAACCGATAACCGCACCGAAACCACGTAACTCCGGCTACGTCGTGTTAATGTACCGTAAACCGCTATAGATTAAGCTAAACCGATTGTGAAGGCGAAATATTCTAAACCACCGCGATTTCGATTTCTGTTACAGATGGAGACTCATATTTGAATTATCACTTTGTTAACTTAATTATTAGAATATATCTTTATTATTATTAATTGCATAAACAAGTCTCTTCAATTAACCTTTCCCCTAACCAAATCCTGGCGTCCGGCCGACTACTCAACACACGGGGAAAGTCGAACCGTTACAAATTTTTAAGATACAAATCACATTCATATTTATACAGAACAACATTGGTAGAAACGTAAGCCAACCATTTACCAGTAGAAAGCCAATTGGACAATGTTGGTCAATGATTAACAAACGCTTGGATACAAAATCGTCACGCAATGAATGGAAGCCTTGGCTTATGGATAGCTTATCAAGGTCTTAAAGAAGAGGAGCACTCTGGTATTTACTAGCATTCCAGCTTTTAATACACAGATGTAAGTTGTGCTTGAAGATTATAAGCCTGTCACCTGGGACTCTGTAGACGATGTCCAGGTGTCTGGCAGAGAAGAAAACAAAATCTCCGTAACGCGCTTCGTGGCGTTCGATGTAAAGATAGATGTAAGTTGTGTTTGAAGATGATGAACTCTCGACAAAATATGCCCTGAGCTTGCAAAATTTTAACCTATAAGTCTATAATTATAAAATTAAAGGACATAAGGCAATTTTTTTAAGCGTATTTACTGAAGCCACATAAATAATATTTATTGTTTTTCCGATCACATAACCTTCCAAATGCTTGAAAATGCGTTTAAAAGCAATATTGAAAATAAACAAAACCACGTCCCAGAATAGTCACGAGCACATGAAATTCAAGTAAAATAAAGCTGCAGATAAGAATAAGTATATTAAGATACAGTTCACAATTTAAGCAAAAATAAGAATAGTTTTTCTTCGTCGCAGCTAGATCAAACGAAATATTTGAAAGATTATTACAAATCAGTATGACCAGAGGGTAGGCAACAAATCCGTTGTTTATATTACAGCTATTAGCCGTGTATGTAGCAAAGACAAATAAGTTAATATTCAATGAGCAGAAGCTGTTATATGCATTAACGGTCAATTGAATACCCGACGATAAAATATCACAAAAGTCTTTCCTTATCTATATTTTTTCATCAGCTTCTTCTCGCTGACAGGCAGACGATTTTTATGATCGTGAAACTCAAGATGTTCAAGGAAATGGAAATTACTTCTAAGTGGTTTGACAAGGGTTAGCAAGATTGGGACTATACTGTTTACCTTTTATAAGAAGAAGTCAAGGGATTTGCGTGTTGTAATAAAACTCCTTTCGACAAGAAAGCGATCTCATTAATACATAGGGAACAACCGATTTGGGATTATTATGAAAGGGCTGTGCCAATTCATGAGATTGAAGGTACTTCGTATTACAATCTATTAAACAAGCCGATAGACGTAATGACTTCTGACGTAAGTTATCCTAAAATTATCGAAGAGTTTAGGATCAAAACGTACACACACCGTTAAATAAATGAAACTTTGAATTCTGGAAATTTCCGCCGGCTCTGGCCGCTTATTAACTGGGGCCGACGCGCATGCGCTCTATATCAAAACGCGGCCACGCTCGTTCAACGCATGCGCGTCGACTCTGGATATCCCCAATTAACCTGCGACCGGCACTGGCGGGAATTTCCAGAATTCAAAGTTTCATTTAACGGTGTGTGTACAAGCTTCTTTACCCGCTGTATCACTAGTGGTTACGGATCAGATTTGATCACGACATGATAGAAAAATGGTCACGATCGATGACGTCGTTCAAAGAGTTGCTAAGATTCGTCTACACTGAAAGATCTATAATGTAAATTTATTAAGAGACGCATTGGTTTGATCTCGAAATATTCCCTTAAGATGTTTTTTAAGTAGTTTTAAGGTTTAGTTTTTAACGTGGGTAACAGTTCTGCCTCTTACATTACCTATCGGTAGACTCGCAAACTATACGACAATAGGTGCGTGCACGCACGTTGTTGTAAAATTCGAAATGGCGTAACTTTTGCAACGATCGATTTATTGGGACAAATCAATACTGAACAATTAAGACGAATTTGATCTCTTGTAGGTAAACTGTTTTCTTTACATACACCAAAATAAAGAAATGTATTGTTTACACGTGCCCTATCATTTTAACTCCTTGGAAAGGAAAATCCAAACACATGCGCCGAAACTATCATATATCAACTAAAAATCTCGACATTATACAAGTGTTTAGATTACACTAAATTCAGCAGTAGCTCGTCATCAATATAGAATAATAATTTTTCTTTTTTTGTACCGGGAAGTTCAACAAATGCGATATACAATCCCGTATACATTTAGCGCGTTAGCTCAGCTACAGCAAATAGCTGGCGCCTATGATCGTTATAAAAAGCTGATGCATACATAGCAATGGGTGCGTTTTTCATCGACCTTAATACCGTCAATTTGTAAATGATTATACGCGCGAGTAGAGCGAAAAAAACCGCTCGGGCTGGCATTGCGTATCGAGCGTATCGAGCAAAATTATCAATGTTTTTTTTTTTTTTTTTTTTTTGCAGATTTGGAACGGAGGAATAGTTTCCTCGTTCGCGGCTTGACTAACGTCACTACGCCGACCTACCTACTGGTGAGTGTTTTGCCGGGAAAAATAACCCGGTTGTCCGTGAGGGTTTCGTCTTAATGATTGATAAAATGGAGTGGTTCTTCTTTTTAGAGTGGCTCTTGAATACGGTTTTCAAATAAGTTTTTCCGTGCAAAATTGGACTCTTGCTTAAAACTTGCGTTGGAGTGGAAGTTTAGTCGTTATATATTACATTCATTCGATAATTCCAATTAATTTACAATATTTTGGCGAGATATTGTGAGGAATGGAAATTAATTCGAAGTATATCTAGTGATGATATACATAGTCTGCTTCACAAGGTCACTTTTCTTAGAAACTTGAGCCAGTCGATCTTGTTTGTCAACATTGACATTTATAAGATTCGAAATAACGGTCCTTTTCAGAATTTATAAAATCCTCGTCCTTGGGTACGAATTCACTTAGAAGGAACAAATAAAAAGACTTCTTGATTTTGATTGTGATGGTTTTTGTCGATGGTGAGTTTAGACGGTGATAATTTGGGGATCACTTTAACTTTGCACTTATTAATGATTTTTTTTTGCTACTAATTTTTAATTTGTCTTCTTTATAGTGATTAAAGGAAGGTTTAATTTTTAGAGGCTTTTACTAATTAATTCATTCCGCACACTCCTTAGCAAGCAGCGTAGAAGGAGAAGATATAGGAAAGACAGAGCAGAGAGGCAGAGGAAAGCTAACCGCTCGCTCCGAAGTCTGCGAAGCGAATCAACTCATTATCAATGTTTAATCGGCGGTGGCGGCTGCAATATAAAATCGAAAACGCGTTGAAAAGCGTTCAATGTTAAAAAGCGGTTATCTTCTTCAAAAAGGAAAATCCAAAGCACATGCGCACGCGCTGTTAATTTTTAGCAGTAGCTTCGAGCTATGATATATAATTCAGGCGTGAATAAGCGAGGAAAAAGAGGATAGGAAGTGATTTTACAGAATTCGCACTTCGAAAATTTTAGTTTTATTGCTTCCTCCTCAAGATGAATTGCTTTAATACATTATCCGTAAAAATAGGCAATTGGCTCAGTGGGAAACGCAATGGATTGTCACGCTGAGGTCCTGGGTTTAAACCTGGGTCGGAGAATTTAAAAAAAGAATTGTCCACTTTTGTAGATTATAGATATCATATTTAGTATTTTTAATAACATTTCAGAATTGTTTTTAAATCTCGCGATAATCACGCAATTATCACGCGATTATCACGTGATTATCACGTGATTTTTCCAGTAGGGCTGGTAGACGCAGTAGACCATAATCCAACAAATGCAGAAGTTTTTATACACCTAGACATACAGAAAAATATTACAAAATCAAACTCATAAATAATTATTGAAAGATTCAGACAACTGATCTCTGCATAAACATTTGAAACAAGGCAGCTTTTAAATATGAATATCGTCAAACCGCATGTTTCAGTCACATAGTTCACATTTACAAGCAGAAGATTATCATCATGAACACTGAAATGGCATCCGCAAGTCATTAGAAATCTGTTTACTGAACTTATCATAGGGGACAAAACGTTCAAGTTAAAACTTATTGAAGATACAATATCAATTCAACATACAGTTCAAGTTTATTCTAATATTTTCAAAATTGCCTTGTCAGATTGTATGAATCCATATCCAGATTCGTATTAAAATAGTTGAAGTATCCAAGAACGCTAACCAACACTCCAAGACAGCATCAATTCAGTTGCAAGATCGTCTCAAGGTGGTCCAATCAGCTGGCAACGCCAAACAGGACTGCCGGATAGTAGAAATAGAGCTCCAGGATCATTCGCAGGTGGTTAAGCCAGCTAGAAACGCCAACCAGCACTTCCAGGAAGTTCAAATGTAGTTTTAAGGTTGTCTCCTGGTGATTACATCAGCCAGAGACGTCAAGCAACACGACCAGATACCGTAAATCCAGCTCCAGAGTTGTATTAAGGCTGTTGAAGTACCTAGAAACGCTAACCAGCACCACCAGAGGGAGCAAGAGATAGTGAATCCAGTCCAGATTATACTGCACATAACACAATAGATATCTGTTATAAACATAATGAACACAAGAGCAAAGAAGAACCAGTCGTAGATCATTTGCGATAGTGAATCTTCATCCAGGCATCATCTTGCAAGAAGAATGTATCAGCACATCAATAGAATGAGCAGGAGCAGCAGCCGCAGAAATACTCCAATCCAAAAAACAAAGGATAACCTCCAAGCAAAAACTCAAGTTTCTTGTTGAAGCTACATGTTTTCTTATACTGCAGCAATCCTTCATGAACTGACACTCACACTGCTCACACATCACATCGTTGGTGCCATTCCGGGTGCATCATTTTTTAAGGAGGTTCACCACCGACAGTCCCTGCCAAAAGTTCGGCTCGCTGCTGCGCTCTCTCCGCAGCGCAGAGAGTTTTGAACGCGCCTCTACCGGCCGCACGCACACATCGTTAGGCGCGCCGCTTCGGTGAGCGAGAGACTCACACGTACACGCCGGCGGCGCTAGTATGCGTGCGTGCGCGGCTGACGACAGCCTACTTTAGATTACAATAACTCGGGAACTAGACGTCAGATCATTGCTCACGAGGTCTCAAAAGATTCGTAATATCGTCCTTAACCTTACTTCCGTTTTTCAACAAGATCGTAAGAAGCGTTCGGCTACAATCAACGAAAATGTACGTTTCGCGCGGGCCCAGCATAGGGATCGCGTGTTAAACGCCCGAACTTTGAGGCTTCATATCTCAGTTTCTAGACGTCAGATCGATCTGAAATTTTAGGTGTGTATGGATAAAATCATTACGAAGCAGTGTGCAAAGTTTCATTAATTTCCTAAGAAAATTAATTTAGTGGTGAACCTTCTTAATACTTTTTGTACTGTCTTACAAAGCAACAAGCGCAAGCAGCTGATCCGCGGGATCGCGGTGAGCAGATGTTGCTTATAAATACATATAGGCACCATAGCAGCACTTCTGTTCTGATTTTAAAACTACATATAACACTGCTGCATCGCGTTGTTGTTTCCGTTTTTTCACTACGCACTCATTTATATCGCCGACAAGTTAAACAGAGCAAAACATTGCGGTTAGCGGAGGCCGGGAGGCAGCTTCAAAACGTCAAAACACACACGGCAGACGGCTGCATGGGCATGTCGCCAAACGGTCTCCAGATTGATGCGCACAATGTATGCGCAGTGGTCGAGCTCACTGCCTCGCTTCGACAGAGCCAACGAACAGCTGTTCAGCTTTGCTTGATAATAAAAGCTGATAATAAAACTTATAATGTTCAAATATAAAACTTATAATGTTCAAATATAATACTTATAATGTTCAAATATAATACTTATAATGTTCAAATATAATACTTATAATGTTCAAATATAATACTTATAATGTTCAAATTATGCAATAAACTATCTTTTCCACCAATATTATTTTTCACTAATAGGATAGTTCCGAGTTTGGCCACCTTATGAAATTTCGCGTGTATTATTTGAATCAAAGTACTAGAAAAAGATAATTTACGCTCTTCTAACCTCAAAAACGCACCTTCGCCGGATGTTTTCGGCTAGAAGAATGTAAAATATCGTACGTATCTGTGCAGAAAAAGCCTTCTAACGAAACGAGCTTACGGACCTCGCCTTCGGCTCGGTCCGCAAACTGCTCGTTTCGTCAAAACACTTTCCCTGCATTAGGTACGTATTTTGTTGCAATAAAAGAATACATGTTAAAATTTATATGAATGTCTATTCGAAAATCAACAATATTGAAAATCATAAGTCAAAAACTAAAATAATTTAAAAACTTTCAAGCTGTGTATGGCCAACATATTTTTTAATTGTATACAAAAAAGATGAAAATTCAATGTTTTTTCATTGATTTTTTTTCCTAATAATTAGATTGAGTAGTAAGGTCAGACAGCGAGCGCGGAGCACGAGCGTCAGCGGTCGTGCCTGAAACGGTCACGACTTTTCTCGGTCCCGGGTGCAGTTAGTTATATGATAATTGACTAATAATTTATAGAAAAGTAGTGAGCATTTCCTAATCTGCGTCCTAATTCTGACAGCAGGTTAGGTAGAAAGATTTTAATGAATGATTTTAAATATTTATAATAATTATAATAATATTTATAGTGCAAGTCCGGGGTACCAGGTAGTGGAATGTATTATCACAATAATAAAACTTTTGTTCTTTATAACAAAATAAATATATTCAGTAAGATAATAAATACCAGAATATTGCCTGTATCATTGCATATATTCTTTATCACAAAATTAAATAAATAAATGCGCTTATTTGATCTTTACAACTAAATATATAAATTGATAAGCGTTGAATTGCGTTATCTGATCTGAGTCGTAGATTTTACAGAAAGAGATGAATATCGAAATTTTATAAGTATATCAAAATTTTATAAGTATATCGTAAGTCTTGGAATTTTCTTAAGTATAGAACTGATACGCTTGAGTTGCGATATCTTGTTCATCTTGAAAATTTTATAAGTCTATAGAAAATATGACAAAAATCTCTAAGTATTATCTACTCAAGGCGTAAATTGCTCTTGAGTAGAGACTAGTCGCTTAAATTGCGCTGGAGCTAGTGACTGGCCAAAGGCCACGCAGGTCCTTACAAAGGCTCGGAAGAGAAAAATCTTTCACATACAAATATATACATGCGAATTCTCACCTATATACAAAAACCATTAATACAGATGTAGGGAGATGCGGGCGCCGCACCGCTCGCCGCTGCCATATATATAGATATATACGTGTATACACGCGCTCGCGTCACCTGCTGCTGCTGCGCCGTAACTTTTGCCGTTGCTACTACTGGCTTCTGGCGCTGCGGGCGTGATGTTGCGATCAGCTCAGCTGTGACCCGGAGCGTCGATTGAAAGCGTGAGAGAACTCGCGTATTTACGCGTGGTTTTGTTGAGATATAGTGTACTGTACAGAAAGTGTAGCCAGTAAGATATATAGTGTGTAGCGCGTGAGAATGAGTGAGCGCGCTAACGAGTGTGTGAGGGGACGCACACATGCAAGTATCCCCTCTCGCGGTATGCGTGTGAGTCACCTGACCACAAGCGGTGCGGAGACTATATGAGTCTCGCACAACACTCTCTTGAGATCGAGCCGTCGCCGAATACTCATGGTGTGTGCGACCCATAGCTGTATATATATTGAAGACGAATAAATCCACATCATTATTTATTGTAATCCTCTGCCTTACCTCATTTCTAAACATGGTTACTGACCGTTGGTTGATATTTCATCATATCTTCTATACTGACTCTCGAGTCGTATAGAGCTATTAAGTGAAAAGTGAGGTTAAAAGCCACGTGGTGTAAGAAGATTTTCAAAGAAGCAAAAATAAGTGAAAAACTCTTCAAGGCAGAAAAATATTGGCAAGGACATAAACGAGAAATATACAGCTAAATAATTAGAGGAAAAGTTTTGAGGAAAATCGTAAAACCAGTGAGATGCACAAAGGATTAAAAAGTGAATCTGAAACACGCGGTCGAGTGCAAGCAGAGAACACTTAAGTTTATGGACAACGGTGAGACATTGGAAGTCGTGAAAATTGAAAAGCAAGATTCCGAACACGAAGAAATGTTGAGAACATAGAAGAAGTTGAAGAAAATTTTTAAATTTTAATTTAAATTTTAAAATTCCAAAGTTGGAGAAAAAGAGATTCAAGCAGACGAAATGGAGAAGAGAGAATTTGCTATACCAGTGTTCGACGGAGAGGATTACAGCATGTGGAATAAAAGAATAATGATGTTTCTAAAATTGAAGAAGTGCCATGAAGTAATAGACAAAGAAAAGCCCTCAACAGGAGCAAGCGAAACATGGGATGAAAATGATCTAAAAGCGATAAACATTATTTATTGTGCGATTTCGAATAAACAATTGGAATTTGTATGTGAAGAAACAACAGCCTATGGCATAATGAAGAAACTAGACAGTATGTATTTGAAAGAATCTACAGCACTGCAGATTGTTTGTAGAAACAAGTTGGAAAGACTAAGATTAGAAAAATACAGTGACACGTCTACATTTTTCAGTGATTTTGAAAAATCAGTAAACGAATTAAAAAGTGCCGGTGCAAAGATAACTGAAAAGGAAAAATTGAATTATATGCTTAACACGTTGCCAGAATCGTATAGTTACATTGGCGATCTGATTGATACATTGAAAGAAGAAGATCAAACGGCGGATTATGTGAAGAATAAAATCAAAATTGCCGAGATGAAACACGGCAATGAAGACTCTGAAAGAAAGTCAAAAGTCTTCGCGACAAGCAAAGAAAGATGTTACAAATGCGGAAAAACCGGGCACTTCGCAAGAGAATGCAAAGATGGCGATCAAGCAGCGCACAGCGGTGGAACATGGCGAGGTCCAACACGTGGCCGCGGTAGCAGCAGAAGCAGAGGCGGAGGAAGAAGAGGCAACTACGGTAGAGGGCGCGGCAACTTCCGACAGCAACAGCAAGGCGCCAGTACGAGTCAACCGAGTGGGTCCGACGTCAGCGCCTGGATAGCAACAGCGCATGCGACGCGAAATAAAAAGACTATAGGTAATGAAATAAATTGGTTGCTAGATAGTGGTTGTTCAGACCTCATTGTAAATGATGATAGTTATTTCGAAAATTGCATTGTTTTAAAGAAACCGGTTAAAATCTATTTAGGAGATAGTAGTGAGTTAGAAGCAACTAAAATCGGGAATGTTGTAAGTTATTTCAGAGCATTTGAGAAAGAAAACAAAGTAGAAATGAGAAATGTTTTATATGTAAAAAAAATGAACACAAATTTGATTAGCTACACGAAATTGACAGATACGAATACGATATTATTTTAGATATATCTAAATACAGATATTATTTTAGATATATCTAAAGGAAATATATCTAAAATAATTGATGAAAAAGAGAATAGCTGTAGCTTATAAAGAAAATCGTACATATAAAATCACGAGTAGATTAAAAATTGATCAAGAGACTGTAAATAGTACTAAACGAAATGGAGTGAATAACAAAGAAAAATGGCATAGAATGTTAGGGCATGTAAATTTTGGCTATCTAAACATTTTGAGTAAGCAACAGTTGTTGACAGGTATTCCAACTGACTTTGAATCGGAAAAATAAAAATGCAAAATTTGCATAGAGAATAAATTGCATAATTTACCGTTTAAAAATAACAGAACAAGAGCAACAGATATCTTAGAGATAATACACACTGATGTATGTAGTGGTTTCAAGACCCCGGGTCCAAACGGAGAAAAATATTTCGTTTCATTTATCGATGATTACAGTAAAGTAGCCAAAGTTTACTGCATAAAAACCAAAGATGAAGTTTTTGATTGTATGACAAAGTATGTAAATGAAGTTGAAAATTTAACAGGAAAAAGAGTAAAAACAATACGATGCAAGAATGGTACAGAATACCTAAACAACCGATTTTTTTAATTCGCAAAAGAAAAAGGTATTTATATAAATAATTGTCCAGCATACGTACATGAGTTGAATGGTACTACTGAAAGGTTTAATCGAACTATCATGGATATGGCGCGATGTTTATTAGACGAAGCACAAGTAGATAGAAAATATTGGCCAGAAATAATTAGTGCTGCGACATATTTGAAAAATCGTACTTTAACCAACACTATTGAAAAGAAAACTCCATATGAGATATTTTTTAGAGAAAAACCAAATGTTGACAACAAAAGAGAAACAAAAGAGAAGTTCGAAATGGGATAAAACAGCTGAAATGGGCATTTTACTAGGTTACAGTGAAGTAGGTTATAGGGTTTTGTTAAACGGTAGAGTAACAGTACATAGGCATGTTAATGTTGTTGAATCAGACGAAAAATGTATTGGCCTTGATTATGACAACGAAAATGTTTCTTTCCGTACTCCGATTCTCGAGTCGAGTAAGGGAAGTGAACATGAGTTGATAGCGCAGATGAAAATGAAAATCTAACCGAAAAAGAACAAACAAAGTTAAAGAGTAACGATAAAAATAGTTTGAAACGAAATACTCCACGTCGATCAACACGTGCGAAAAAGAGTCCGATAAGATATCCGGAAAATAGTACTAATAGAGTATCCGTATATTATTGTAGAGTAGATACACCTTGTACATTTGAGGAGGCGATGAATAGCGATGAATGCGATAGTTGGAAAAATGCAATGGATAAAGAAATGTGTAGTTTGTATGAAAATGAAACATGGAAATTAGTTGAGAAACAAAAAGGAAAAGAAGTACTAGATGTAAAATGGGTTTATACGAAAAAATCTGATGATATATTTAAAGCTAGGTTAGTAGTAAGAGGTTTCCAACAAACGAATGGTATTGATGACATATACGCTCCAGTAGCAATAACGCAGACATTAAAAATGTTGTTTTCTTATTGTTGTCAATTCGGATTAATTATAGAACAGATGGATGTTGTTACAGCATTCCTCAATGGTAAAGTAAGCTCAGAGGTATCTGTAAATAAACCAAAAGGTTACCATGACGGAACAAACAAAGTTTGTAAATTGTTTAAAGCATTGTATGGACTACGAGAAAGTCCGAGAGCATGGTACGAATGTTTTGATGAATACTTAGCGAAACTAAAATTTAAAAGAAGCAATGCTGATAATTGCTTGTATACCTATGGAAAGGAGATGATGTTATATATCTTTTGTTATATGTAGATGACTTATTGATCTGTTGTAAAAGCAAGAAAAAGATTCAAAGTTTGAAGAAAGTGCTAATGAATAAATTTAAAATGAAAGCTTTAGGAAAGATTAAAGAATATCTAGGAATAAACATTGATTATGACTACAATAAATGTGAAATGAAACTAAGTGAAACGAAATATATCGAGTCTCTAGCTGAAAAATATAACATAATAGATAGTAGATTGCACAGTACTCCTATGGAGACAAACTTGAGACTTGAGAAGTCTGAAAATTGCGAGTCAAATATCAAGTATAGAAACTTGATAGGTGCTTTGTTGTACATAAGTTCGAATACCAGACTAGATATAAGTTTTAGTGTAAACTACTTAAGTAGATATCAAAATTGTTATGACCAGACTCATTGGAAATATGCTTTAGGAGTACTAAAATATTTGTATTTAACGAAAGACTTATGTTTAAACTATAAAAGAAAGGAAAATTGTAATAATACTATAGACTGCTTCGTGGATGCAGATTGGGCTGGTGATATTATTGATAGAAAATCTACGACAGGTTATGTTATAAGAATGTTCGAAAATGTAATTGACTGGAAGTCAAGAAAATAAAAAAATATTACTAAAGCGTCAACATACGCAGAGTATGTAGCATTATCAGAAGTTGTAAGCGAATTAGAATATATCAGAGAGTTGGTAAAAAGTTGCCGGCGCCTTCACCGAGGAAGGATATTTTTTGCGTGAAGCCACCGACCCCGGCGCCTTCACCGAGGTTCCTCGATCGAGAGGACAACGTCATCGCCGGGGTGGACCTGAACATCATCTCAGCGGTCGTCGCAACGTCAACACGTGCACACCGGCACGAGGCGAGTGCGTCAAAAATTTCGAAGTAAGTTAGTCCGCCATCTTGGCGGTTGTGTAGAATTCGTGGAATCGCGCGCGCGTTGAAACGTAGCAAGCTCGTTCGCAGTTGCGAATTTGCGAAATCGTGCGCATTAACAGTACGCATTTGGACTTTGGATTTTTAAGCGACTTTTAGTTTTTAGCTTTTCGCGACAAAGATTCATATCTTAAGATTTTTTTTCGTTTTTAAAGATTTTTTTTAGTGATAAGAAAATTCTCGCGTAACGAATTTTCGAAATCATTCGTTAAAAAAGCCTTTACCAATCGAGCAGAATTATCCGAGAACGTCCTCCGAACTCTTGCGATGCGTGTTGAGCTTGCGTTTTTGAACACAATACAAGTGCACGCCGATAGAAAAGAAAGAGATTCTTAGATTGTTGTACTGCACCTGCGTGTGCAAGATAGGTTGCGCATTATTGTATGTCAGAATCCTCCGACGAATACGCGGATTGCGCCATGGCCACCGTACAGGAACAACTCGATCAGGCAAAGGCTCAGCTTGAAGAACTGCGTACTCAGCTTTTAGAAGCACGTGTAGTTCCAGCTCCAAATCAAGCTGCAGCCATATATAGGCAACCGAAAATTGGTCTGTTCAAGCGTGATGACCCAGCCACATGGTTCCTCCAAGCTGAAATAAGCTTGCGAAATTGCGGAATCACAGTCTCAGCTACAAAAGCTGATTGCATTGCTGAAAAGCTTGGAACAGGGGAGCTTCAGTCAGTAAAGGATCTCATTGAAATGACGCCGCGTCCGGATTACCTTTACGAGAGCATCAATCAACGGATGATTTCCACCTTTGGTAGCTCGTCTGAAGCTCGCCTGTCCCATTCAGGGTGAGATCTCTAGGTTAGGAAAACCCTCACTCAACGCGGTTGTTCGCGCCGTTTTTCGAAAGCTTCTGCCCGCTCCGTGTCGCGCAATGCTTTCGGTCTCAAACAAAACAGATCTGCGCGAGCTTGCTGACATGGCCGACAAGTACACGGAGGCGGTAACAGGCAGTGAAACCGCAACCGTTTCCGCGATCGGTGCTAAAGACTCCGGCAATTACGATGTAAAGGCAGCGATAGAGCTTTTGACCGCAAAGATGGAGAACATTGAGGCACGTCTGTTGAAAAGCCAGGGTTCCCAGACAGGATCTAGGACCGATCGGCAAAATCGTCGCAGGTCAAAGTCGCGTAGCAACCGAAATCGTGATCCTAAAGAGCTGTGTCGTCTACACAAAAAGTACGGTGAGAAAGCACGTAACTGCTACAAGCCGTGCGCGTGGGTGGATAACCAGGCGGGAAACTGACTCGACCTCCTCGCGTGGAGATGGTTGAGGAAGGTCTCGAGCAGTCAAAGCGTCTTCATGTTCACAATGCCAAATCTGGCCTTACTTTTCTCATAGATACAGGTTCGGACGTTTCCACTATCCCTATCTACTTAGTGCGCAATAAGAATACCATTGTCGATAATCATAGTGTAGTGTACGCTGCGAACAATATATAACAATGCCTCGATCGAATCTTTCGGGAAAACTCAGCTGTCGCTAGATCTTAACCTGAAACGGCCCATCGTTTGGGACTTCCATGTCAGGTCAATTCCTTATCCTATTATAGGAGCGGACTTGCTCGAAAATTACGGTCTTATTGTAGATGTTGCTAAGCAACGAATTATTTACCCATGGTCAAAGGTTTCCTCTGTAGGCTTTGTCAAGGACATCCCAACACTTGATATAAGTCTTGTGGATAAGTCAACCTCATATTTCAAAATCATTTCCGAATTTCCAGAAATACTGAACGCTCACTCGAAAGGAGCTATTTCTGCGGAAGATGTTTTTCATCACATCATTACGTCTGGTGCCCCCGTATCAGAGCGAGCTAGACGTCTTAATGCAGAAAAACTCAAGGCACTTAAATCCGAATTCAAAACTCTGTTAGACCAAGGAATACTACGCCTTTCTAGTAGTTCCTGGGCCTCACTCATCCAGATGGTTCGTAAACCTGATGGCACATGGCGGATCTGCTGCGACTATCGAGGTTTAAACGCGAAAACCGTACCCGATAGGTATCCGGTACCTCATCTTCACGATTACTCAATAAACCTACGTGGGAAAACGATTTTCTAGAAAATTGACTTATATAAGGCGTATCACCAGACTCCAGTTGCTCCGGAAGATATTCCGAAAACTGCAGTGATTACTCCCTTCGGATTATTCGAATATACCTCGATTCCGTTTGGACTTTGTAATGCCAGTCAATCTTTTCAACGTTATGTAAATAGGGCGCTCGCAGATCTCGATTTCGTATTTGCCTATATAGATGATATTCTCATATCCTCATCCTCACAAGAAGAGCATGAGAATCATCTCCGCATCGTTTTCGAGAGACTAAGGAAATTTTCTCTGCGGTTGAACCTCAACAAGTGCGAATTTGGTAAGTCTGAGTTGATCTTTCTAGGTCATCTAATCAACTCCGAAGACTCCAAACCCACTAGCGAAAGAGTGCAAGCCGTTTTGCAATACTCCAAACCGAAAACGGTCGTTGAACTTAGACGATTTCTAGGATTAGTTAACTTTTACCGACGTAGCTTGCCGAACGCTGCAAGCAAGCTTCACTGTATGAGTACACTCGCGATTCAAAGAAAAACGATAGACGTGTGATTTCCTGGGACGAAAAAGCCAACAAAGCGTTCGAGCAGGTTAAATCCGACCTGGCCAACGCAGCCCTGCTTAGACATCCGTCGCCGGATGCGGAAACACGCGTAGTAACAGACGCCTCAGATTTTGGAATGGGCGTAGTCCGCGAACAATTCTTAGATGGCTCATGGAAGCCATTAGCGTTTTTCTCAAGGAAGTTTTCTCCTGCACAGTAAAAGTACAGTGCATACGATCGCGAATTGACCGCTGTTTACGAGTCAATTAAGTCGTTTAAACAATTCCTCGAAGGAATGGAATTCAAAATGTTTACCGACCATAAACCGTTAGTTTATGCCTTTCAACAACGAGCTGACAAGGCATCTCCTCGTCAAGCTCGACAATTGTCGTACATTTCTCAATTCACCACACTTATTAAACATGTCTCTGGTACAGCAAACGTAGTAGCCGATTCGTTATCGCGCGTGGATTCGATTCGTTTGCCGTTGGATTTTAATCTTCTAGAACTCTCGCAACTTCAAAAAGATGATGCTGAGTTACAGAAACTTCGCGAATCTCCAGATTGTAAGCTGGTTATCAGATGTTTAGAGTGGGGTCCAGATCACAACAAAATATTTTTAAAATATTTTTTCTCCAACGATAAGAGGGCAACCCTTAATGGAAAATTAATTCCAAACCAAAACAACACATTAGCTGGCAACGATTCATCCCTGGTGGAGACCTCATCAGGCCTTTATTAACAAAAATAATATTAATACAATAATATTTTGCAACATATGTATGCGACACTACAGTAAATTTTTTGTTCATACCAACAATAAATAATAATATAAATGTAAGAGAGACAAATATGACAAAGATGCGCGAGGATGAACTCATCTATACACGCATACATGGAAAATGCCAAGTTCACTTATACCCGCAAACATAGGAAGCTTATATATCTAGATCTTTCTACACAATTAAGTATAGAGAAATTCAAAAAAGAGAATTAATATAGTAAATGAATCTGGTTTATTTTAAAAATTTATTTAATCTATTATATTGTCTACTGAAAGTGTTGAAATCCTCTTGCTTGTTAATGTTGTTATTGTTAATGTTAATAAATAAATTTTCTGAAATTAGCCTTTTAAAATTATTTTTTTCTCTATCTAGAATCTTTACGTTATCAAAATCTAAACTGTGTGAAAAATTATTAATATGAGAAGGAATTGGTAGTAATTTGTCTAGTGGAGTTTTTTTGTGCTCATCTATTCTCTTTTCTAAACTTCTCTTGGTTTGGCCTACATAAGTAGCATTACAATCCTTACACGCAATCTCGTATACAACATTAGTCTCGCACCATTTTTCTAGTTTATCCTTACCTAACTTAATAATAGTATTTAATTTAATTGTCATACACGGAACAATAGTAAAACCATATTTTTTAAAGGTAGACTTACAAGTGAAAAACAATTTTTCGTGAAAAGGGATTGGGATGACATTTTTTAATGTAGATTTGTTATTTTTGTCTTTAAATTTTGGCTTGTTAAACATGTGATATCTAATTCGATAACGAATACAACTGTCAATGAACCTGTCAGGGTAATCATTCTCGCTAAGCATTTTTTAAACCATAAACAAATTATCATTATAAAATAGATTGTATGAAAGAAGAAGGGCTCTGTCTACTAAGTTGTAAATAATATTACGTTTTAATTGGATTGTATGATTTGAATTAAAGTTTAACATTCTATTAGTATTTGTGGATTTTTTATACCAATTAGTTATAATATTATTGTCATTTATTAATAAAGAGAGGTCTAAAAATGGAATCGTGTTATTGTTTTGTAACTCATGTGTAAATTGTAAATATTTATTATAGCTATTGAATTTTTTAATAATTATGTCTAGTTCTTCTTCTTTCACACACATAACTGTATCATCTACATATCTAAAATAAAATAGTGGTGTGACACTGTGATTATTTTTTAATTCACTTAGGACTGTGGTTTCCAAATCCTCCATAACAATATCAGCAAACATCGGAGAAATAGGAGAGCCCATGGGTGTACCAAAAATCTGTTGATTTTGATAACGTACAGATTCTAGATAGAGAAAAAAATAATTTTAAAAGGCTAATTTCAGAAAATTTATTTATTAATATTAACAATAATAACATTAACAAGCAAGAGGATTTCAACACTTTCAGTAGACAATATAATAGATTAAATAAATTTTTAAAATAAACCAGATTCATTTACTATATTAATTCTCTTTTTTGAATTTCTCTATACTTAATCGTGTAGAAAGACCTTTATATATAAGCTTCCTATGTTTGTGGGTATAAGTGAACTTGGCATTTTCCATGTATGCGTGTATAGATGAGTTCATCCTCGCGCACACTCTGTACATACTTGTTGTCTTTCACATATAAATGCTATAGACGGAGAGAAGACTGACGACGTTGAGAGACATATTTGTCTCTCTTACATTTATATTATTATTTATTGTTGGTATGAACAAAAAATTTACTGTAGTGTCGCATACATATGTTGCAAAATATTATTGTATTTATATTATTTTTGTTAATAAAGGCCCTGATGAGGTCTCCACCAGGGACGAAACGTTGCCAGCTAATGTGTTGTTTTGGTTTGGAATTAATTTTCCATTAAGGGTTGCCCTCTTATCGAAGAAAAAATATTTTAAAAGTTTATAATGGAGAGGAATAACAACAATATTGACAACAAAATATATTGTGATTTGACCGGAGAAACACTTAGGCCGATTATTCCTGTGCCGTTGCGCAAGAGGTTCTTCGACATGTTTCATCAGCTTGCTCATCCAACCGGCAAGGTCACGGACCAGATCATTAGAAAGCTCTACGTGTGGCCGAACATGCATCGTGACATCAAGACATGGGTCAAAAACTGCCTTGATTGTCAAACCTCTAAAATAACTCGACGGGTTAAAAACAATCCAGCCGATTTCGTAGCTCCTGATGGACGCTTTCAACATGTTCACATGGACATCGTTGGTCCCCTAACGAACATAGACGGGTACCAGTACTTGTTGACGCTGATTGATCGTTTCTCGCGATGGGTCGAGGCAATTCCTCTGAAAGACATTACTGCGCAAACAGTCTCGCGAGCATTCTTCGATCAATGGGTATCTCGATATGGTGCACCGAAAATTCTCACCACGGATCAGGACGTACAATTTGAGTCCCAATTGTTCAGCGCATTACATCCCTCATCGGCTGTCAACGAGTAAGGTCTGCCGCCTACCACCCTCAGGCTAATGCAATCGTTGCTAAGCAGCGTTGAAATGTCACACCGATAAAGACTGGGTTCGACAGCTATCGACAGTCTTGTTAGGACTTCGCCAGCGGAATATATTTTTGGTACGACTCTGCGTATTCCGGGTGTGTTCTGTTTTCCCGATGATTTTTCTCCGAACCCGCAGATTTTCATCGAGGAATTTCGTGAACACATGCGAGACATTGGTCCAGTTCCAGTCGCTCACAGGCACAAGAAGCGTGCGTTTTTCTTAAAGGACCTTCGTACTTACACGCACGTTCTTCTTGAGACAGGTGCCTCTAAGAAACCCCTCGAACGACCATACACCGGTCCGCATAAGGTGTTAAAAAGGATTTCTGACCTCGATTATGAAATCGACTTTAATGGTACACCACGCGTTGTCACGACGACTCTGCTGAAGCCCGCGTACTACATTCCTGAAGATATGGTTTCACTTTTGTTCAGTGAAATAAACGGAAACAACGAGCAAAACACGCAGGGAACCACGTCCGCGGACCAGAATGTAGTGCAACCGCCGGTACCAAAAATACCTCAGCTCAAAACGTACGCACGAAAGAAGAAAACATTGTTTAACTTAGCTGCGAACCAAGCCAGAACCTTCGATGTAAACCCATAGTTTTAAGCGTTTCTGTAATTAGTTTAAGTAACTTTTATATTAGAATGTAATGTTTAAGATTGACTACTAGTCCTTCGAGTAACTAGATCAAAAAGAAATCGTTGTCATTCGGGGGGGAGTATGTGGGTACTCGCCACGAATACTCCATGGCTGGAGGAGTGGGGGGTAGCATGTGAGAGTGAGGAGAGAGCCGCTCTGCGTAGCGGTGGGGCAGAACCGTTCCGATCTCGGACGAGAAAGCGAGCCAACTAACCTCCTGTAAGAAGAAAGAAATAAAGTGATTATCCAAGAAACATCCTTGAGTGCCATCAATCATCTTTTCTCCTGGCGTCCTTCCTGGTGGTAGTGGGACCACCTAAAAGCCGATATCTGTGCGGCACCCACCCACAGCACACATGCAAGTATCCCCTCTCGCGGTATGCGTGTGAGTCACATGACTCACAAGCGGTGCGGAGACTATATGAGTCTCGCACACCGCTCTCTTGGGATCGAGCCGTCGCCAAATACACATGGTGTGTGCGCCGCATAGCTGTATATATATTGAAGACGAATAAATCTACATCATTATTTATTATAATCCTCTGCCTTACCTCATTTCTAAACAGGTTTAGCTAGAAAAAAGTCGTTAGACATTAGTTTTTTTAATTTTTAGATTAGATACCCTACGGAGCTGGTGTGGGGTATTATATAGTCCCCTAGTGGACATTTTTCGGAAAATGAAAAATTTCCACTGCACTCCCAGAGAAAAAAAACCGCTGCCAAGTCCTTGGCATTTAGCTTCCTCCTATTCCGTTTTTTGTTATTGTTTTGAATGTAATAGTAGATTGTGCTAACGCTACACGAGTTGCACTTACTGCTTTTCCATGAGTGGGAGGTATAATGCATTTTGGTGCATGCATTTTTGTGCATCAACTAGCCGTGGATTATTCGTTATTTGACGCACGTCAATGACAATGTATAGTCATTGTTAATTCTATTAGCATCACAAATGTACTAAAGAAAAAATAAGGAAAATCCACGATGTGCATGCTGCTGAGAGCAGTTGTTTGATGTCCCAAGGATTAGTGCGCTTGGAAAATTTTTTGCGCGCATCATCCAAAATTTGTAACCTTTATTATATTTATTATAAGGCTGTAAGCAACAAAATTTTTATTTTTTAACACTTAAAAAATTTTGTATTCAAATTAAATTAATGAAAAACAATGCTCACAGCCGTGTTATCATCCTGATGTTAACACCAGTACTGGTTCTCATTATATGAAATTTATAAATTTTACTTATTTTAAACAACTTATAATAAATATAATAAAGGCTACAAATTTTGGATGATTATCAGCTGATTATCATTAACATTGTATCTCTTATAAGCGCATATTTATAACTATCAGCTTTAATAAAAATATTAAGCTGAAATCAGCTGATAATCAGCTGACGTTTTGAAGCTCATTTCAGTACTCCCACAGTCGTCTTTTAGAACCTCGTAATCGTTTTCTGTATTCCCACAGTCGCCTTTTTGACCCTCGTAATCATTTGACATTTGTGACATTTTGTTGACATTTGTGAATGTTTTGGCGGCTGTGGATATGTAGAAAACGATTGCAAATGGTCATAAAATAGTCCAAATCTTAAAAGAAAATGTACCCAAATTCAGAATCAGAAAACATATATGCATGTCCAATCTTATTACGATGGATCACGTGGTTCCAGAATTATAACGGTGTACGTACGCATGCACACACACACACACACACACACGCACATACACAATCATCTGCACGTACATTTTATAAAACCACGAAAGCTCTCAAAACATACAATACTAACCTTTATTATCAAATTATATGGTTTAACAAAAATAATAATGTTCAGTCACACAGAGTATACAGGGTGAGAGTTGAAGAATTTGAATCTTAATATCTTTTAAACTAAACGGTTTCACAAGCTACAAAAAGAACCTAACCGAAGTGATCAAAAGATGAATCTTTTCCTAAAATTTCAACTCAATTTAAACCTTTTTACTCCCGTAATCGTACGACATAAAAACCCATTTTTTTTGTTTTTGATTTTTATCTCAAAAACTAGTCGCCAAAATGGCTTAACATTTTTACAACTAGTAGATATCGTTGTTTTTTATTGTCATGAATTTTGCTTCCTCCTCAAGAGGAAGCTTTGTAATAGTAAAATTTTCAGTTTTGCTAATACTTCGTGGAAACGCATTTGGAGGTGTTTGGAGTACGAATCATACGGTTTTAGAAAATGTCCGTGCGGATGGCTGTGTGTGTGTGTGCGTGCGCGTGCGCGTGTGTGTGCGTGCGTGTGTGTGTGTGTGTGTGTGTGCGTATACCGCCATAATTTTGGAACCATGCGACGGATCATAATACAATTTGACATGCGTGTATTTTTTCTAATTCTGAATTTAGGTCATTTTTTGTTTTATGATTCTGACCATTTTATGGCCATATTATAGCCATTTTTCTATTTTTGAAAAAATATTTTTGCTTTTTTATAATGATATGATTTATACAATATATTCAACAATAGTGTATCTAAAAGAACATAAATTTGTCTACTTTTTCCCGCAAGATTTTCTAGATTGACTGATCTGTTCATTTTTTATGATATAAAAGGTAATTTTTCGATAAACATATATAACTCAAAAAATAAATAGTTAAATGTTTTGAAAAAATTCATGACAATAAAAAACAACGATATCTACTAGTTGTAAAAATTTTAAGCAATTTTGGCGACTAGTTTTTGAGATAAAAATCAAAAACTAAAAAAAATGGTTTTTTTATGTCGTACGATTACGGGAGTAAAAAGGTTTAAATTGAGTTGAAATTTTAGGAAAAGATTGATCTTTTGATCACTTCGGCTAGGTTCTTTTTGTAGCTTATGAAACCTTTTAGTTTAAAAGATATTAAGATTCAAATTCTTCAACTCTCACCCTGTATACTCTGTGTGACTGAACATTATTATTTTTGTTAAACCATATAATTTGATAATTAAAGCTTAGTATATTTTGAGAGTTTTTATGGTTTTATAAAATGTCCGTGCAGATGGTTTTGTCTGTGTGTGTGTGCGTGCGTGCGTGCATGCGGCCGTACGTATACTGTTATAATTCTGGAACTACGTGATCGATCGTAATAAGATTGGACGTGCATATATGTTTTCTGATTTTGAATTCGAGTAAACCTATCCTTTTAGTATCGAATAGTAGCGAATATTTAAATNTGGCCATTTTTCGATTTTTGAAAAAATATTTTTGCTTTTTATTATGATATGATTTATACAATATATTCAACAATAGTGTACCTAATAGACTGCTACCCACAAGGTTGGAATATTTTCCCCCTTCTCCGACGCCCGCGCTCTCTCGTCTTAAGAGAGCTCGGGGCTTCAGTCCCGAGCGGATCTCCGGTGAGACCTCTCTCCCAGGAGCTATGGAATACAGAAAACTATTACGAGGGTCTAAAAGGCGACTGTGGGAGTACTGAAATGAGCTTTTAAATTTTAATAGGCGATTATGGGAATGTAGAAAACAACGTCAAGGATCTGAAAGGCGGCTGTGAGTATGTAGAAATCGTGAAAAATAATTTTTTTGTGAAAGATACACTATTGTTGAATATATTGTATAAATCATATCATTAAAAAAAAAAGCAAAAATATTTTTTGAAAAATAGAAAAATGGCTATAATATGGTCAAAAAAATGACACGAGCGAAATTCAGAATCAGAAAAAATATATGCATGTCAAATTTTATTACGATCCGTCGCATGGTTTCAAAATACTAGGCGGTATACGTAACATGCACACACACACACACAGCACACAATTCACGCACACACACACAGCCATCCGCACGGACATTTTCTAAAAACGTATGATTCGTACTCCAAACACCTCCAAATGCGTTTCCACGAAGTATTAGCAAAACTGAAAATTTTACTATTACAAAGCTTCCTCTTGCGGAGGAAGCAAAATGATTAAAAAATATATATATTTGAAAATGGAAATGAAGAAAAAGCGTGCTGCTTAAAATGCAAACACTCAGAGCTGTGTATACCTTTAGCCGTGACCAGGGCACTTACTCTCCTGTTGTGCCTTGCCTCCCCCTTCGCCATTGTCCTTCAGGCGAGCTCAAAATCCTTCTGAACCTGCTGTCTCCACTTGTCGCTGCCGTAGTCAGTGGTGCGGGCGATGAAGGTGGTGTAGGCGATGGAGGAGGAAGATCGCATTGGTCGGCTTTGCCAAATGGCATACGCCTTCCACGCGACTTCCACGTGTACGCTAAGCGTGCACGTTCCTCCGCCGGCCTTGGCGTTATCACGCGTTCTACGGGATAACGCTGGACGAAACCGTCCACCCCGTTGACGAGACGTCGTGGATAAACCACGGAAGGACGCTTGCGTTGCGCCAAGCGCTTATAATTGCGACGCATGGTTGCTTTGCGAGGCGCTTGAATTGCGACCGTCAGAAAACTGACGGCGTCAGCCCAGCGCAGGCCATTTCAAAGGCTGCGGAGCACCTGCTCCGAAAAATCCACTGGCGTAGAATTTTAAAAAAATGTTTTTTGGCGCTGGGCGCGGACCGAGAGTGGGGGAATTCGCTGACTCGCGGACTCGCGCTAGAAGCCCGCGGGAGAGAGAGGGGGGGGGGGGGGAGAGAAAAGTAGACTGCATCTCCCCTCCTACATTCCTGAGAAGTCAGACGTTCTGGCTATGTTTACATTGTATACACAGCTCTGAGTTTTTGAATATTGGAAATGAAAACGTGATTTTTTAAAGTTATAATTTGTTCTGTACATACGTGGGAGGGAGAGAATATTGGCTATATTTCTTATTGTAACTGAATAATTTGCAACGTCCATATCCAGGGGCTGGATGAAGATAGGGGATCCGGCGCAGCTGACCACGAGGTTGCGTTTAGTCAGGGGCCCCGACGGGACTTCATACTTCCCTGCATTCAATCTGTTTATATTTTACGTGCCAAACTTAAGCACTGCTGGTTTTATTTAAAGGGCTGCTCGATACGGATGAAAGGGTTGGGTTTCTCAAATTACAACCCAACTATTTGTGATTGGAGATAATACAAAGATACCGTTTATTCAAATTAACAATAATTCTTTTAAATGTTGTACAACCAATAAATTCAACAATGCGCTGTCTCAAATACTTAATTATCGGTGATTTCCTCGAGTATGCAAATAATACAAATGAAAAAAAGATTCGTTCGCTATCGCCCGAGTGAATTACAATGTCAATGCATACGCGACGCACGATATTCGCAAGAGCGATGCATACCAAAAAAAAAAACAAACAAAAAGAATTTAATTTCCCCTTTTTGTACGGATAAATTATAATTTTGAACGAGTGAAATCGATCGCGTACACGACGCACGAAGTTTTCGCGAGAGCTTACTGCTCGGCAACTCGGCTTCTCGCACAAGCTGTCGAGAATAAGGGAACGCTCACGATACAATGACTCGGCCTCTCGCTCGGGTTATTGTGTGTGAGAACGCGTGCCACGCGAATGCGCTCACCTGACTATACCCCTCTCGGACGCCTCCTTTTTGTACGGGAGAAGCAAAACGAGGAGCCGCCTAGCGGCGGCGGCTCGAAAATAACCGCTCGAGTGCGAGTCGCTCTACATACCATGAACACGATCTATCTCTCTCGCTCGCGGGTCTGATGCCGCGGGAGAGGATAGGTTAGTCTTTGACAGCGCATGCGCGTTTTGCACCGACGCGCTGAATTCACATGTAAGTGTAATTGCGTTTCTACGCATCGCGCTATCTCTTTCTAGCTGCGCGTCTCCACGGCTTCGCGAGCGGCACGAGTACTCGCACGAGGCAATATACTCACGACGATCTACCAGACCACAGCTTTCTCTTCGTTGTCTCTCCATTTATAGTATACCTAACATTTGCGATTTCTTTTTATTTTGTACTAATCTCTGCACCCGGGGATATCCTCGTGACTGATCCGAGGAAATCCATCTGATTCTCGGAAGGATTTCAGCACCTAACCACTAACACGCCACCGACGGGTTACAAAAATATAGCTACATGCTATCCGACTGGGCATGCTCAGTCGATTTTCCCATGGTCGCATTCGTGCAAACTCAACTAACTAACAACCCTGCTAAAAATAGTCCATAGGGATCGATTGGGATCAATTAAATTATCAACAGATTCTATGCTAATTCTGAATACCATTTTTTGTATGAGGATTCGATTAAAATAGATTAGAATCAACAGGAGTCAATAGATTTTAATACGGAAAACAACAATTGAAGTAGATAGTTAATACCAGACATTGGTTTCTATTAACTTTACTGGTCCTTTTTTGTATAGAATGTTATCGATTCCTATTGATTCCTATCAATTCTATCTATTTTAATCGAGTTCTAATGCAAAAAATGGGATTCAGATATAGCTTAGAATTCAATTAATAATTTAATCCATCTCTATTGACTATTTTTAACAGGGAACAAATCACAACTAACTCTTTGTGCCACTAAAACGTGCCTGCACAAAGCCTCATTCAATAAGTGTTATCTTTAATACGATTTCCCCACTGCGCAGCATAGCGAACTACAACGAATCAATCAGACTTTTTTTGTTCCCCTTTTTTCATTTAGCAGAAACCCTTGCTTTTTCCATAAGCCTTATTTGAAAGCCTTATTCAGAGGTGCTCTCCGAACGTGCGTCGCGAGCAGGAAAAATCAAGTGGTTGTAGAATCAGTAAATCTCATTCATCGTAAATAATCCTCTTTTATCAGCATCTAATATAAATCTTAATTATAGTATCAGTAAATTTAGCAATAGGTTTTTCAATTCGGTTCCCCATTCATTTCAAGATATATGACTATTTCCTAATTAACATTCATCTCATCATTCTAACGATTATATCTCAATTTCTTTTAAACAGGTTTATATACATATTTTCAAATATTCGTTTCTTAATATTTTCCTTGTCGTCATAAATTTGCCTATGTATCAGAATTTACATTATCTACGAATCACCGCATTTATGTTTTGCTGTTAGATTTTCTTCAACATTTGTTGTATTCGTTTTACTACATCGCATTCTCATTGCTACATAGATGAATAAATAAATAAGGGAAATATCGCCAAGATCTATATAAATAAATATATGAATTGTGTTGTAGTTATTCACCTTATCCCGCAATCCTACTCAGTCCGCATCTACGCAATCCTACCTTGTGTCTCAAAAATTTCGACAATTTCTTTAAATTAGTATTTCTTGTGTTATTAGTTAATTCATTCTTTTCGCATTTTCAAAACAATATTAATTTCAATTACATTAAACAACTGTTCATAAATAATTTTAACAATTTTCCATAAAAAGTAAAATTATTCAATAAGTAAAACACAAGAAAAGTCAATTCGTTGCAAATTTAATTAACTGGGAAGTTTTTTTGTATTGTTTAAGATCATTTATATGAAATTTTCCCTTCTCTTTTTGTTTAAAATCATCAAATAACAAATATGTGGTATTGACAATTTTTTAAAATATTTTATAAGGACCTTCGTAAATTGAAAAGAATTTTGCAATTTTTTCATCATTTAAATCAGAGACATTATTTGATTTTACGAGAACTTCGTCTCCTTCTTCAAAATCAACGAAAAATGGCTTTTTTTGTAAGTTATATTTTGCAGCCCGCTTTTAAACTTCAGAAATGATACGTTCACGTGCTAGACGAATTTTCTGATCAAGTGGAGTTTCGTCATTAGAATCAATCGTATGAATCCAATTTTTCCACGCACGTTTGGGTTTCGACCCCAAGTGTAATTCGATGGGAGTAGAGCTTGTGGTCTCATGATAAGTTTCATTAATAATTGTTTGTATAATATTAATATATCCAACCCAGCCCGTGTGCTTTTCGCTAGTAAATGTACGGAAAAATCTACCGAGCTCTTTATTTACTCTTTCAACGATATTACTTTGTGGGTGTCGTATGGACGAAAAAATTAAATTAATATTTTCTTCTTCGAGTTTTTTGATCCAAGTGTTCGAAGTGATCACACGAGATACGTTTTGGCTTTATATATAACAGGATATAGTCATTAAAAATCTTTCTTATCGTCGTAGCACACGTTTGTCTACGTATAGGGTATAATACAATGAATTTTGAAAACGCGTCTATGGTAAGAAGAATATTTTTCATACCGCCGCGCCCGGTCGGTAACGGACAATGAAAATCAGTGGATAATAAGTCGTGTGGCGCTTCCGGAATTATCGACTCCATTGGCGCAGTGCATGGTCGTGTGGAAACTTTGTTCCTTTGACATGAGTCGCAAAATGAAATGAATTTTTGCGCCTTATGACGTAAATTTTTAATGTAAAAATCTTCTTGTAACAGACGAACGACGTTTTTCGCACCAACATGGCCGTACGTTTCGTGTGTTTCAAGAATTAATTGTCCTATCGTTTCTTTAGGAACCATTATTTTATATTGGCATAATTGATTTTTCTTGTAAATAATATTATTTTCAATAAGATATGTTGGTTGATTTTTTAAATCTCTATTTTCTGAATATTCGGTAAATAATTTATTTAAATATTCATCATGTTGTAATTTTGATAAATTTTTGAATTTAAATTTCAAGTCTTTTGTGTAAGTTTGTCTTTTCAAAATTGCAATAATGATTTCTCCCGGTTTTCTTTGATCTTCCGGGTGAAAATCAGGATGTCTACTTAACATGTCTGTGACAACATTTTCTTTTCCCGATACGCGATCGATTACTAAATTATAGTCTTGTGTACCGATAATCCACCGACGGATTCGGTTACCGACAAATTTGCATTTAAATAAAAATATTAAAGCTTTGTGATCTGTCTTTATATAAACTTTTGCGACTCGTAGGTAGGTACTTAATTTTTGTAAACTCCATACGACCGTGAGAAGTTCTTTCCCCGTAGAAAGTAGGTTTTTTCTGCTGCTTTGAGCGTTCGACTGATATATATTACAATCCGTTCATCCCCGTTATTGTCAATTTGTGATAAGTCCGAAGCGTCACAACGGAGGATATGTCGGGCGACGAGACCCGACGGAAAGAGAGGAGAGGAAAGATGGTGCGTTTCGTCCCGGGTTACCATCTGGACTCATCAGTAAGGCTGTGATGGTAACCCTGCCTTAGACGCATAGGGTGGTCGGTAAGTCCGGCCGCTGGAGAAGCACCGCAGTGGACTTATATACCGATCGCCGAGATGTCTTGCCACTTGCGGGAGAGGACCGAACCCTAGCGGCGTAGTGGGGAACTACGGGTCCCTACAGATATATGGTTTGGAAGGGTCAGGATATGCAAGGCAGACGTCTTTTTCGAAGAGCTCTTTGACTCGCTCGAAGGCTTTTTGGTGACCGTCCCCCCACTCCCAGGATTTTTGTTTTTCTTTTCTTAGGAGTTCCAATAACGGAAATAATTCTTGCGCATGGTTTTTTGCGAATTTCGCGTAAAAATTTATTATGCCTAAAAAAGCTTGTAGCTGTTTTAGATTCTTTGGAATTGGATAGTTTTTTATCGCTTCTATTTTATTCTCTTGAGGTTTTATACTTTTTGTCGAGAGAATAAAGCCTAAGAATCTAGTTTTTTTTTAAATTCAGATTTTTTGAAACTTAGAGTGAAATTCCATATTATTAAACTTCGACATAATTCTTCTAAATGCTCCAGGGGATCTTTTTCACTTTTTGAGATGCCTAAGAAATCGTCAACAAAATTTAATATGGAATCACCAAGATTTTTAGTTACGTGAAATAAACCGCGTAATAAAGCTGCGCTGCTGATTTTAGTACCGAAAGGAACTACTTTGAATTCATACAATCTTCCCTCGAACATAAATGCAGTGTATTTTTTGCTCTCTTCACAAAGAGATATTTGCCAAAAGCTTGACGTTAAATCGAGACTCGACATGACTTCTACCCCGAAACATTGTTGTAAAAGTTCCTCGATATTTTGAGGTGACTCAAGATTGTCCTCAAACATATCATTTACCTTACGTGCGTCTAGGCATAAACGAATTGACCCGTCTTTTTTAAATACCGGTAAAATCGGACTTATAAAATTACTACTTGACCGACGTATGATTTTCCAATCCAACATTCTCTCAATTTCTTCCCTGAGTTTACTTTTCATATTAGTCTGTAATGTCCCACGTTTATACCGTATACAGCGACTATAATTGTTCAATAAGCCTACGCGCCTGCAACCGTGTGTGCACGTGAGTGCATACGGCTCGCAGCCCTCGCAGGTGCATCCGATTGCGACATTGCACAACCGCGCGCCAAAAATCGAACAGCTATTGACCTGCGAGTCAGCACTGGCCTCGCGCGGTTGATTGTAACGCCTTATGCGCGTATCCTCGTAGTCGCAGATGCTGATTCGCTGCGAGTTGCCGCGTGAACTAAATCAAGTCAGCTGC
Source organism: Pteromalus puparum (assembly GCA_012977825.3). Classification (NCBI taxonomy): domain Eukaryota; kingdom Metazoa; phylum Arthropoda; class Insecta; order Hymenoptera; family Pteromalidae; genus Pteromalus; species Pteromalus puparum. Next base: position 33,858,106 of record CM053172.1, read on the forward strand.
GTGTATCGACACCGAGGCTTTATAAGCTCCGGGGTTGCTCCATGCAGGGCTTTTTGTGCGAGCATTTAACGAGTGTACGGCAGAGCCTGGTTATTCTTTGGTGAAGCGGCGGTGCTTGCTTGTGTTAGTGTTTGGAGCGTGCCAAATCCATCCAAGCACCTTGGGAGCGTGCTGAATCCGTCCCTTGGCATAGCAACCACTGGAGAGCACTTTGAATTCTGTCGAGCGTCCGTAGTGAGTCGTGCGAGCCGAAGGACCGCCGAGTGCAATCTCCGGCGATAGCAGGAGCAGCTGACGAACTTTGTGTTATATTCTTTGCCACGTGTAAACGTGTAATATTAGAAATCAATCAGCATCCACCGTGCCACGAAAGAGTTTGCAACATCCAGGTCACGACAGATAAAGATTGTACATTGTAAGTTAAATTAATTTACGCAAGTAATTAGAACGTTACGGATAAAACTAAACCATCCGATAACTATAACCAACGAAAACATCGAAACTTCTTGCGATAAGTTGTAACATCTGCTGAGTTCTGGGTTGTCCCCAATAAAAGAAACAATAACAATTAATCAGATTCTATAATAATTATTATTATAATTAAGAGTATCCCTAAAATAACCTAAACACCTAAGAAGAGAATAAAGGCATAAAGTAAGCTTGTCAGCATCATCAGGACCGAAGGTAAGAGTGAGCAATATTATTGCGGACATTCCACCGTCCGAGAATCTGCAGCGTGACATTTTACTGTCCACGATTCACTTCAGCGCGACTGCGGACACACCAATAGCGTCCGCCTGAAAGAACCGGTCCGCGTACGCATAGAGAGCGGAGAGACTACCGTCGCGTAGCAGTCCCACCGCCGCGACAGTCGCGTGACTTGTCCGCGTAGACTGTTAGATTCAATACACCTCTAGTAACAATAAGGCTCTCGAGCCTATAGCTAGTGTCCGCGAATTAAATAATTATTTGTAGAACTTGCGCAGCCCGTATTCATACTAAATACGGTCTTTACAAGTCTCTACGGGATATGGAGGGATAAAAAATGGTTCAGGATTTTTAATTTTGATTTTGTATTCGTATGACGCTAATCTACCTGGTTTCTTATAAAATACTTTTCGATATTTTTGCAATAAATTTCTGAGTTTATTGATCATTTCTGGATTTTTCCCTATACAGAATGTTAATTGGTCGTCGATATATCCTTATCGGAAATATCGTAAGGATCGACTAATGGATTACGGTTACTATGGGAACTCGTTAATTCATTTAAAGTTTTTTGGCATCTGGCTTTATTTAGCACGGGCCGGTTTGGTGGTGAGTTTCTATATAACGATGATCCATTTTTGATTCTAATAAATTCTCATTTTTATAAGAGATTTTGCTTCCTCCTCAAAAGGAAGCTTTGTGATAGTAACATTTTCAGTTTTGCTAATACTTCGTGGAAACGCATTTGGAGGTGTTTGGAGTACGAATCATACGTTTTTAGAAAATGTCCGTGCGGATGGCTGTGTGTGTGTGTGTGTGTGTGTGTATGTAAGTATACCGCCATAATTTTGGAACCATGCGACGGATCGTAATAAACTTTGACATGCATATATTTTTTCTAATTCTGAATTTAGGTCATTTTTGTTTTATGATTCTGACCATTTTATGGCCATATTATAGCCATTTTTCTATTTTTGAAAAAATATTTTTATTTTTTTATAATGATATGGTTTATACAATATATTCAACAATAGTGTATCTAAAATAACATAAATTTGTCTACATTTTCCCGCAAGATTTTCTAGATTGACTGATCTGTTCATTTTTTATGATATAAAAGGTAATTTTTCGATCAACATATATAACTCAAAAAATAAATAGTTAAATGTTTTGAAAAAATTCATGACAATAAAAAACAACGATATCTACCAGTTGTACAAATGTTAAGCTATTTTGGCGACTAGTTTTTGAGATAAAAATCAAAAACTAAAAAAAATGGTTTTCTTATGTCGTACGATTACGGGAGTAAAACGGTTTAAATTGAGTTGAAATTTGAGGAAAAGATTGATCTTTTGATCACTTCGGCTAGGTTCTTTTTGTAGCTTATGAAACCTTTTTAAATTTTTTTTAAACCATATAATTTGATAATTAAAGTTTAGTATACTGTTATAATTCTGGAACTACGTGACCGATCGTAATAAGATTGGACGTGCATATATGTTTTCTGATTCTGAATTCGAGTAAACCTATCCTTTTAGTATCGAATAGTAGCGAATATTTAAATAAAAGAATGAGTTGATTGTCCCATGTAATTATCTTCCACTAGCAGAATAGGAGGAAGCTAAGTGCCAATGACTTGGCAGCGGTTTTTACAATTGTATTCTTTATACAAATTGTGATTTCATCATATTTCGTATCTATAAGAAAACCAAGCTCTTTGATTGCGTCAATTCCGATAATACAATCTCGAATCAATTTTGGAATAATTAAGAAAATCAAGTCTTTCGTGTAAGTATCAATTTGTGTAGGGCACATTCATTGTTTATTTAGTCGAGTCGATTTTAATCCCGTCGCGCCTCTGATTATAGTACCAACAATAGGCAAAGTCACAACGTTTTTAAATTTTTCTAAGTTGGTGTTATACAAATGTTCAGAAATACACGTGACTTGACTACCGGTGTCAATCAGGGCTTTTACTGGAATATTATTATTAATTGTAATTTTAATTTCCGGGCAAACATGTTTCATTATTGTTTATTTCAGAATCTGATTCGTATAATAAGTCATCACGTGGATTATTATATATTGTACATATTGGAATATAATGTGAGGTTGCTTCTTGTTTATTTTTAATGAGTTTATCTGAGGCAACAGAAGCAACTTTTATTGGTTTTTTGGAAGTTGCCAGGTATCTTTTAAGCATAACTCTAAATCATTATCAAAGGAACATGAACCAGACTTGATTGAAATTTTAAATTTATTCTCTTTTGGTTTTGTTCCCGTTTCCGTACTCAACTGGTTTTTTGGCTGAGGGTTTTTTGCTTCAACTATGTTTAACTGTTGCACTTGTTGTGCTTTCGTTTGAAAATTTTTCTTTTGAAAATTTGATTGTTGGTTTACTGTCTTACGTGATTGAAAATTACCTCTCGAGGCTTCTACGTCTGAGCCTTCGGTATTCGATTTTTTTAATAAAGATTTTTTATGATCGGTTCCAGTGTCTTTGAATGCCAAAAGTTCGAGAAATGCATCTTGGCTAGTTATATTTTGTGATTTTACCGTGAATCTAATATCCCATTCAAAATGATTTGAAATTTTTCGTACGAGCTCTGCTTCTGAGAAATTACGTTCAAGATCTTGTGCAAAAACCCATACGTACGTAGCGTATTCAAGACGACAGTATCTAGAACTACTATTGTATCTGTTATATTCTACTTTTTGCGACCACTCGTCTTGAATATCTTCGTTCCAAAAACGAGCTTTGAATTTTCTCTCAAAATCCGACATTGAATTAATCGATTGTTGGGCTATATCAAACCATGCAGAAGCTGAGCTGTCAAGAGTTTGACTGATTATCAAATTCATCTCCTCTCCGTCTACGTTCAAAACATCAATGAATCTTTTAATTTCTTGTAAGTACCGCATCGGTTTACTCTTTCCGTCGGCTTTGAAAATCGGTGGCTTGAGTTTCGGTGCCTTGGACGAAACATTCAAAGTTTTTTAAAAGAGTCTCATTATACGTTAAATGTTCGTATTCAAGAGATTTGATTCCGTTTTCATTTGATTTAGTTACTTGTAATAAGTTTCGACTAGTATTTGTAAGAGAAGTTAATTTGTTACTTATTTCTTTCTTTAGGTTAGAAATTATAAATTCAAATGATATTTCATGTTTCCTTATAGCCATTTCTATTAAGTTCTCCGTATCCGTGTCCGAACCGTGAGTAATTGCTTCGGAGATACCCGCACGTTCATATTTGGAATATTTCGCAGCGATTTTTTCATCAATAGTTTGTGTTAGGTCGTCTTTGAATGTCGCAAATTCTGCGTTATCTAATTTTTGAAATATAGTCTCATCGATGGCATCGACTCTAGTTTTCAACTCTTCAAGGAGAGCATCGAGAGCTACATTTTTCAGATGGTTTTTGTGAGTGTTTCAAGCATCTGGTCAAAACCGTTAATTATCTCCGTCGTTTCATCTGCGTTTTCTAAAAGGTATTTCAAGGTATCGTGTACTTTACTGGCCCAATTGGCATTCAAGACAGGATTATCGATTATGGATTGATTTGCATCATCAGAAGTAATTACATTTTTGAAAGTTTCATTTAATTGTTCTTTCAAACGAGCGGCAGAGGCAGCCCGAGTGAGTACTCCGCTCTGTCTGTGCGTGCTCGAGAATAGGTTTGCTTGGGATTCTGCCATTTTGTTTTTCAAAGTTTGTGTTGGATCGCGGTATATAAACGATTGCATAGAATCGAAATGATCACAACCTTTTTTGGATACTAATAAAATCTTGGATAAGATTTGAGATAACTTCGTGGTGAGTACTCACGTTTTTGTTAACCTTTTTTACAGTTTTCAAATTGTTGTAATATGTGAATTTATACAGTCGTAATACACAAAATGGTACACGTCACGACATCTCTGGGTTAGCGGCGACTTCGTGCAGTCAGACGAGCTCATGCGAGAGCAAGTAAACTGCGCATGGCTCGCATGTACAATCTAAGCGCCAACTATACTGTATACTCTGTACTTGCGTCCCTCTCTCTTGCCTGTAAGACTCCAAGCTGAGCGGACGCACTGCCAACTAGGACCAGCTCTTAAGCCTTTAATATATAATATTATTTAAACCTCATAAGTTGTTGTTTATTCCACGCATCCTTTCCAACATGGTAGCAGAGCGTGATTGAAAAATCTATATCTTCTACATTAACTTTCGAGTTGTGTAGAGATACCAAAAAATGAGGTTAGAAGAAAAGCCACTTGAAAAAGGAGTCGATGATTATTATTAACAAAGTGGACAGTGATATTAAAGGACAATATTTCTTGGAAAAACGTACGTACTCGTGAAACTTTGAAATTCGATTTTTTTGTGTCGAAACGTCTGTCGAAGAAAGAAAATTGAAAATTTTTAAGTGAAGATTAACCGGACAAATAAGAGTTAAAGAAGAAAAATATACGCTCAGCAAAAAAGATAAAGTAGTCAAGTATCAAACAAAAGGAAGATTTTTGAGAAATAATCAAGATTTAAGTGCGATGCAAGCGGCAAGTGAAACACGTGGTGAAGTGCTGTATCAGAGCACATGGCAATTTTGTGGCATAAATATGAAGTGAATCTAGAACAAGATTTAAATGAAAAAGAAACTATTTGGAAAGAGAATATAAGAAATCCGATTTGAAGACTATTTTTGAGAACATTACAGAAAATTATTATTTTGAAAAATCAAGTATAATGTAATATAAAAGTCAAAGAAGAAGAAATGGCTAATCAAGCGAAAATCGAGGATATTATGATACCAGTGTTTGATGGTGGAAATTATACAAGCTGGAAAATAAGATTAATGATCCTATTAGAGTATAAAGAGTGTAAAGAGCCAGCAGTCGCGCGAGAGACCGCGAGAGACCAAACAAAACCCAAACCTTCTAAACCCAAATATTGCACGCCCAGCGAGTTTGATGATGGAATACGTCGGCAGATCGAAGAAAGGCGAGCGACCAAAATAGACAAAACTAAAACCAAATCTCCTTAACCCTAATACCCTACGCGCAGCGAGCTTGACAATGGAATACGTCGCGACATCGAAGGAAAGCGAGCCACCACGAGAGACAATACTAAAACCAAAGCTCCTTAACCCAAATACCCCACGCCCAGCGAGTTCGATGATGGAATACGTCGCCACATTGAAGGAAGGCGAGAGACCGCGAGAGACCAAACAAAACCCAAACCTTCTAAACCCAAATATTGCACGCCCAGCGAGTTTGATGATGGAATACGTCGGCAGATCGAAGAAAGGCGAGCGACCAAAATAGACAAAACTAAAACCAAATCTCCTTAACCCTAATACCCTACGCGCAGCGAGCTTGACAATGGAATACGTCGCGACATCGAAGGAAAGCGAGCCACCACGAGAGACAAAACTAAAACCAAAGCTCCTTAACCTAAATACCCCACGCGCAGCGAGTTTGACAATGGAATACATCGGAACATCAAAGGAAGGTGAGCGACAACGTGAGACAAAACTAAAACCAAACCTTCTAAACCCAACTACCCCACGCGCCGCGAATTCGACAATGGAATACGTCGGTACATCGAAGGAAGGCGAAAATAACAAACGATTAGAAAGACAAAGTAGAAGCTTGGAAGAAGATTGATTTAAAAGCTCGTACTATGATAATTAGTGCTATCTCCGACAAACAACTGTGACGAGACGTAAGTCTCGCACATGATGTAAACAAACGCAGCGCCGAGTAAGTCAGCTGACGCCAGCGAGCGCGCGCGCGCAGCGAACAAAGGCGAGTCCGCACGAAGCGAAGTGAGCGCGCGCGCGCACCAACCGAAAGGCCAGTCCGCACGAGCGCGAGACTCTACTAGCAACTCAGCGGAGACGCGCCAGGCGGCGCGAGCGGCGCGCCGCGAACACGCCTATATAAAGCGGCCCGCGCGGCATAGCGGGCAGTTCTACTCGAGTTGAACTCCTGTCGGTATCGTGCGCACACGTTACCGAGAGGAACAGCTAGAGAGGATCGACGCCTGCAACGTCGGCTCGTGAGCACACGTGACGACGCTGTCGACGAACCCGAAACTCCGAGTTGCCGTCGTGCGCACACGAGACAACTAGGAGTAACCGAACAGCGCCGAGGCTCCCCTACGTGAGCACACGTAGTGGATACTCGACGTCGCCACCTGCCCCCGAACATCCGCCCCAAGGGACTGGTTGTCTTCCCAGCCACCGTGCGCACACGGGGCTGAGAGAATAACTAAAGCCCGCCGACGATTCCCCAGGTCGTGAGCACACGTCCTGGTGAAGCACCGGTCAACTCCTGTCCGTTCAATACCGCCGACCTCTTGAGATTCACCTGGTCACTGTGAGCACACAGGATCAGGAGAAGAACGAGACGAGCGACCTCGATCCGTGTAGCCGTGCGCACACGACTTCATGGACTCGAGGGAGACCTAAACCTCCGAAAATCCGTTGTTTAACCCGAACCCGTTTCACCGTCCTCCGATACCGTATCCGTAAAACCGGTAGTCGCACCGAAACTACGTAACTCCGGTAACGACGCGTTAATGTACCGTAAACCGCTATAGATTAAGTTAAATTGTTTGTGAAGGCGAAATATTCTAAATCACCGCGATATCGATTTCTGTTACAGATGGAGACTCATAATTGATTTATCAACTTGTTAACTTAAACATTAGAATATATCTTTATTGTTATTATTTGCATAAACAAGTCTCTTCAATTAACCTTTCCCCTAACCAAATCCTGGCGTCCGGCCGACTACTCAACACACGGGGAAAGTCGAACCGTTACATGGCGCTCGGACAGGGACCGTTTTAGAATATTTCGCTTAAAAGAGACTCAGAGAAGTAAGAAAACCGGGAAATTTTTTTTTTTTCTTTTTTTTTTTTTTTTTTTCGAGCACGATGAAGGTAAGCTGGGTTTACCGCCTGAACAAGGCTCAACTGATCGCCGAATTACAAGGAAAGGATCTTGATACCGAAGGAACGGTAGTGGAGCTCCGCCAGCGGCTAGTCCGATATGTCCGAAAATCCCCACAAGAATTCGCTACGAAACAGGAGGACCCCACAGATTACGACGAAGAGGTGGATTTAAAACAGGATCTTGAGACAGAACGCTCAGAGATTATCCAGCGGACACTCGAGGAAACTCGCCGAGTAGGCACGTCCACCCCAACCGATGACACGCAGGAGCACTCACCTAGCGAAAACAAGGTCCTTGATCAAATACGCAAATGGAATTGCCACTTCGAGGGGAAAGACGTATATACATTCCTCGAAAGAGTCCAAGAACTACAGGAGTCCTACGGTTTTACTAGCGCACAACTGCTCCAGGGGGCACCGGAACTTCTCCGGGGGGAAGCGCTCCAGTGGCGGCGAAACTACGCGAGCGACTGTGAGACCTGGGAAGAGCTGGTGGAGAGGCTTAGAAATTTTTACCTGTCAAGTGGAGAACGTCGAAACTTAACCAGACAAATCGCCGAAAGAGTACAAAAACCGAACGAAACTATACGCGCATATTGTAACGCGTTGACGACGTTGATGAGAAGAAGAGGAGGATACACACCGGAAGAACACCTCGACAACCTTTACTACAATATGAAACCGGAGCTACAACTAAGGGTACGTAGGGAAGAAGTCAAAGATGTACCAAACTTAATTCAACGAGTCGAGGAGTACGAGGAGATCGCAAATAAGATACGTGAACAAGAGCGTAAAACGGCGATCAACAGTGCATCCACCAGTAAGAACACCGGAACCAGTGACTACTACGACCGAGCGGAGTGCTGTTGGCGCTGTAAGCAACGCGGCCACACCCGCGTCACGTGCAAAAACCAATCACGAAAATTCTGCTCGGTATGCGGAAAGGATGGCGTGCTAACCCGTGACTGCCACGGATTCCCGGACCGCGCGGGAAACGCGCGAAGGGACGGCTCCAAGGTGGCGGGAGACCGTCCCACGACGGCCGATACCTCATAGACGTACAGATAGATCGACATATGGTGCGAGCCCTGGTCGACCCGGGGGCTGTGAGTTCCTTTGTAACCCCAAGGACAGCCAGGATCGGCTTAGAAAACTGTTGGCGGCACGGAAAGCAGGAGACTATCGCCACACTAGCAGACGGCTCAACTACCGAACTGTCGGACTACGTGGAGGGGGAGGTGACAATCCTCGGCAATAGTTTTAGGAACAAGTTTATAATCATGCAGGGACTACGCCACGAAATGCTGCTAGGAATGGACGCGTTAAGGAAATTGAACATCCGGCTATTTATAGCTGGAAGGGAACTCCAGCCGAGCCGAACTCAGACATCAATATTGTCAATAAGCGAAACCGGTATCCTCGAAATCACCGAAGAACAACAAACACGAGCGGATGAGCTCATCCAATACGAGAAGGAGTTATTCAAGGACATACAGGGCCCCACACCACTAATTAAGTATCAAATAAAACTGGTGGATTCTAATCCAATTAAGCAGCGCTACTGGCCACGAAACCCCGCTATGCAGCAAATCATCGACGACGCGGTCGAGGAAATGTTACAAGAAGACGTGATTGAGCCATCGGATAGCGCCTGGAGCTCCAATATAGTTCTTGCAAAGAAGAAAGATGGGAAACGACGCTTCTGCATAAATTTTCAAGGCATCAATAAAATCAGTATTAAAGACGCACACCCGCTACCACAGGTCCACGCAACATTGAACAAACTTCGAGGAGCGAAATATCTGACCACCATCGATTTGAAAAATGGGTACTGGCAAATACCTCTAGCGGAAGAGAGCAAACAGTATACCGCCTTTACGGTTCCCGGACGGGGTTTGATGCAGTTCAAAGTACTACCGTTCGGGCTACATTCGGCACCAGCAGCCTTCATGCGCTTGATGAACGCGGTTATAACCCCGGATCTAGAGCCGAATGTATTCTGCTACCTCGACGACATAGTGATAGTGACCGAGGATTTCGAGCACCATCTGCAACTGATCAGCGAAACATTGCGCCGTCTACGAGAAGCCAAACTGAAGCCAAACTGGGAGAAAAGCCATTTCTGCCGGAAACAACTAAAGTACCTGGGACACGTAGTAAACGAAGAAGGGCTACACACGGATCCGGAAAAAGTGAAAGCAATCACAGACCTGCAAGCACCAACGAACCTCAAGGAACTACGTCGATTCTCCGGGTTAATCTCCTGGTACAGGAGGTTCATACCACAAGTGGCGAAGAAAACGGCCCCTCTCAACAAGCTCCTGAAGAAAAAAGTAAAATGGGAATGGAGCTCCGAACAACAGGAGGCATTCGAGACACTCAAGAAAGACCTGGTACGCGCACCAGTCTTGGCATGTCCGGACTTCGCTAAGACGTTTATACTACAGACAGACGCCAGCAACGAAGGACTAGGGGCCGTACTGACGCAGGAAGAAGAGGGCAAGGAACGAGTGATTGCCTACGCCAGTCGATCGTTGAACCAGGCCGAGCGAAACTACTCAGCGACCGAAAAAGAGTGTCTCGCTATAAAATGGGGAATCTGGAAATGTTACGGTTGTAACGGTTATATACAACTAGAGTAACTTGGCGAATGTAACAGCCTTCGAGATGATTAAGAGATTTGACAAAATGTACTTGTCTCAGTCTACAACCTTGCACATTATATGCAGAGAAAAAATCGAAGAAATCAAATTAAATAGCTATACTACAGTGGAAGAGTTTTTCGCAGAATTCGAAAAAGTAACAAATGAATTTAAATCAGCTGGTGGAAAACTAGAAGAAGTCGAGAAATTAAGATATCTAATCAGAGCCTTGCCACCACGTTATAGTTACATTGGAGAGTTTATAGATGTTATACCAGAGGAACAACGAACAGTCGACTACGTCAAGTTGAAGATTAAATAGAAAAATATGACTCAACCAGAGTCTAATAATAAAGCCAACGTCAGTACCTTTGTGGTACAAACAAAGGAAAATGCTATACCTGTGGGGAACCAGGTCAGCACAGTAGACAATGCACGAGATCACATCAGCAGAGCAACTGAGGACGAGGTGCTCATTCCAGTCAAGGTCAACGAGGTCACCAAAGAGGCTCCAACAGAGGCTACAACAGAGGTTACAACAGGGCAACAACAGAGGTGAAAACTACAGAGGTCAAGGTCGTCAACGAGGCAGAGGTCAAGGTCAACCCATAGGCGTAGGGCGTCCGCAATGTTTTGACAAGACGATATTTTATAAAATATTGTATTGTTCTCGAAAAGTCTTGACCATTGTTCATCTTGACTTGGTCTTGTTCGATTCTTGTCATCAAAAATATTGTCTTGTCTTGATATTGGTTTGGAATTGTCTCGAAAATATTGGTCTTGTTACAAATCGTTATGGGAGCTACTTATACTCGGAAATTTCTTAAAATGTGGAACTAGCATAAAAGAATCTATAAGTTCCCATCATGCTGATCATCGAAAAATAATTTACACACTGTTTTACTTTTTATATAAACTATTATCATTAATATAACGATATAAAAGGTTGGAAAGGATATGAAGCCTGCGATTGATAAAAAATAAAAATTTAATTAAAATAGCTTATCACAAATCGATATTTTAAAAAATGTCTGCATCGAAAAAATATTTCAAGTCTAAGAATCTTGCAATATCTTGATGAGTTACTCTTGTCTCGGTCTTGTTCTTGAAGAGCTAGTCTTGTTTTTGTCTCGCTAAATCAAACATTGATCTCGTCTTGGTATTGTCTTAATTTTGGAGACAATACAAGACAAGATCGACATTTTTCTCGAGTCTTGCGGAAGCCCTACATAGGCGAACCTTTAGGCGAAGAACAGGGTGACTGCGCATCTGAAGCATGGCTGACACAGGTCTGCAACTCAGAGGTAAATCAGCTAACTGCGATAGAAAAAAGTAGCGAAAATTTAGGTCAGATAAATTGAATTCTTGACAGTGGTTGTACTGATCATATTGTAAATAACGATAAATTCTTTGACAAATTCATTTGTTTAAAAGAACCTGTTGAAGTAAAATTACCTGATGGTAAAAATTTGAAAGCTACGAAAATTGGAACTGTAAAATTACTCTTCAAAAATTATTACAACAAAAAAAAGTAGAAGTAAAAAATGTTTATTATGTCAAAGGCATTAGACAAAATATATTGTTATGATCGGGTTCGGGTAATAAAGATGTCAACTCGTATTTATAGAAAAGCACACATAAACTCAGACTCTTTATTCGAACGTAAGCACAACTGTTCTCATCAGCTGTTACGATCAGACTGACTACAAACAATAATATCCGCGACGTCGTTGATCTCGTTGCTAGGGGTCGCTATGCGCGATTCTCAGCGTTCGAATCGCGCAACGTTCGAGCTCGGTCATAACATTGCCCTCTCCTTTTCAGATTGTCGTCCCGACAATCATAACCATCCATCCTTCAAGCGGGTTGATCCTCTTACAATCCAATGATGACTTACAGGAACTGACATCAACATCCTCTACCTTGACCCATCCTAGGCATCAAGTTACCGAGCAATTCTTTCTCTTCGACTTCAGTAAGGCCTTTGACACTGTGTGTCACGTCAAACTTCTCCGAAAGCTAACACACTTCTGCTTCTCTAAGCAAGTTATCCGCTGGGTTGCTTCATATATTACAGGCAGAAAACAGGCAGTCATTGGTGATGACGGCAAGCTTTCCACCTTTCGCCCTCTCAACACGGGAGTACCGCAGGGATCTGTCCTGGGTCCTCTGCTATTCTCCCTGTACATCAATGACATCAGTTTCTGCCTGGACCCCGATGTATCTCATCTCATCTACGCGGATGACTTGCAAATCTACAGCCAATGCCACCTTGAGGAGCTCGACTCTTGTTCCGCGAAGATGTCAGCTAACGCCAAGAGGATTACAGGTTGGGCTGCACAAAATCATCTAAAGCTAAACGTTCTTAAAACACAGGCGATCGTCCTGGGCTCCCCCTACTACATTAACGCTTTACCAAATGTCGCTAACGCCTCTATCAATATAGGGGGAGCCCATAACACACTCATTCTTGCAATTCTCATTACATTTGGCGGAAAATTCTCAGCTCGCGTAAATTTATACTTTATTACACATTGCAACGATTTATATTTTCTTGCGTATTTACTTGTAGACTAATATTACTTTTATTTGCGAACAGTCGCTTAATGTAATTTTATCTAATGTTGTTTTGTAAATGCAAAAAGAATTAATTATTTAATAACGCAAGAAATATTAAATTAAAGAGATTGTTGAATTTTTTTTGAGACACAAGGTACTGAGTAGGATTGCGGGATAAGGTGAATAACTGCAACACATTTCATATATTTATTTATGTAGATCTTGGCGATATTTCTTTCTTTTTTTTGGACCCTTGACCAAAAATAAATCAATTATTATTATTATTATTATCATTATTTCTCTTCTTTATTGATTCATCTATATAGTAATGAAAATACGACGTAGTAAATGGATACAACTAATTCGAAGAAAATCAAAAAAAGCAATACATAAATACAGCGATTCGTAGATAATGTAAATTCGAACATAGGCAAATTACTGACAACAAGGAATATTTTAAGAAACGAGTATTTGAGAGTATGTTTATAAACCTGTTTAAAAGAAATTGAAATATAATCATTAGAATGATGAGATGAATGTTAATTGAGAAACAGTCAGATATCTAGAAATGAAAAATATTACAAAATATACTAATATTATAATTGGGTTTACATTAGATGCTGATAAAAGAGATTATTTACATTGGATGAACGTTAGTGATTTTACGGCCTCGTGATTTTTCCTGCTTGCGACACAGGTTCACCTCTGAACAAGGCTATCAAACAAGGCTTATGGAAAAAGCAAGAGTTTCTGCTAAATAAAAAAAACACAATGTATTGATTGTAGAAGATGAAAGCTAAAGAAAAGTCTGATTAATTTGTTGTATATCGCTATGCTGCACAGTGGAGAAATCACATAAAGGTAACACTTATTAGATGAGGCTTTGTGCTTGCACGTGTTAATGGCACAAAGAGTTAGTTGTGATTTATTGTTAGTTATTCGAGTTTACGCGAATGCGACCATGGGAGAACCGCCTAAGCTGGACCAGTCGGATAGCATGTAGCTATATTTTTGTAACCCGTCGGTGACGTGTTAATGGTTAGGTGCTGAAATCCTTCCGAGAATCAGACGGATTTCCCCGTATCAGTCACGAGGATATCCCCGGGTGCAGAGATTAGTATAAAATAAAAGAAATGCAAATGTTAGGTATACTATTAAACTGAAGATATAACGAAGAGCCTCTGAAACTGCGACGTTGTACTTCGGAGCTTCCTTCCTCTCGTTCACTGGCACGTGGAAACATGGCGTGGCTAAAGTATAAAGGAGAAAGCTGTGGTCTGGTAGACCGTCGTGAGTATACTGCCTCGTGTGAGTACTCGTGCCGCTCGCGAAGCCGTGGAGACGCGCAGCTAGAAAGAGATAGCGCGATGCGTAGAAACGCAATTACATTTACATGTGAATTCAGCACGTCGGTGGGAAACGCGCACGCGCTGCCAAAGACAAACCTATCCTCTCCCGCGGCCTCAGACCCGCGAGCGAGAGAGAGAGAGAGATAGATCGAATGCAGAGACGTATGAAGTCCCGTCGGGGCCCCTGACTAAACGCAACCTCGTGGTCAGCTGCTCCGGATCCCCTATCTTTATCCAGCCCCTGGATAAAGATAGGGGTTGTACAGTTTGCGCTCGCTGCGCCGCTCATCGTTTTCCCCCTCCCAGACGCTCGCTTGCTATTGCTTTTCCAGTAGCGAATGCTGCAGCCTCTTGTTCTCAGCGTGTGTGTGTGTGTGTGCGTGTTCACACGGGCGGGGTAGCGAGCGGTGCGAGCAGCAGGTGATATACCCNCCCTCCTCTCTCTCTCTCTCTCTCTCTCTCTCTCTCTCTCTCTCTCTCTCTCTCTCTCTCTCTCTCTCTCTCACGTCGGCGTCAGCGGTCCCTAAAAAGCCCCAACGGATTACTACTGTGTAGTAACACTGGTCGAGCGCGGGAGGAGAGAGAGAGACAACTACTTAGTAGACGGATACCCCGTCGCATTCCCCCTCCCAAACTAGACATACCCTGTATGTCAGAGTTTACTACAAATCAACTCTCTCTCTCGTACCGCGCTCCAACCAGTGTATGCTTGTAATAAGTTTGTTAGTAGAATCAATGCTGTAAAGTAAGATACAATAGGACTAATTAGATAGGACTAACTCTCAGAAGGGATTAAAAACACTTACAATACGGCGGTAATGGTGCATCTCTCTTCGGCGGATTACAAAAATAAATACTACACAAATACTAGTTGATAGTGAAGATATAAAAACTGGAATGAAGTTAAGCCAAAAAGAAACTCTGAATATAATTTTAAAAGAGATTATTTGCGACAATGATGCATATAATATCGAACAACAAAATATTTTAAAAGAAACGAATCGTGAGAATAATATAGATGAAAGCAGAATGCAAGATGAAGATAATCAAGAGATTTTTGAAGAGAGTAGGACTAGCAAAATCGGTGACATAGAGGATCAGTTAAAGCAAACTGAGCAATCTCACGAAAAACAGAATATTGAAATAAATGAGTCAGAAGCATTACTAGAAAATGATGGTGTCACAGAAAATACATTTAATAATGATGTTGTCGCCATTTTAAACACAATATCCGAAATCCACGAAATAAATGACAAATCAGAATTACAAAGTTTGCAACAAAAAAAGATAAATGAAAACAAGCCTAAGAACTTGGAAAATTTTTTGAAAAATGATGATAAAAATATAGAACATTTAATACTTAACGTAAATACAGTACTACAAGATCAAGAAACGCCTGAAGAAGCGCCGACGCAAACTAAAAAGCTTGATTATAAGGAGATATTAACTATTATGAAGGAAAATAATGTAAACCTATCTAAAGCAGATAACAAAATAATTTTTGAAAAAAAAAAAAAATATATCAATACGTTTCAATAGACATCGATTTTATACCAGAAGGAGCTCAAGTGGTAGAAGAACTTAATATTGATGAAAAATCAATTCTAAATATAGAAACTGATTTTTTAAATAAATACCAAGAAAATAAAACAAAAAAACCGAGTCGGAAGGAGATATTGCGAAAGAAATTACAATTAAAAAACGGAGGTAAAAGAAACGACGAAAGAATCGAGCGCATGATAAATCAATATCCAGATGTTTTTTTGATAGAGGGCGATAAATTGGGTATATATAACGTAGAACAACATGAAATCAATTTAACTTCTGACAAGCCAATATACGTAAAACAGTACCCGTTAGCACACAAATCTAAGGGAATAGCTTTAAAAGAAATGGGCAAATTAAAAGAAACGAAAGCAATTGGAGAAACAAAAAGTGCGTTGAATGCGCCAGCGTTAGTAGTCCCGAAGAAGGAGCTGATCCCGGGAGAGAAAAGGTATAGATTGGTGATAGATTATAGAGCCTTAAATGAGGTGACTATAGCTGATCCATATTTACTTCCCAATATTAATGAAATTCTGGACTTAATTGGAAAGAGGAAATATTTTGATGTGTTAGACCTAAAATCTGGTTTTCATCAAGTAAAAATGAGACCGTCGGATATCCACAAAACCGCATTTAGCATACATCCGTTGGGAAGATTTGAATTAATAAAGTTTTAGCCAAATATGTTGATAAAATATGTTTTAATTATATTGATGATATCATTATTTTTGGGGACACGATTGAAGAATTAGAGGAAAGATTCGGTTTAATAGCTCAAGCATTAATAGAAGCAGGGCTCAAATTAGAGCCGGAAAAATGTGAATTCAGCAAGACAGAAGTGTGTTTCTTAGGGCATATTATTAGCGAAGCAGGTATAAAACCAGATGAAAATAAAATACAAGCAGTGAAGAAATTCCCAATTCCCAATACCATTAAAAAGATTAGGCAGTTTTTAGGTTTTGTCAATTATTATAGAAGATTTATTAAAAATTTAGCAGAAATTACCACGCCATTAACCATATTACTACAAAAGGATAGACCATTTACGTGGGGATTGGAGCAACAAACTGCATTTGACAACCTCAGGGAATCATTATGTTCAGCACCGGTCTTACAATATCCACAATTCGATAGACCGTTTATAATAACGACGGACGCAAGCCAATATGCGTTAGGGTGCGTAATTTCTCAAGGTGAGATAGGCAAAGACAGACCAATAGCTTATGCATCAAGAGTACTGCAGCCTGCTGAACTTAAATATGCAACCTATGAAAAGGAAGCTCTGGGTATTATGTATGCTGTAAAAACATTTAAGAATTATATTTATGGAAATAAATTTGTAATTGTAACCGACCATAGACCACTATTATGGCTGAAATCTGCAGATAATAACGAAAGAGTTCAGAGATGGAGATTAAAACTAGCAGATTATGATTACGAAATTGTGTATAAGGCTGGAAAGCAAAATACAAATGCAGACGCATTATCAAGAAATCCTGTACCAGAAANNNCAAGCCAATATGCGTTAGGGTGCGTAATTTCTCAAGGTGAGATAGGCAAAGACAGACCAATAGCTTATGCATCAAGAGTACTGCAGCCTGCTGAACTTAAATATGCAACCTATGAAAAGGAAGCTCTGGGTATTATGTATGCTGTAAAAACATTTAAGAATTATATTTATGGAAATAAATTTGTAATTGTAACTGACCATAGACCACTATTATGGCTGAAATCTGCAGATAATAACGAAAGAGTTCAGAGATGGAGATTAAAACTAGCAGATTATGATTACGAAATTGTGTATAAGGCTGGAAAGCAAAATACAAATGCAGACGCATTATCAAGAAATCCTGTACCAGAAACTGATATATGCGTAGTAACAACCCACACAGCATGAAAGATTTGTATAATATGATATCATGAAATATTTCACTGTAATATTTCCAAAATATTTGTGAAATATTTCAAAAATATAAAAAGTTTTGACTAAAATTACTTTTTATGAAATATTTGAGAAATATTTGCGAAATATTTCATGAAATATTTCACGAAATAATTGCTTCATATTTTTTGTAATATTTTATGAAATATTTTTGCAATATTGCTGCAATATTACATGTAACTAAAGCAAACAAAAATTTACAAACTTTCTCGCAATATTATTGAAATGTTTCAGTAATATTTGACAAAATATTTCAAAATAATATAAGATTATTATTTCGTGAAATATTTAATGAAATATTTATGTAATGTTACAAAAATATTGCACGTAAGATTTGGTGAACATTTTAAGAATTCTGGTAATATTTCTGAAATATTTCTTAAATATTTCAGATATATTCTGTGAAATTTTACCGTAACATTTCTAAAATATTGCATAAGTATAATTATTACGAAAAAATGTACAAACATTCTCGCAATATTATTGGAATGTTTCAGTAATATTCGACAAAATATTTCAAAATAATATAAGATTTTTATTTCGTGAAATATTTCATGAAATATTTGTGTAATGTTACGAAAATATTGCACGTAATATTTGTTGAACATTTTAAGCATTCTTGTAATATTTCTGAAATATTTCTGAAATATTTCAGATATATTCTGTGAAATTCTACCGTAACATTTTTAAATATTACATAAAAATCATCGCAAAAATTTAAACCATTTTGTAATATCATTTGTTTTATACTGCAATTTTTGTTTAAAAAACTTACAATTTTTATATATTGTCACAAGTATGACCATCAATAATCATGCTATTTAATAAATTTGCCAAAAGGTATATTAATTTTAGAACTTGCAATCCTGATTTATAACGTTATCACCCCTTGTTAAGTTAATTTCGTTACTTTTTAGTTGAAATTC
This sequence comes from Pteromalus puparum, assembly GCA_012977825.3. NCBI lineage: Eukaryota > Metazoa > Arthropoda > Insecta > Hymenoptera > Pteromalidae > Pteromalus > Pteromalus puparum. The sequence goes on from CM053172.1 coordinate 33,876,717, forward strand.
AATTCTCATTATTTTACGTTTATCTGATATCAAAAAGTTATTAATAAATATTATTTATTCGATGATGCGATTATCAACTTACTTTACATGCTAAATTAGCTAATATATAAGATTTGAAGAATTAGATTAAGTGTTCTGTTTAGGTAAATCGTTAGGACACTCGACTGCCACGCTGAAGTTCCAGGTTCAATTCCCGTCAGCGACAACAAAAAAGTTGCTTTCTCTAAACTGTTTAAGTAGGTTACTAACATTAATAACTACAAAGATAAACAATAAATAGTGAATATAAAGGTGTAAGTCGAGATAACTAAAATAAATAAATTTTTATTTTAACTTATAATAATATTTTAGAAATATTTCGGTAATATTTCAGAAATATTTCAGTAATATTTCAGAAATATTATGAGAAATAATTTTATCACGAAATATTTCATGTAACATTTTCACAATGTTAATTAGGCGGACATATCGTTATTTCAGAAATATTTCTCTGAAATATTTTAGAAATATTTCAAATATTTTATGAAATATTACAGAAATATTTCACAAATATTTCATGCTGTGTGGGAAGAGCCCAGAAAAGGCGTGAAGAAAATCAGACGTCGCAAGATTTGACGAATGATGAAAAGATAAAAATTATAAATGAACAAAGATCGAGAATTCATAATAAGAAGTTACAAATAAAAAAACGCGAAAGGGCCAAGGTACAAAAGTCTACAAAGAAAGATGTGGCAGAGAAGGAAAAACAACACGATAAGCAGAAAAATATAGTATATTCCAAGAATACGATACAATTTCGCAATGATAATATTATTCATATAGTTAATAATAAAAGAGAGTCATTAGAAGACAATATAGGGGAATTAATAAAAAAGGAAAATATTCATTGGGATAAAAACTGAGGTTATAATGAAATTGAAATATTAAATAAGGGTAAAATATTGTTTGAAATTGAAATATTAAAGGGGGCGCCTCCCCCGCGCGGGGAGCCTGTAACCCCGTATGCGGCGCGTCCCCTGGGTGGCGGATAGGGGAGTGCTCGCCGAGGTAACCTTGGAGGGTAAAGCAGAAATAAAATATGCTTCGTGGACCAAACAGGCCGCCGTGTTTGCCGTGCGGTGCGACCCGTGAGCTGCCAAAGGGAGATCCTGGATGGGGAGGCGATCCGAGGTTGCGCGCCGAAGTGACCTCAACCATCTTTGGCTTCTACTGACGGCAAGACGGGAGGCTGGTTACCTAGCTAGTACCAGTCAAACGGCTTGAGCGAGTGTGTGATGTCGTGTGACGCCTGTTAGAAACTCTCCAGAGAGCCAATCACTTTTGTTCGGAGTGGGAGGTTCGAGAGAGCGGAGATGGGCTAGTGCGACAGCGCGCGCTATATTCTGGTATGATGTACCCAGTCTGGCACCGCTTTCAGTCATGTGTTGGGGCCATGTCAGCTGCCCCCATAGACGGGGGGATCCGGGTGGTCGGACACATACCGGGACGAAGAAAATCGATGTCAATGAATACTATAAACGAACCAAGAAAAGAGGTACAGGGAAACCTGACAGTTGACACCCTAAAGGTGCCAGCATCGCAAGACGGTGGATACCCAATCCACAAGTCAACCAGCAGCACTAGCCAGCGCGATGAGTGCCGCTGAATACGAAAATATGACAGGGATAGGGTTATGGCTAAAAGAACACGCCAGCCTCCGAGAAAAGATGCTGGAAATAAGACGAATGAACGGAGAGATGATAAAAACTCTGGATAAGCAGAAGAACGTGAATGCAACAATCAAAGAGGGACTACCGGTAATAGGAGCTATTATGATTGAAGTTTTCACGATGCTCGACAAGATGGAGGATGGTGCGAAAACGTTGTCAGCTCAACAACCTAGAGAAGACCATTCGAAGCCTCGCAAGTCGAAGAAGAGGGGACGGACATCATCCGACGGTGGCGGCGGTACCCCCGCTAAAAAAGATAAGAAGGAGGACAGATCTGCAACTACTACGAGCAAAACGCAAGAGGAAGCTGCAGATACACACACAAAAGGGGCTTGGCAGCTAGCTGCAGGAAGAAAAGCAAAGAAGAAAGGACAGAACAAACAGGAGCAAAGCCAGCCTCAACAACTGAGGAAAAGCGCAGGGAAGACCTCGCGGCAGAGGGGAGACGCAATCCTCATAAGACCGGAACTGGGTAAGACTTATGCCGATATCTTGAGAGAGATCAAGGCAAAGGTTAAGCCAGAAGAATTAAATACAGAGGTTAAGTATCTTAGCAAAACAAAAGACGGTGGCGTTTTGGTTGTCGTGGGTAAGAGTGAAGACAAAATGGAATCACTCAAAACGGCCATACAAACCGCAATAGGGCATGCAGGCACAGTTAGGGGCAAGATTACCAGAACTACACTGGAGATCAGGGACATTGACGGAGGAAGTCTGCGGCGCCATCGTTGTGGCCACGGGGTGCGGCGAACAAGATACCAAAGTGCACCTGTTTGAGCCAAACTCGAGAGAGCAGAGGGTGGCAGTGGTCGAAATGGACCAGACCAAGGCCACAGCCCTGCTCAATATAGGCAAGATCCGTATCGGGTGGGTCAACTGCCGGGTGCGGGTTCGAGCGATCGCCACGCGATGCTACCGGTGCCTCGGGTACGGTCACGTTAAAGCGCAATGTAAGGGTCCCGACAGAAGCACCAGCTGCTGGAAGTGTGGTGCGGCTGGGCACAAGGCCAAGCAATGCTCTGTGCCGGCTCAAGAAATGAAGTGTTTCTTGTGTACAGAAGCAAAGGTGCCTTGCGATAGGGCGCCGCATGCTCCAGGAACTGGAGCGTGCGCGGTCTTCCGCAACGCCCTAAACGCGGCTAGGACCCAAAAATAATGGCGCGAATACTGCAAGGTAATCTGCACAGGAGCAGGCTGGCTCACGATCTCCTACCGCAGTTCATCGCAGAGGAGAGTGTGGATATCCTCCTCATAAGTGAGCAGTATATGGACCGAGATGCACCTGGCTGGGTGTCCAACGGTGCAAAAACTGCCGCTGTCTGGGTGCCCAGGCGGGGAATCGCGGATGCGGTAACCGGAGACGATTACGTGCGGGTGAGGGTGGGTCGCGTCACTTACTTCAGCGTGTATCTGTCACCGAACCTAACTGCAGCCGACTTCGCGACAAGGTTAGGGGCCCTAGAAGATGCGATAAAAGACGTTCCTGGGGACCTAGTAGTCGGGGGCGACTTTAACGCGCGAGCGACAGAGTGGGGCATGCCACAGACGAATAGGAGAGGTAGGGCGATACTTGAGATGGCAGCAAGGATAGGACTGGTAGTTGCGAACGAGGGAAATACAGCTACCTACCGCAGACCAGGTTTCGGGGAGTCGATACCGGATGTAACTTTCGCTGGGGAAAGTACGATCCGCAAGATAAGGGGCTGGCACGTTACGGAAGAATTTACTGCTAGCGACCACCAGTACATTCTTTTTAATATCGAGGAAGAACGCGTGGAGAGGCGAAGTAGCGGAAACAGCCGGGAACCACGATGGAACACTCGACGTCTTAATCGGGAGGCGCTTGCGGAGGTGATTCGAAGCGCAGAATTACCTTCTAATGGGCTTCCGGACGAACTAGGCGGACGTGAGAAAGCCGAAATCCTAGTAGAACGCACTACTAGGCTAATCACCGAGATGTGCGACGCAACGATGCCCCGAGTATCCACCGGCCACCTCAGACGTCCGGTTTACTGGTGGACGGGCGAAATCGCTGAGCTTAGAAAGCAAAGCCTTCGAGCCAGAAGAAGAGCTCAAAGGGCCCATAACCGCCCAACGGCTCAAGAACTTGCTCGCGGGTACGACGAGGCGAAGAAGAGACTCCGGGACGCAATCAAAGAAAGTAAGCGCCGCTGCTGGTACAAGATCCTAGATGATGTAGAGAACGATCCGTTCGGCGAGGGATACGCGATCGTCACGCGAAAAATAGGAGAAATGGGGCGAATGGAACCGATGGCGGCAGAGGCGATCGAGAAGATAATTGACAAGCTGTTTCCCACCCATCCCACCCGACCTCAATTAGAAATGACGGACGAACTGACGGATGAGATACCCCTTTTTAGCGAGGGCGAACTTATCGCGGCAACTTCTTCCCTGAAGAGCGGTAAGGCTCCGGGACTGGATGGCATTCCCGCGGAAATACTTAAGGCCGTTGCCAAACAACGGCCTGAGCTGCTCCTGGAAATGTACAATCAGTGCCTGGTGCAGGGCGTGTTCAGTCCGCGGTGGAAAAGGGCTAGGCTAGTCTTAATTGAAAAAGCTAAAGGTCAGGCGGGCGCGAAGCCATCGTACAGGCCGTTGAGCCTGCTCGACACTATGGGAAAGACAGGCGAATCGCTAATAAAACCGCGAATATTAAGCGCCGTCAGGGAGGCGGGAGACCTTTCAGACAAGCAATACGGCTTCAGAAAGGGACGCTCAACAATCGGCGCGATCAGAGAAGTAACGGACACGGTCAAGAAAACGGATGAAGCGTGTCATGCGGCCAGGCCATTGGTCTTGCTCGTGACACTAGACGTGAAAAACGCGTTCAATTCGGCTAGATGGGTCGACATTTTGGATTCTCTGCGATCGTTTGGGGTGCCTTGGTACATCATGCGACTCGTAGAGGATTATCTGAGGGAGCGCACGATCGAATACGAAACCGCGGAGGGACGTAAGAGCAGGCCCATAACGGCAGGGGTGGCGCAGGGTTCAATCTTGGGACCGGACTTCTGGGGCATTCTGTACGATGGGTTACTCAGAGTAGAAGTACCGGAGGATGTTAAACTCGTCGGGTACGCGGACGACGTAGCGGCGGTTATAATAGCTAGAAATGTGGAGATCGCGCAGGGCAAATTGAACGCGGTAATGGCCCGGGTGCTAAAATGGATGACCGACCACGGACTACAGCTAGCACTCGAAAAGACGGAGATAGTTCTCTTGACTAGGAAGCGTGTCTCGACCATCATACCGATGCGCGTCGGAGACGTAACAATAACGACGAAGCCGACAGCCAAGTACCTGGGGGTAACCCTAGATACGAAGCTGAACTACGGGGCGCATTTAGACAGCGTATGCGAAAAGGCGGCGATTAGGGTGGCGCAGCTTAGTCGATTAATGGCCAACGTGCGCGGGCCTAGGCCGGCAGTCAGACGACTCTTAATGGCAACCACAAACTCTATTCTTTTATACGGAGCGGAGGTGTGGGCCGATGCCATGCAGAAGAAAAAGTATCGTAAGCAGATAACGGCGGTGCAACGAAGAGGGGCGCTTCGGATCGCGTGCTCGTACCGAACGGTATCCGGGGACGCGTCAATGGTTATCGCGGGGGTGATTCCCGTGGATCTGCTTGCAATTGAACGCAAGCGGATCTACGAGAGTCTCCGGGAATCGGCTAGGGTGGAAATCCGAACCGAGGAACGCGATAGGACGATGCGGAAATGGCAGGAGCGATGGAGTGAATGCCGCCATGCGAAATGGACGAAATCATTGATTAAGGAGGTAGGCCCGTGGGTAGGCAGAAGATGGGGGGAGGTCAATTTTTATCTCACCCAATTTCTTTCCGGACACGGCTACTTCAGGAGTTACCTGTTCGCGATGAACAAGGTAGCGACACCGGGTTGCAAATACTGCGGTGACGAACGGGACGACGTGAGACACACGTTTTTTGACTGCCCTCGGTGGGCTGATAGGCGTAGAATCTTAGAGGTGACGGTAGGGGCATTTACGCCCGACACGGTAGTGAAAACGATGCTTGCTAGCAAGCAGAATTGGGACGACATAACGGCGTTCGTGGAGACGGTTCTCCGCGCGAAAAATAGTGACGGGTGCTTAGCTGACTAGACGACGATAGATGACCTATAGGTCGTAACAAGACAGGCGACCCCCCGAAGGAATGCGAAAGCGGCTACCGGGGGGATTCTCGCGGCTATATGAGAGGTGGAGTTTTAGTGGGTATGCCTGGCGTCTGTCCCGCGCCAGGAGAGTCCCACACACGGGAGTCCCGCACGGCTCCTGCCATGGTGCATTAAGCATTTCTCCAACTCTCCGGATAAACAAAAAAAAAAAAAGGGTAAAAATAAATTTTTGTTTTATGTTTAAATACAGCTGAATCGGTGATTACTGTTAAAGCTAATATTATTAAGTTATTGCAGTTATTAAAACAATATTTTTGCAGCAAAATTATTTAATATTCAGCATTTCAAAAGATCTAAAGATAACTAATATAAGTTGGGAGGAAATTGAGGAAATTTTGAATATTGTATTTGAAGGTACAAATATAAAGGTTGTGATCTGTCTAAATAATATAATTTATGTAGAGGAAAATCAAAGAGATAAAATATTTGAAATGCTGCACGCTACTAAGATAGGAGGACATTCGGGTATAAATAGAACATATAATAGAATAAAAGATAAATATTATTGGGAAAATCTTAAGGTAGATATTCAAAATAGAGTAAATACATGTGAAGATTGCCAAAGAAATAAGTTAAAAAGAATAAAAATTAAACAACCTATGGTGATTACAGATACACCTTTAAAATCTTTTGATAAAATCTGTATGGATGTAGTAGGTCCGTTTAATGTTACTAAAAATAATAATAAGTACATACTTTCAATACAGGATCAACTAACTAAATTTATAATTATAGCATCTATGTCAGATCAAACGGCGGAATCCGTAGCTGATGCGTTAGTTAAGAAATTTATATGTATTTTTGGGTCACCAAAGCTCGTACTAACAGATTAGAGGGGCAAATTTTACAAGTAAACTATTAAAACAAGTAGCGCGTAGATTTAAATTTACAAAGATAGAAACTACGGTATTTTCACCCCAATCGAATGATTCTTTAGAAAGAGCTCATCACCCTCTGTGCGAATATATAAAAAATTTTACATCAAAGAAAATCGAATGGGATGAGTTGTTAGAGTTCGCACAGTTTCATTATAACACGAGCGTTCATACGAGCCATAAGTTCACACCACATGAACTAGTTTTTGGTTATCCAGCTAGACTTCCATCTAGCGAAACATTAAGAAAATCAGAGCAATTGCCGACGTTTAATGGATATTTAGAAAGTCTTATATTAAAAATGCAAGAGATGGCAAAATTAGCTCGAGAAAATTTGATAGAATCAAAACAAAATTAAAATCGAAAGCATATTATGATCGATTTATAAATCCAATCGACTTAAAAATTGGCGAAAAGGTCTGGTTAATAAAAGAACCAAAACCAGGAAAATTGGAGAAAAACCATAATTCTGGTCCATATGAGATCTTGAAAGTACATCAAAATAGCAATGTAACTATCAATTACAATGGAAAACCAAAAGCTATTCATACAAATAAATTAAGTCGTTGCCATACTTGATACTAAAATTTTTTTTTTTCTAGGAAATTTGGACACAATGGTGCCTGAAATTATTTTAATTTTTGCAATTTTTAAAACAACCCAAGCCATAGTAGGATTCGATTGTGGGGCATCTGATCCAATCATCACCGCGTACTCTCTACTGGATTCGGAGGAGTGCGATTTCCATCAAGAAGATGCAAACGCGACCAACGCCACCATACAACTACTACAATTGGCAGAATTTAGAAAAGTAAGAGTAATACAATGTTAAATAGAAATTAAGCGTACGGTATATCATTGCGGAATGTTTAGTCATATAGGTGCGGTAGAACAAGGCGTACAGGAATATATCTATGATATAAGCCATGAAAATTGCAAATCAATCCATGAAACAGGAATATTCAAATATGACAATTTTCACACTATAGCTAATTTCAAAGTAAACTCAACCAAATCAACAGGAATTGAATTGGCGGGAAGTATTAAAGAAAAGAAATGCACAGGTGCAGCATATTCGGATAGTTTTGGTTCATGGAGTGATGTTTTAGTACAGGGACTTATAAAAATTACACTTTTAGAAGAATATGCGGATGTAAGCTTAGATAATGATAAAATAAGATTAAGTTCAGGGACAGTATGTAAATTCTCGGAGCAGCATTGTATCGATATACAAGCTAGCTATACATTTTGGTCAGTAATAAATACTGATAGTTGTTTTAAAAATAAGTATGATATATTATATGGAGGAGTATCGACAAAAATAATCTCACAAAATCACGAGACAGTTTATACAATAAGTACTAATGAAATATCGTTTGCATTAACTAGTAGAGAAAAGATAAATATCTGTGGTAGGATTTTACATAAAACAGAACATCCGAAATTGTTCATTTGCGAAGAAATTGATAATCAATTATTATTTCAAGAAGATATGCTTAAAAAAAGGCCGGTAGTGAATTTTGATCTTTTTACATATGTAAACTCAAAATATGTATACGTAGAAAAACATTTTAGGGGTCAATTTAAAAATTTATATTTAAATATGCTTAAAGCAGATTGTGAATTAGAAAGAAAAGTGATTCAGAATTCCCTATCTCTCGCATCCATTTCACCCGATGAATTTGCCTACAACATAATGCAAAAACCTGGGTTATGCCAGACTAGCAGGCGAGGCTATACACATAATTAAGTGTACACCAGTAGAAGTAAAAATTCATTCACTATTGTTATACACAACTGACAGTCTCAGCAGGAAACAAAACAATGTTTCTCACGCCAAAAACCCATATACTGCTACAGAAAGGTACACAGATAAACTGCAACTCTATCGTACCTCAATATTTAAAAATTGGCGATAATTGGATAAATCTCATGCCTGCGCCAAGAAAAAGTAATAACATCATCAAGACTTTGAAACCGTCAACTAAAATTGCATGGCAGCCGGAAAAATTGAATTCACTGGCAACCAGCGGAATATATTCACAAGAAGATCTTCAAAAACTACAACAACATATAATGTTTCCGATGGAAAGAGCATCCTTACTCAACACGATAGCCAGAGGAATGCAAGGTGAAGAAACAGTTCAAGGAGGTCTAATATCCAATCTATTGACCGAAAATACACTGATGAACATCGCTGAAAGCACATGGAATCGATTTATGGATAAACTGGTCAGATTTGGATCAATCAGCTCAGCAATAATAATGATATTCATTATTATCCATATCTCCAAATTGGCGATCGACATTATAATACGAGGATATACATTACATGCAACGTATGGATGGACGCTTCATCTACTTGGAGCTATATTCAGCTCTATTGCACATTTACTAATCGTAATGAGAAGAAACGATATAATAGTAAACGACGATAATAAACAGACATCAATGACAAATTCTCAAGATATCCAGCTACAAGAAATAGTGGTGAAAAATCCTATTAGTCCGAGGAAAGAAATATCCTCACCTATTCCTATACATCCACCTAATTCAAAGACCTATATAAATCAACCAATAGAATCAAAAGTTGAATCAAAAGTAGAGTCTAAACCAGAAACGAAAATATAATTATTCTCGTTGAAGCCAGTTTAGAATGTGTAGCTGTAAATATTCAAACCCTTTACTGTTATTCTACGTATACTACAAAATAGGTATACAAAATTTATATTTTAAGAAAATTGGTAGTTTATATATATATATATATATATATATATATATTTGAAATTAATATTAAAATTCCGATTATGTTATCATTATATGGGGTAATCTACATAATATGAGGTTCCTATCTTGAGGGGAAAGGAATACAAATTCGCGCAATTTTATTATTTAAGATAATAAATTAATGTATAGTCCAAATTTGTATTAAAATGAACTGATGTTAAGATTTTTTGATATGTAAATAAAATTCCAGCATATTTGGTAATTTAAATACAAAAACAGTAGAAATAAAAACATTTAATGATTTTTAATTAACTAATATTTATTAACAGAAAACTATTCTCAAAATTTTAAAGTAAAAATAAGTTGGAATTTTAAGTAAATAAAATTATTGTTAAAATATGTTAGGATTTTAAGGCTCAAAGTTATTTGTAACTGCTAGTTAATATAGTTTAATATTATAACGAAGTTGCCATTGTACCAATGGGCAATCAGCTAATTGTGGGGGTGTGACGTCCTGCGACGTATTGCATTTGTGCAATATGAGCGAAGCCGAAAACTTAAAATTGATGACTCCGATTAATAAGTAGATCAGCGAGGTTAATGAGTATACTCTGTATACGCCGAGCGATCAGTTGACCATTGTCACTCGACTGGACTCTTGTACGACGCTCCTATCCGTCGACAAGAGCTACCAGGGCTTAAGTCGCGATTACGATACTTATAGAACTTTACTTTGAATAAATCGTGAGAGTCAATTAATTACAAGCGTTTTCATTTAAATAAATATATATCCATCCTGTATAAGCCTGACCACAGCACAGCAGCAGAGATCCCGCCCAAGCAGTTGAACTCAAGTAAGTTAAAATAAATAAATAATAATAGATCGGGTTGTGACTTAACACTTCTATCAATCTCTGTGTAGGGCTGAATTCCTTTAAAGTTTGGCGTTCCAGGGGCAGAGTTGGTTGTAGTGCTGAGGAATGTACACGGTTTTGGCAAGGTGGGAGGTTGACTGACAATAAGAACTGGTCTCGGATCTAGTGACTTTCTGCTAGTGGCGAAATCTGTTGTATCACCAATGGCTTGAAGCACTTGGTCGGATATAAACTGTTTTACTTGGTTCTCCATGACTAGTCGATAGTTCAGACTCACGGCGCCCTCTTCGTCTGAAGATTGATTGGATAGAGCCTGAATTGACTTGACCGTGGAGTTGATCACCTCTTCTAAGCTTTCATCGGCAGTTTCCTTTTCAGTTGGTTTCGGCAGGGCGGCCGTGTTTTCTTCAGCTTTATCTTTCTTAGATTTAGTTTTAAGGTGGGTCAGAATGTACGTCAGGACTCCCTCCGCTTCCTTCGGAATCTCGCCTCCGTTATCCCACTCGTACCAAGGCACTTGTTCGCTCGTAGCAGGCGGTCGCGCAGGAGCGCCCGTGATCCTTTTATGCTGACGTTGAGCTCCGATAAGCTTTTGATCATTTCCTCATCTTCGTACTTTCGTATTTTGCGCGCCCAACTTCGCACCTCTCGATCCATTCTTAAACTATCCATTATAGTTCGATGCTTCTCCATTTTGGTAGTATTGGAGCTAGCAATCATCTTAGTCAAGTCGTGAGGCGGTCAGGTTTGATAAAGGGTAGGCGTGATGTACTGTCGGCGGAAAAAGGGAACTCTTAATCCGATAAGTTTCGTTTAACCTAGTAGCTCCTTTTTGGCTTAGGCTAAAATTTCTCGAGGCTTTGCCCGCTTTTAGCTCTGTCTCCCTGCGTCGGATTGAGCCCCCCCTTTTATTCAGGCCTATTACTTTCGATGGCAGATTAAGCTACTCGATAAGGGAATATTGAAGGCTTCTTAACTTGAATTCGGCTATTGAGGCGACGGTAAAATTTACTTATCCGTGAGGGTCATGAGAACAAAACCTTTGCAAGTAACTGTGCTCAACTCGACCGTACTACTGTTAACCAGTCTAAGAGGTGCAAGTTTGGGGCACGCAAAAGTTTTGTTCAGCCAGCGAGGGTATGAGATTTCCAATCCAGGGTATATTTTTTTTACATACATATATATCATAATCTACATATTATTATTATATCATAAATGTAATGAAGATTTCTATGAGAATATCAATTAATAAATAATTTGAGGGGGAAAAAAGTTTTTCGCAAAATAATTTTTTTTTTTTTTGAGCTCGAATTGACGTTTCCTCTCTCAAATAAAATTCTCAAAGCAAGAACTATAATTATTGATTTGTAAGGGTTACGGCTACAAAACCTTTGCGAGTAACTATGTGCAACTCGGCCGTGCTACTGCAACCCGGTTCAAGAGCACAAGTTTGGGGCTCGCAAAAATTTTGTTTAACTAGTGACAGTGTAAATTACTGTTCGCTCTTCCAATGTTTTTATGGGTAATAATAATATCCTGATATAGGGATTTATCACGATTATTAATTACTATTTAATCGGGGCACAAGGAATTTTTATTTAGTTCGTGCTGCTTGATGTCGGTATTGTATCGATTCACAACTATATTCTTCGAGTTATCGGGGTCAAAGAAAAATATTCGGCGGTCTGGCTCCGTCGGAAATTCACTCTAATAATTCACCGAGTTGGTAGCACCTTATCAAACACCGAAAAATAACTATTGGCCCCGTACTCTCAAAAGAAAAAAAGTTTTGTGTAGTGCGATTACTTGCTATCGACGTATTACGGCTATAGACAAAAAAAAATTTTCTTGGCTCCAAATCGAATTTTCCCTCCCACTCAACAATAGTTTTAATAAAAAAAAAAAAAAATTATTATTCGTCGGCGGTAAATTTCTCTCGGCACAATTATTTGTTTCTCAATCGTAACTCTTGAAGACGCCGAGGAAAAACACGTTAAAGCAAGCTAAAATATCCGAAAACTACACGAGGGTAAACCATGGGTTAACTCCTGTGAAGCCCAATTTGCCACGTGGTTGGCGGTATGACTTGTTCTCGTGACCGCGGATTAACTGTCTACGATTGGCGAAATCACGTGTGCTGCGAGAAAAAAAATAATTCACCCCGGTTGAAATAATCACTTTAGGTTACGATCACAAATTCTTCAATTAACTCGGCTGAATAATCTCGAGCGCACTAGGCGCTTGCAGCAAAACCCACGCCGCGTCTTTCAAGATGGCCGCACGCCGTCTTCCTCACAGAAAATATGTCTCGCACTCTTTTCTTTTCACTCGCGCACTGTTCACTTAAACTCGGGCCCCACGCGCGTTGGGCAGCCACTGTAACGTTGTCGTTATTTATTGCTATTCGTAACCATCAATTAATTAGAGCAAGACCGTATTTTCTTCAGGCGCCAGGCCTTGCTACTTTCCCGACTTGGCTAAGACTCTCTCTCCCCGAGGAGATTCAGTTATGGAGCAAACACGTGCACGAGGAAAGAAATAGGATAAAAGCACTTGGATTACTCTTTCTAGCTGTTTATTAACACTACCAATTTTGCACGGCGGAAAGACGGAAAACGACGCAATACCAGTTGGTTTACACTTATCTCTACTCTCTTTCTCGAACGTTCTTCTTTCCTCTCGTTCGGATGTGGTTTTGTCCCCTGGAAAGCGAATCGAAAAAAAAGGACAAAACTCTCGCGAAACTCTCCGAAGGCTCCTATTGCGGCTGCGGCTCAGATACAAGTGAACGAGTCCCCGAGACGCGCAGCGTCGGTATTAAACGCGCGCAGAAGCGGTTTACAGACTTTGAGGTCGAACTACATTTTATTCAACAGACGCTTTCTGTATTCACTCTCGGATTATCACTCCTACACACTAACACACTCATTCTTGCAATTCTCATTACATTTGGCGGAAAATTCTCAGCTCGCATACATTCATTCTTTATTACACATACACGCGCGATATACGTACAGTTTGCGTTCGCTGCGCCGCTCATCGTTTTCCCCCTCCCAGACGCTCGCTTGCTATCGCCTTTCCAGTAGCTGCAGCCTCTTGTTCTCGGCGTGTGTGTGTGCGTGTTGACACGAGCGGCGTAGCGAGTGGTGCGAGCAGCAGGCGATATACCCTTCTCTCTCTCTCTCTCTCTCTCTCTCTCACGTCGGCGTCAGTGGTCCCTAAAAAGCCCCAACGGATTACTAATGGGTTGTAACACTGGTCGAGCGCGGGAGGAGAGAGAGAGACAACTACTTAGTAGACGGACACTTCGTCGCACCACGCAGGTCCTTATAAAGACTCGAGAGAGAGAGCGGGGCTCAAGCCGCCGAAAAACTCTCACATACAAATATATACACGCACATTCACACCTATATATAAAAACCATTCATGCAGAAGTACGGAGATGCACGCGCCGCGCCGCTGCTGCGTCATCACCCCACTCTCACACGTTGTGCATCCTTCACCGCTCGCCGCTGCGATATATAGATATATACGTGTATACGCGCGCTCGCGTCGCCTGCTGCTGCTGCGCCGTAACTTATGCCGTTGTCACTACTGGCTTTTGGCGCTGCGGGCGTGATGTTGCCATCAGCTCAGCTGTGACCTGGAGCGTCGATTGAAAGAGTGGGAGAGCTCGCGTATTTACGCGTGGTTTAGCTAGAAAAAAGTCGTGAGACTTTAGTTTTTTAAATTTTTAGATTAGATACCCCGCAGAGCTGGTATGGGGTATTACATGCCTTATGCTTAAAACGCGAAGCACGTTGCGCGAGCGTTTTGCGACGCAACGCGGCAAGCCACCGTCGCCGTAAGACCGCGCGTGGCGCGCTAGTATGTTTTTTTTTTTTTTAGTAGTTCTTTTTTGTAAGAAAAAAGGCAAATTATTGAGTTACGCTTGTCTTCGTTGAAAATTGCTAAATATTGATATCGGCTAAGCAGTAGCAGCGTAGTAGGCTATAGGACCTTTAATCGGGTGTTACGGGTATGCTAAGCTTGAAGCTAGTTGCTGCCGATCTCCAAGGCCGCGTCGCTTCATTGACGTCCACCTCCTCCTCGTTCTCCAACATAATCAGATTGTTGCCATAGGTGATCGCATTGCGACTCGAAGATTTTGAGCTCTGATCGCCTGACATGTACACCATTCGGCAGCTGCTGAAGCTTTTGCTTGTGCGCGGACTTCTTTATCGACTTGGCCTAGAGCGCGAAAAGTCGCTTGTTGGACGTTAGAGCCGTGGAGCATCTTCGGTGGTTGTCGTTGCGGTGCTCGCCAGCTGCGGTAAACTCTGCTGCACCGATGCTATGTGTGGCCTTATCCAGTTCGAGGAGTCGACCATTATTGAGGTGGCGTTATACAGTTAGTCTCGTGTAGAGGTTGAAACAGCTGTAGCGAAAGAAGGAAGATCTTGTCGTTAATTTTCGACTTCGGAAGAATAATTAAACGTATGAGTTCTTGGAGTTGGAGTATCTGGTTGCTATTGAGCTAGGAGCCTCTGGTATCCAACTCAAACGACCAGCTACAAAGGTCGCGTCCTTGCGACCGACGGGTTCGTCATCGAGGACAAGAAGAGAGAGCTCCTGCAGTAGTTAAAGACGAGCTAAAAGTTACCGCTTCCACATAGCATGAAAGCTTTTTGAAAGCTTTCAGGAAGCTTCCTTGAAAGTGTAGGAACCTTACAAGAATATTCCATGGAATCTTCCTGGATGCTGAGAATGTCCGCTTCAAATCACTGTCAGGAAGGTTGCTAACAACATTACTGTAATATTACTCGAAAACTTTTTGGAAGGTTTTCTGAAAGGTTCTAAGAAATATTAATGAAATCTTTTGGAAGATTCCAATAATCTTCCAATATCTTTCAGTATTGTTAGACAAATTTAGGTAACCTTCTATGAAGGTTTAAGAAAAAATTTGTAGTATCAGATGCATCAAAATTAATTTTTCTATTTATTTAATTCATTTTAAACTTATTAATACTTATTATTATTATTCAGTTTTATTAATTTATTATTCATATTGTATTATTCTGTAACAAAGAACTGAAATTAAATTTTTCACCGGCGGTGGGAATCGAACCTTTTTTTTTTTTTATAAATGATTTATTTGCTTAAAAGTTACAATTACAATGGTGCAAACAAATAATTAAAAAAACCAAATCGGTATGAGGAGTACGCAAATACAAAATGCCCGCATATACGCATTTGAACAGTAAGTTTTTTCAAGATAAGAATACACTATGGTTTTCGACGGTATGGACTAATCCGTCCAGAGTTCCAACAATATATGGTTAAGTTGTTCGGTAAAAGCTTTGGTTTTATACAAAGAAAAAGCCGTACAAACTATATCGCTTTGTGGAAAGAGAGAGGGATAGGAAAGAGACGCAAGATTTGTACATATACACAAATGGACTTAGGTCCTACAATAATGATAGAGGTACATAATTATAATTAAATTAAGTTAAGTAAATTAAGGTAAGTGAGTGAGACGAAAGGCCCTGGGCCCGGCACAGCAGTCCTAATAGCGAAGATTAGCGGACTATTCTCACTCTTCTCCAACGAACTTCGTCGAGGAATTTCCCATCGTCAGCCAACCAATAATATTTATTGTTAATTTTGTGATTAGATTTATTATCTATGGCAGGTATTGTGGTAGAGTATTTAAGTGATGGGTTATTAGGATCAAAGGTTATGGTTTTATTAGATTGATGTCGGGGGTGATGGTATAGTATCGGTAGGTTGATGTCGTTTTGGATGAACCCTCTTCTGTCAAAGTACAAGAAGGCTTGAAGAGTGAGGTAGCCCATTTGCGCCATATTATTTATTTCGATGCGATTATATTCAGTATATTTTTTTAGATATTTATTGGGAACTACTGGGAGATTCGCGAAATAGTTTCGCGTTAAACCAATTTGGAAATTGTCAATCCTTGGAATATCGGCCTTATTATAGAGAGTTTGGCTATTGATAAAGTGCTTGGAGTCGTTGTCTTTTCGGAAAGCGTGGAGCGCTGTCCTGATACACATTCGCTCAAATTTCCTTAATTTTTCCATCAGTGAGGCGCTCATATTCCAGAGAATCGGGGCCGCGTACGTTACAATAGGTGGTATCAGTAGGAGATAGCAAATTATTTTAGTTCTAGGGCTGAGATTTTTATTGAAAAATATCCTGGAGTTGGCTCTGAAGGAGTTTTTGGCTTTTTGCAATTGATTAATTGTGTGGTCGTTCAATCTGAGAAGGTAATCGAGTTGGACGCCTAGGTATTTGACTTTTTTCTTATTTTCTATTAACTGTTTATCGTTGTTCTTATTTATTATATTGATATTAAAGTTTTTAATGTCATTTCGTTTAGTTATGGGTAAGAACCTTAGGGGTCTGTGGAAAACAATAGTTTCACACTTAGAAGGGTTGATACGTAGGTTCCATTGCGCGGATACGTTATTGATTTTGTTGACTAATGATTCAAGATCGTGTTGGGCAACTTTGAGGTTAGTATTAGCCGTAAGAATAGTTAAATCGTCTGCGAAAGCAATAGAGTGAATGTTGTTGTCGTTATTAAGATTGAAAAGATTCGTAATGTTGTGAGTAAGGATATTGAAAAGGGCCGGGGAGTTGACTGTGCCTTGCATCAACCCTTCATTAATGTCAAACGTTATTGTGGACAAGTTTTCCCCATCCCAGGTTTGGAATTTTCTATCCCGAGTCATGTGCCAGATTAGTTGGATGAGATCGAGTGGGTATTTTAATTGGTGCAGCTTGTAGATGAGACCGTTGATCCAAACGGAGTCAAAGGCTCGCTCCAAGCCCACCAAGCATGTGCATACCATTTCGTTGTTGTGAAGATGGCTGTTGATGTCATTCAATAGTTTATGAAGTGCGTGGGTAGTGGAGTGCTTATGCTTGAATCCAAATTGGTTATCGGGAATGATGCTATTCAGGTTAGAATAGTGGTTGAGCGTGTTGTTGATGAGCACTTCGTAAACTTTGCTGATAGACGGAGTTAAGCTTATAGGCCTATAGCTCGTGACTTCATTAGCTGGTTTATTTTTTTTCAAAATGGGCAGGATTTTGGCTTTTTTCCAGGCCTTGGGGTAAAAACGGTTGTTAAGACAATTGTTTAAAATAATTGAATAAGTGCTAATTATAGTATTAGGTAGGTGTTTCATAATATGCTGCCCTCAACGAACTAAGGGTTGGAGGCAGGGTTGTTGTCAGAGAAGATAGTTATTGTGAGATTATTTTCGATGTTATGGATAAAAGAATTGGTTAAAGTGCTGACTTTGTTGTCGACTATTGTTTTGAGTGGGGTATTTTGATTAATGAATCTGGGAGCGTTAATCGTTTCAAAAAAGGCCCCGATTGAATTGACTATATCGGTAGGGGTTTCAATAATATACTTGTTGTCTACTTTTGTTAAGTTGTCTAGGTTGCATTCGCATCGTTCTAAGAGATTAGCGTTATTTTGATCAATAGTGATTGAGTCGATTTTCATCGAACCTTTTTGCCTGAAGTATCGATTTAATAAGGGAAAGAACGCATTAGGATCCCGGTGGTCGATACGTTTATGTTGAGTTTCCCAATAACTGTTGTAAGATTTTTTATACAGTCCTTTCAAGTTTTCGTTTATTTTGTTAACGAGAAACTTGAGATGTGCAGTGTTGAATAGTGAGCTCTGGCCTCTTTTAAATGAATTGTTGATGGTTGTGATAAGAAAAGATTTATATTTGTGCAGATTTTTAATTTTTTGATTATAATGTAATTAAGAATATTATTTTTAGGTTTATATTTAGGTACTGTGGATTTGATAGTGTCAAGGATGATCGATTCAATTTGGTTGATGTATGAGATTATTTCATCGTTCGAAAGATTCCTATTTTCCGGGATTTCAAGGTCAAAGTTCGAGCTGGCTTTTTTGGAGAAATTTTTCCATTTAGTTTTTTTGAAAATGAAGCGGTGATTAAGAGTCGGATCGTGAGTTCAGAAGGATTTGAGTAAGTCTACAGAAAAGATTAGTGCTTTATGGTCGCTGTTGTAATCTACCGCTTTGATTTTATTATCGATGAGGTCGGTGATTTTAAGACGGTTATCGATTATACATAGGTCCAGGAAAGAATTAGCACTGGGAAAGGAGGGTGTGTTGGAAGGGATGATTTTAGCTCGAAAATTCAAAGCATTGGTTTCTTTCCATTTATTTAACAAAGTGCCTTTCCTTTTTGAGATTCTATCTCCCGAGGATGTGTGCCGAGGATGTGTGCTTACAGAGAGGTTGCGGTGATTCTTCCTGAAACCTTCGACGTTGTATTACGGTAAGCTATTAGAAATGCTAACGAAAATCCTTCGAGAAAGGTTCACAAAATATTGCACGGAATCTTTCAAAGAAAGCTTTTTAAAAGCTTCTTTTAAGATTCTATGTCATGTTTCAAAAAATGATAAATGGAATCTATCGTTGTTATCTTTTGTTAATCTTGCAGGAAGATTTTGAAGTAAGACTTCTAAGTAAGATTCCAGAAAGATTTTTTTTAATTTTAAAGTTCTTACAGGAAGCTTCTGTGGGAATCTTTCTTGAAACTTTCGTTGGCAAGCTTTCGTGCTTATCACACTATCGGTCTCGCTCTTGATGTGGCAGTCCAGCATGTTCTGATGATGCAATTTGTCGATGTCCACTGTCTAGTTCATCGTTGTGAGCCAGGGATCCTTTACTAGTCCTTGATGCAGGGTGCTTGTGTGGCTATTCTTCATCCTCATACAAAATTCACACCTCGTGTCTGCAACGATCATCGTCCTTGACGTCCTCATCATCTTTATCGTCCTCGGACTCGGTGAGATCGTTACCATAGTCACATCTCTCGAAACAAGCACTATAAGCCTGTGAAATATCAATTGAGTGTATCTCGTTCGATATGTTCGGATACAAAAGAAAAAAAAAACTAAACTAAACTTTAATTTCTGATAATGTTACTTATCTTGGTGTTTTTTTTTTGCAATGTTTGTAATTCATTGTTTTTATCTGAGAGAAATATTTTAGCTGCCAACGATGTTATCACCGTACAAACCGATCGATTAGAGTAAATCACTACACATTATACAATATTACACGTATAAGACGAGCTATACTAAAGATTCTCATACTTATAACAATAATAAAAGCTCGAATTGATTACGTAATGTTGGTGAAATCAGCAATCTCTCGTAAAAGCCAAAGTGCATATAAATCGGCAAAACGTATTTCAAAAGTCATTAGATATTCAATAACTAATCTATTATTATAATATTTAGCTCGCTGTGCAATACTATTTAAATATCTTTAAATATTTTATCCAGGAGGATGCCCGCGATGGGATGCGAGGCAGGGGACAACGCGAGCAGCCAGGGAGCGGCGGAATGGCTTAAACGGCGCACGTGCGTAGAGGAGACAAGGAAGAAAAGAAAATGGAAGCGAATAATAAGAAGAATCTGCTAAAAGCGCCAGAATCAACGAAATCGGCGATCCCAACCCCCAAATCAGGAAAGAAAGATGATCACTTGAAGGTCCCGAAGAATACAATCAGGGAAACGGTCGAGTATGCCAAGGACAGAACCAACAATGGGAGAGATAAAAAAGATAGGAGAAAAAAGACCGCCCTTCTTGAAAGTGCCTGAGCTTCGCTTGGGAGGAGAATCTCTCGGACCAAGAACGAACAGCCAGGAGAGTTTGGCGAGTGTAGCCAGCGTGAGAAGCACAGGCACAAATACGTCAAACAGAGACAAAGAAAATTACCACCAGGAAAGGCAGGAAGCAGAGCAGGCTCGCAAGCAAGAAGAGGAGCACATGATCAAGCTGCTAGAGGAAGTAGACGACCTAACATTTCACACACCAAGGGAAATGAATAGCATTGTAGAGCGGCTTAAAAAACTCAGAGAAATGGTGATGAAGTCTCAGGACTTGTACATGGAAGGAGATATAAAAGAGGACAATTACTATCACGCCGTGGAAGAGTACGAAGCACAACATGAGGTGCGAGAGAGAGCAAGGAGAGGCGAGTGAAAACAGCTCTTTAAAGATGCGACTCTAGCAGATATGGGGAGCAAGAGGCCAAGAGAAAGCCTGACTAGCAGCCCAGAAGAGAAGAGAGCAGAAAAGTGAGACAGGAAGAGACAACTACATGAGAAAGCGGTGATGCAATGTGAGACTCTCGCCCCGAGAGTCTCTTACAATGCACTAGAGCCACTGGCGAAAAGTGGGCCCAAAAAAACAAGCGTCTTGACGGGATTTTGGTGAAAGTAGGGCAAAACAAGACGAAAGAAAATCCGAAGGGATGTAAACCCGGACACCACTGGAACAATGGTTCTGGGAGTCAAGCAAACAAGAAGTGGATACGTCCTCCTAAAATTAGGAAAAGGGTCTGATATGACAGCGTTTACTGCGGAAGTGTCTGGCTTAAGACAAGTCAAAAAGAAAAAACGAAAGGCCACCCTAGAAATAAGGGACATGGACTTGGAAGCTACGGAAGAAGAGGTGAGAGCAGCGATAGGAGGAGCCCTCAGAAAGCCAGACAGTGGCAGGAGGGTGACCTTACTGAAGCCAAACATAAGAGGCCTTGGAATGGCCATAGCGATACTCAGCAAAGGAGAGGCTGAGGAGCTCCTAGAAATAGGACACATTTGCATGGGCCTTGTAAGTTGCAAAATAAGAAAACGTGTAAAGGTAGTGCGGTGCCACAAGTGCTTAGGCTTCGGACTCTGGAAAGATGCATGCAATGGGGCAGATATGTCGACTCACTGCTTTAAGTGTGGAGGAGCCGATCACCGCATGGCTCAATGCCAGATGAAAGCGAGCTGTTTTCTCTGCAGAGAGGATGGACAAAAGGTAGAAGGCTGCAAACATGTTGCTGGATTCGGCGGCTGCAACGTATTCAGGCGCGCCCTGGACACGGCGAAGAAAAAAAGAAAGAAAAGCTTAGAAGATGGCAATAGCAGGAAGTGCTGGATGTAACAGCATCGAGAATATGGCAACAAGAAGACGGGATTGATGCAGAAAGAAGAAGTCGAGTTTGACCCTGAACCTCTAATCACTTTGGTGGATGGGAGATGTATGGAAATGTCAAACCCTAAAGAAAAAGCTAACTAGGCTAATTAACGGCCCCACGGAAGTATTATTTAACAATGGTGCCTGTGGGGTTCTGGTGTCGGAGGGCCACTTGTGCAGAGCTTGCCCTGCTTACGCCATATGAAAAAAACACACACACAAACACACATATATCCATAACCTCAAAAAACAACCCAAAAATGCATTATTTCGTGGTTACTACTCGATAAAGTGGTCAATAAAATTAACGACAAAGCTTTTCTTAGGTATTTAGGTCTATTGTATTATTATCAAATATTTGTTATAGTAATTACATAAAGCATGCATACAATAGTATTATTATTTACATAAAGAGTACTAAAGTTTCAATGTTGATTATTTAAATACATTAAGTTACATAAGCAATTAAATCTTCTCCAATTTTAGAATTTGAATACTTCTTTATTAATGATAAATCTCGAGATAAAATAATTGCTTAGATATATTCAAAAGTCATAACCCAAATTGCATTTAAGATCCCTTTTAATTTTCGCGTGTTATAAGTAAGAACATTTTCAAAATATGTAAATTCTAGTTTACATTTCTTGCGTCTTTGAAGTCATTAATTCTAAAACTGTATGCTATATATACATTCAGAACGTAACCAAAGTAAAAATATATTTAAGTGTTTATTTACGAGATATGTATAAGGTATTTTAAGACAATACGAAAATTACCACGGATATTAAGAAAATAATAATTTTTCCGTTTTTTAATCACACAATTATATTTAATAGTAAGTATATTAGAATCAAAAAATCTTTCTTTTAACGATAGCATAACTAAAAGACATTGCTGTATTTCAGTACGAAAGTTGCCATAAATTTGTGTAAAGTAGATAGATAAAAATCCAAAAAAATAAGATTCTCCTTAAATTTTCTGGCAATTTTTGCTAGTCTCAACCACGTAATACTGCATAATTGCATAGTTTTTTAAGGTTATGTTTGAAAGGTGGCCCCATAAGCCAAAATTAAGGGTGGATTCGTGTTCAGCGGGAAAAAATACATATGAATAAACTTTGTGACTAATTTTTTCTCTGCCCCTGCAAGTTTAAAGAACATAGAACTGCTATTCCGTAGTCATATTCGTGTACTGTTGGAGCTGGGGAACCGGCCCGCCATTTTCAATTTTTCAAAAAGGCCACTCAGCAATGGAAAGTAGATATATTAAGCTAAATTTTGAGCCCAATTAGGAATTTTTTTGAGGATCTAATTTTTGGACAGAGGAGGTGGTCGGTTAAAAAAAAAATGGCCCATATATGTGCAAATCCACGGCGAAGTTCAAACTTCTCTGATGAGTCTCAGTTAGACAATTTGAAATTTTAAGGCACGCGTACCGGACCAACTTTTTTGGGTTCCTTAGGCCTTCTAGAACACTAAAAAACTTGCGTTCTCGAGATTTCGAGATACTTATTTTTTTCCCGGGCAGTCTAAATTCTCTTATGGGAAAGATTAACGACAACTAGCCAATTGCTCAACTGTAGATACTCAATGTCTATAGGCGCAATCGAAAAATGTGTATTAATACGATAAAAGTATAAGAAGAAAGCTTCAATTTGAGCCCTGGTGGGTTAAAAATGGTTGCTTGGATCAAAAGTTGTCTAGGCTTAAATATAGCGAAAAATCATGAAAATCTCGATATTTTACGAAAATCGGCGATTTTTCTCATTTTTAAAATCCTTAGAACTTTTGATCTGAGCGGTCGATTTTAACCATCTAGCCCTTTAATTAAAGCTATTTTACTCTACTTTCACTTTTCAAAATTTAGATTAACATTTTACTGGTTTCATTAGCTACATATATGCCTATTAGTTATAGCTATTTTTTGACCTTTTTCATTGCCATATATATAGCTGATGAAACCAGTGAAGTAGTAATCTAAATTTTTGAAAACAAAAGTAGAATAAAAGAGCTTTGATTAAAAGTCATAAGAATTTTAAAAAATGGGAAAAATCGCCGATTTTTGTAAAAAATCGATATTTTTATGATTTTTCGCTATATTCAAGCCTAAACAACGTTTGATCTAGACAACCATTTTTAACCCACCAGGGCTCAAATTGAAGCTTTCTTCTTATACTTTTATCGTATTAATACACATTTTTCGATTGCGCCTTCAGACATTGAGTATCTACAGTTGAGCAATTGGCTAGTTGTCGTTAATCTTTCCCATAAGAGAATTTAAACTGCCCGGGAAAAAAATAAGTATCTCGAAATCTCGATAACGCAAGTTTTTTCGTGTTCTAGAAGGCCTAAGGAACCCAATAAAGTTGGTCTGGTACGCGTGCCTTCAAATTTCAAATTGTCTAACTGAGACCCATCAGAGTTTCCACTTCGCCGTGGATTTGCACATATATATCTTTGTTTATAATAACCGAGGGATAAATTGCATGAATATACTTACCATAAAATATACTTCAGAATATATATATAATATGCGTTTAATAAAAGTCTCAAATAACTAATAAGAACGACTCGAATTAGCCCACTACGCGAGGGCAAGAATTTAGTCGAATAATAATAGTTTAAGCTAAATGCAAACGGAATTCTGTGAATAAATTAATATAAACATGCAAAAAACTATCCTATAGAAGTGGTGGGAGGTTCATTATTTTGGAAATTCTTATTCACTATTTTGAAAGTTACTATTTACTGTGTCAAAAAGTTAATATTCATTATTTTAAAAAGTGAATATTTATTTCTTCAGGCAGTGAATAGTCACTATTTTGCCGTGACCGAATTATCACTATTCCAATTAGTGAGTATTCTCTGTGAAAAAGTAAATTTTCACCTTTATTTTCTTTTAAGAGAGATACAAATTACACCACAAGCTCTGAGTTGGGAAAAAATTCAAAAAACGTTAAATGATTATTGCAATATTCTTAAATTTTACCTTCTGAACAAATTGTATGCTGCTCTGGAGGACAAAAAAGTAAATTTGTACTATGTTTAAGCGTTTGGTTATACTGCGTGGCCCTGTTGGAAATAAATACCTATTTTTTGTATGTTTCTTTAGTACCCCAGGCGGAAATACCTGGGAGGTATTAAAAACATGTAATTTGCCTGGTAATGCGTATTAAAATATGTGCTCATTTGGGACAGACTATTTTAAATATATTAAATATAAATATAAGTATTTGATAAATAAATAATATATAAATACAAGTATTAAAGTACATGAGATCTCACATGAGATCTCATCTGAGATTTTGCATATTTTTAATACGTATCACCAGGTAAATTACATGTTTTTAGTACGTACTTAAGATGCGAAAACAAAAATGTATTTATTTTCAACAGGGGGAAGCGGGTGATAACTATTAAGTTTAGATGATTTACTTGTTCAACACGCAGAAAAATGTCCTCTTGTTCCAAGAGGAACCCACACAGCATGAAAGATTTGTAAAAAATGATATCATGAAATATTTCACTGTAATATTTCCAAAATATTTCAAAAATAAAAAAAGGTTCAACTAAAAATACTTTTCATTAAATATTTGAGAAATATTTGAGAAATATTTCATGATATATTTCACGAAATAATTACTTCATATTTTTTGTAATATTTTATGAAATATTTTTGAATATTACTGCAATATTACATATAACTAGCGCAAACATAAATTTACAAACTTTCTTGCAATATTATTAAAATGTTACAGTAATATTCAACAAAATATTTCAAAATAATATAAGATTATTATTTCTGAAATATTTCATGAAATATTTGTGTAATATTACCAAAATATTGCACGTAAGGTTTGTTGAAAATTTTAAGCATTCTTGTAATATTTCTGAAATATTTTTGAAATATTTCAGATATATTCTGTGAAATTTTACCGTAACATTTCTAAAATATTGCATATAATTATTACAAAAAAATTTACAAACTTTCTCGTATTATTATTGAAATATTACAGTAATATTTGATGAAATATTTCAAAATAATATGATTATTTTTTCGTAAAATATTTCATGAAATATTTCTATAATATTACGAAAATATTGCACGTGAGGTTTGTTGAACATTTTAAGCATTCTTGTAATATTTCTGAAATATTTCAGATATATTCTATGAAATTTTACCGTAACATTTTTGAAATATTATATAAAATCATCGCAAAAAATGTTGTAAACTATATCTCCGTAATATTATTTAAATTTTACAGTAATATTTGATGAAATATTTTGAAGTAATATGGAGTTAAGTGAGTGAACTGTTTTACAAAATCATTTTGTCCGAAATATTATAAAAATATTCCTGAAATATTTCATGTAACATTATTACAACATTGAAACAATATTTTATGTATGTACATACATACGCCAAGAGAAATCCTATAGTAGTATGATAAACTTCTAGCAAATATTATTATCTATGTAATTTTGCAAATTTATGAACTCATACTATGTGAACTTTGTTAAAATTCAAAAAACTTACACAATTAATAATGTGAATTGTATTCTTGTATGCACAAAAATTACGATGTACTCAGAAATTTTACCAAGTAACATTAGCAAGTTGTACACATTTAATAATAGTCTTTTGTTTTATAGTATAATTTTTGTTAAAAAAACTTACAATTTTTATACATTGGCACAAGTATGACCATCAATAATTATGCAATTTAATAATTTTCTCAAAAGGTATATCAATTTCAAAATTTATATAACGTTATCACGGCTTGTCAAGTTAATGTCGTTAGTTAGTTAAAATGCTCTTTTCATTATTTTAATACGTTTACCTGATATCAAAAAGTTATTGATTTCATTTTGATATTATTTATTTGATGCTGTGTAATTATTATCAACTTAGTAACATGTTAAATTAGCTAATATATAAGATTTGAAGAAGTACATTCAAGTGTTCTGTTTAGGTAAATCGTTAGCGCACTCGACTGCCACGCTGGAGTTCCAGGTTCGATTCCCGTTGGCGACAAAAAAAAATAGTTTCTTTCTCTCAACTGTCTAGGTTACTAACATTAATAACTAAGTACAAAGATAAACAAAAAATAGGGAATATGAAGGTGTATAAGTCGATATACCTAAACGCAATTGATTTTTATTTTAACTTATACAATATATTAGAAATATTTCAGAAATAATACAAGAAATAATTTTACCAAGAATATCTATCATAAAATATTTTAAAAATAATTCAGAAATATTACTAGAAATATTTCAGAAATATTTCTCTAAAATATTTTAGAAATTAGATAAACCGAAATCTTTTATTGCTTGTCATTTATTTTAACATTAAGCATTAATAACAAATATTACAAAAGTACAGATATATTAGTACAGTAATTCATGTGCACATATGATTCTTAGATTATTGCATGATTATATAATTACATATGCACAAAACTTCATTTTTACTGATTACGCATTACTATTACATTTGTTTAACATATATACGTATGAATTAGTGGAAATACAACATAATTTCCATTGTAAGGTAATTTCAGAGATTAGTAGAGAGATTGCCGATGAGGTAGGCAAAAGCGTGCCAGGCGATATGCAGCCGTAAGCTAGCGCCGCCGCACGTATTTCTCTCCGAACTATACGCATCTAGAAGGAGCGGAGGAGAGGTAAAGTAGGGGCGGTCGTACGTATCTAGCTTCCCCGCCAGCGGCAGAGGCGGAGAGGAAAGGAGGAGAGAGAGTACACATGTGGTGGCGGAGCAGAAGAGCGGAGAAATGACAAGCGCGGCGACGTCGCGACTGGCGACGGTTCGCGCTTCCGCAGCGGTCTCATGGTTAATAAATAACCATAAATTTATGAACAATCTCAAAATTCTAATACAGGCTATCTCAAAACTCTAGTACAGGCTAAACCCTAAACCCTTAATGGGGCCAATGATCATATGTAAGTTTTGAGTATAACAACGTTGTCTTATCGGTGGTCGTGATGGCTAAGGCGCGCGCTTCGTCGAGCGCGCTTGCCATTTTGCCAGAGTTCAAATCCCCAACGTTTAATATTTTTTTTTTTTTTTCGTTGTCATTTTGACAATTGTAAGTTATTGTGTGACAATTAGTATATGTTAAGTTTAAAATAATTTTAATTTTGAATTATTATAATTTTAATAATTATCCATATACAATATAAAAACACGTAACTCAATTGTTTCACTTTATTAATCTCGTCAGCATGCATTTCGATTTTGTGAAGTTCTAAATGATGTCCTTTTTTCTCCTTTATTGTTGTAATTATAATCATATGCAAGTTTTAATTTTTATACTGTTATCTTGTCGGGGGCTGTGATGGCTAAGGCGTCTGCGCTTCCCATTTCGCCAGAGTTGAAATCCCCCTTACTTTTTTTAAATCACTGTTGTAATTTTAATTATCAGTTATGTTTAAAATTATTTAAATTATAGTTATTGTAATTTTTACAACAAGATGACAATATACTTAATTTTAAACATGTTCTTTATAAAAATAGAAACGAAACATGTAATTTAATTAATAATTTTGTTATATGTAACTTTATACTGCACGTAATTAAATTAAATTAAATAATGTAATGTTATTTAATTCAAACATGTCCTTGAATCATATATCATTACTATTTTTTCTCATGAAGTTATTGAAAGTATAACAAAAAAAATCAACGCGCCTGAAGCAGTACCGCCAGGTGGTGTGGAAAACTGTTTATATATACATCTATGAGATTTATTCGACAATAAGAAATTTTAATTATTATCTTTGTACTTTTAATACATTAACATATATATATTATACAATTAAGAATGAAATAAAAATGAATGAAATAAAAAAAACTGCTGCCAATTCATTGGCACGTAGCTTTCTCCAAAATGATTTACAGTTCCTTTTTTTAGATTATAAAATTACAATATAGAATTTGTTAATTTATTTTACTATTTTTTAATATTTTTTAGTTACACAGGGTGAGAAAAAAAATTGGGACCTTAATATCTTATAAACTAATGGGTTTCATTAGCTGCGCAAAAAACTTAACCGAGATTTCTAAAATAACTATCTTATCCCAAAATTTCATCTTAATCAAAAAGCCTTTTTTACTTCCGTAACCGTACGACATAGAAAACCCATTTTTAAGGGTTTTTATTTTTATCTTAAAAAGTAATAACCAAAATGGCTTGAAATTTTTATAAGTAGATATTATTGTTTCTTATTATCATAATTTTTTTCAAAACATTTGACAATTTAGTTTTGAAGATATACATTTTTTAAAAATAAGTGTCTTTTTTAACATAACAATAGAACGGGACGGTAAATCTGGATAATCTTGCGGCAAAATGTAGAATATTTTATACTTTTTCAAGGATATTACAGCTGATTTTATTGTATATATTATATCATTAAAAAAAACGAAAATGTTTTCTTACAAAATAAAAAAATGGCCATAAAACATATAATAGTTGTCACACAATAACTTATAATTGTCACAATGACAACGATGATAACAAAAAAAAAAATATTAAACGTTGGGGATTTGAACTCTGGCAAAATGACAAGCGCCTTCGTCGAAGCGCGCGCCTTAGCCATCACGACCACCGATAAGACAACGTTGTTATACTCAAAACTTACATATGATCATTGGCCCCATTAAGGGTTTAGGGTTTAGCCTGTACTAGAGTTTTGAGATAGCCTGTATTAGAATTTTGAGATTGTTCATAAATTTATGGTTATTTATTAACCATAAGACCGCTGTGGAAGTGCGAACCGTCGCCAGTTTCGGCGTCGCCGCGCTTGTCATTTCTCCGCTCTTCTGCTCCGCCGCGACATGCGATCTCACCGCCGCTGCCGCTGGCGGGGAAGCTACATGCGTACAACCCCCCCTACTTTACCTCGGTATTCGGCACGCTTTTTTAACACGGCATCGGCGATCTCTCTACTAATCTCTGGTAATTTACATAATTTTGATAAAATTGATTGACATGAGTATGCTTGTAAATAACTGTTACTTTGTTTGACTACCGCGATATTTAAAATACTGGAATCCAGTGGTTCTAAATGAACGCTACTAATTTTGTTTAATGGTTTACCTATAATATATTGACTTTGGTCCTTATTTTCAATAAAATTTAAACATTCTACAACAATACCATCTTTTAACAATACACAATTATTTTTGTTATCATAAACGTTTAAATTTATTGATTTATGCCGAAAAATTTGAAATTGTTTATCACTAGCATAACGTGGCAGTATAGGTCCGTTATAATAACTTTTCTGTAACATAAAACTTTCGTCATTTTTGTCATTTTCGTCATTTTTCATCACCACGGGGCCTGAGTATAGAAGAAATTGTCTTAGCTCGTGAGCTTTCCATAAACGTCGAACGTTTTTGAATTGCCTGGGTTTTCTGCTAAAATCAGATGGCATAAAGTTTCGCAGATAAACCAACCTATCGGAAATTGTTTTTCGCTGATGTTCAGACAATTTTACTTTTGTTCCTCCATTCATCCATAATTCGATCAATTTCAGCATTACACCTAAACAAACTAGATGCATATAATCTAACGGAACATTTGTTATTGCTCCGAAATTAGGAACATCGTTTAAAATGGTTGGTCGCCGTTGATATTCTTCGTCCATGTACTTGTTATTTTTAAAATCTTCATCTGTTCTCAAAGTTGAAATGTCACCAGGAAAGCAAACTTTATTTAACCATTCACCTTCCTTTTTGCACTTTGTACAGCTGCAATATCCTGTGTGGTATTTAATGTTTAAAATGTAAGTCTTTGCTGGGGCGTCACATATTACAGCATGCAATTTTATTCCATAAATTTTTCCGTTGCATGTAAATCCATTATTGATCAGAAGTTTTAACTCTTCCACAAACATTTCTAATAACTCGTTACTATTGGTAGGTTTGTCTTCACCATGATGAATACCAATTAGTTCCACGTCATTTAATTTAGTTTCTGAGCATGTGATAATCCACAATCCTTTTTCCGAGGAAGTAGCTAAAGGGGTACCATCAATGTTTACTAGCAACTCTATACAATCCACGTCTATATCCCTTGCAATGAAGTTTAGTACAAATATTGAAATAGCACGTTGTAATCCATAATGACAATATATGCCACTGCCCATTTCATGCAACTTTGTGACTCGAGGGGTTTTTAACAAAGTTCGTGCATCATTTGGAAAATGCGTGTCTGTGAATTCTCCCAATATACGTAATAAATCATTTATAGCCATGTGAGGAATAGTATAAACGTACTTAAAACACCAACTTCTAATAGAATTGCGAAATTGTGTACCTTTTTCATTTTCACTTTCATTCTCGACTACATTCGTATCACTTTCGTCGTCACTACTTTCTTCACTATTTTTTACGTTTTGTAGCAAGAGCGTTAACTGATCAATACTAGCTGGTGTTACAGGATTAGATTTTGCTTCCTTCCTAAGGAAGCCTTGTAATAGTAATTTTTGGAGTTTGTGTAAAAACATGTGGGAAGTGTGTTTTGATGAATTTTTAGTCGAAAAATGGTATTTTTAGAAAATGTCCGTACGGATGTATGTGTGTGTGTGTCTGTGTGTGCGTATGTATACGCCTGTTTCTCAGCTTCTACTTGGTGGATTTTAACCCACCAAGTCTCATTTTCTTTGTTTTTGCTAGATGATAGTGGGACGAAAGTCCGTTTTTACAATTTATATACGCGTTTTTTTTATAGTGATTTTTTAGTTTTGAGATTTCAGTTTTTGCCAACAAAGTTATCGGAAAAGTTAATAAAAGTAAATTGCTTAATATGTACCTGAAAGAGAATAAAATTGCCTATGTTTTTACCGTGAAAAATTTATATTATCGTTCGTCGTTCTTTTATTATACACCATACAGTGCAATTTTTTTAAATCGTTATAACTCAAAAACTAAATAGCGAATCATTCTAAAAAAATATATGATTATTGAAGGTAATTAGAACTATATACCACTTAAATTTTAAGTCATTTCATGGGGCAGATCCTGAGAAAAACATCAAAAACTGAAAAAAATCGTTTTTCTACGTGACGCGATAACTGGAGTAAAAAGGCAATAATCAAGTTCAAATTTTGGATTTAGTTAGCATTATATAGCACAATGATCCCTTTCTTTGGGATTTTTATAAAACCAGTTAGTTTCAAAGTTATTGAGCTTCAAACTTTTGTTTTTTCAGCCTGTATACTATGTGTCGTTTTTTCTACGTGATGCGATAACTGGAGTAAAAAGGCAATAATCAATTTAAAATTTTGGATTTAGTTAGCATTATATAGCACCTTTATCTCTTTCTTTGGGTTGTTTATGATACCAGTTAGTTTTAAAGATATTAAGCTTCAAAATTTTGTTTTCTTACCCTGTATACTCTATATAACTGAAAACTGTATCGCTTCGATCTCAGTTTCCATTAATGGATTTTAATCTATACTTAGACTCGTTTTTTGCTGTTTTTGTTTTATTAATTCGTTAAAAATAAGATTTTCAGTTACGCATGTGCGTATATTCATGGCGATTTTTCGATCACTGGTGATTTTAGATACGTTCCGCGAACTATATCCTTATCATTATATCTCGGAAACTAAATTTTGAACTTTTCGTTAAAACATCATGATTATCGGCTAGTTTTTTTCTGTTTTTTGTTTTATTAAATCGTTAAAAACAATATTTTCAGTTACGCATTGATTATGTAATATAATTATTTCGAAATAATTTTATCCATCAAACGAAAAAGCATAAAAACTTTATAGAATTATATATGAAGTAAAAACAATTTAGATATTAAAGCGATACATAAGGTTGAAGGAAGCTACGTGCCAAAGAATTGGCAGCGGTTTTTTTTTCTTCTTTAGTAGCTTCTATGATATCACCTTGTTCCATTTTATTTACATCACATAAAGTATCATTATGTGCATGCAAAGATATTTTTGAACACAAATCAAGTTCACGTGATTGGTATGTGCTACATTTCTCAACATTCAAGCTTGTAGCTTTATCACTATTGGCAAAAATATTAAGATAAACTTCAAAATTAATATTATCGGTATCTTCGTAAGTACCAATAATATTGTCATTTCCATTACTTTCTTCGTGATTCACAAGAACGTTGCTTGGAATTTCATAAGCCAAGTCTAGATATTCTAATATTTGCGAGTTAACGTGCTGCAATACAGATGCTCTTCTTTGATTGACCAGTCGACGAATGTGTCTTTGCGTATAAGGCTTTCCATAATACTTTCTTGACATGATGATTTCAAAAGGCCTGTTTTCAGAAAACTTAGATTTAAAAAAAAAATAAAAAATACATCGAATTTAAAAATACAAATTTTCTTATACTCAACCTTGTTAATAAAGATGAAAACTCCTAGTGTTTCTATTATTACTACACGCAAATGAATATCTGAAATCTCTCACTTTTTCAGAAAATTTAGGCAAACAACAGTATTAAAGTCTTAGTATTGAATAATTAAAAACCACTCTGAAGATGTAGATGATACTGCAGTATTCACAAGACACATGTAAAAGGAACACCTGTAAAAAAAAAAAAAATTATCAAGGGAATTATTAAGAGGTGAAGTAGGTTATGAAAGTGATCTTTATTTTGAGATCAACTTAATTATATTGACAAGATATGCAAATTTTATGTGTGTCGTAGCTGTAACAATACTCAAAAATGACAATTTTAATTAATGCAGAGTGTAAAAGGGCAAGTGATTGTCACTTCCTGCACCTAAAAACACAGCAGAATGCAAAAATGCAACGTAAAGGAGGTAAGGGGTAGTCTGTAATAATATCTCTTACAAAAACCATATCAGTCGCAAAATCAAGAACCGTACATTGGTATCAAAGTGACAGTTGGAAGGGAGACAGCTTACTGAAAAATATGTCGATAGTCTTTTTTGAAAATGCTATTACAATGTCTATACAAAAATTTAGACCCTTATCTGCAACAGAACAAAATATTTATGATCGACAAATTACAAATTTTGACAATAAAAGACAGTGGTTAAACTTTCTAGAATATTTAATTAATACTGAGCAACTTGGAAGTTTTTAAATACTAGAAACAAACACATTATTTACTCTTTTTTCATAAATGTAATCAGCATTTGATGCGTACTGAACTTGCTGGGTCAATGTAATGCAGACGTGAATGAGTGTCCGTAATGGTTTGCTACAGTTTGTCCATGGATGATGGCATAAATAATGTGTACTCTTCTACCGTTGACTTCTTTGACTCTGTTTGACCGTTACTGATGAGAAAACAGTGAGGTAGACGGGAGGATTATTGTTAATAATGTGGTTTATTGTAGTTGATATTTACAGAGCATGCCGAGCATGCGTGTGCTCTCCAAGAGCGTACAGCAACGAGTGGGAAGTATCGTCGTCGCGCAGTGACTATATGTCGTACGACTCACATATATATATAGTACTGGTGGGGAGTCGCACATGTGTGTGTCTATCGTACATGCTATGCTACCTACGCACAGTGGGGCCGACAGTTAAATGCCTTAAAATAAAACAAATTCGTGA
This sequence comes from Pteromalus puparum, assembly GCA_012977825.3. NCBI lineage: Eukaryota > Metazoa > Arthropoda > Insecta > Hymenoptera > Pteromalidae > Pteromalus > Pteromalus puparum. Next base: position 33,910,743 of record CM053172.1, read on the forward strand.
TTAGATAGGCTATGCACGGAAAATAATTTTTTTTTTGGTGGAAATGATCCCTGTGTAATTTACTTGAAGATAGGATACCGCTTTTTCACCCCTGAGGACAGAGAAAAAAATTTATATTACGCGAAGTTGAAGAATATTACAATAATCATTTTAAACTTTTTGAAAATCATTCAGACTTGGAGATTGTGGTTTATTCTTCAGAAAAATAACTTAAAATACACTATACAATAGCTTTTCGATGCTTTTATCGATTCTTTATATGTTTTCAGACTTTTTAACACAGAGAAATATGATTTTTTGACCGATTCTCTATAAATTCAGAAAAAAATTATTTTTAAGCTCTGGTTAATATGTTCCTAATAGTGTTCCTTTGTGTACCTTGTATTTTTTATATTTTAAATTACTATATGTCAAAGTTTTTAGATAGCCAAAGATGACAAAATTGTCAATTTTTAAGTTTTTTATGCTTTTGCATGAAGTAAATTGAACTTTTGCCACCTTTGACAGCTTTTATGATTTTTTTGAAAAACACTTTATTATATATTATATTATATATATATCTTCATATTTATATAATTATTTTGTGTATACTCACCCCGCACCCCCCCATACACCCCCCGCACCCCCCCGCAAAATAAGGTAAAATTCTTTCGTTTTCCATGTAATTTGAATAATTTGAATGCCCCCCCACAACCCCCCGCACCCCCGCCGCAGAGCCCCCCGCAGCCCCCAGCGACTTTTTGTAATATAAATTTGTATTTTATTTGATAAATTTATATTTTTTCCACACCACCCAGGAGGTAAATATACAGCCTTTTTTTTATATTTATTGTTTTAATTTTTTTATTGTTTTCTTCAAATAAAAAAAAATAAAATAAATAAATACAGTGGTATTCTCGATAGGCCTAATTCCACTTTTTCTAAAATAATAATTGACTTCATGTACTAATAGACTCGAATTTCATAATGTGCCAAATCAAACTGTAAGTATCAACCGATTGTAGTATTGTTTATTTTAATTAATTTAATTAGATAATTGTAAATTGCAAACTTGCATTTTTTTGAATAAATTGGATGTGAACATACATTATGTTAGCATATCAATATATATGCTACATAAGCCATCAGGATCATTTCATCACAAATTTAGCATATAAATTCTTTTTATCTTCATTATAGTCACGTTCTGCCAATTGATTATTTACTTCACGTATAATAATCATACGTCGGCATTTGGACCAAAATTTTGAAGCCGGATTCCATCCATGCTGAAATTATTTCTTTTAAAAAAGTGTATCAACTTGAATATATTAATGCTATTATTTATTTACTGCTTAATGTAAAAAAATGCTCGGCTGCTAATGATTCTATGAGTTTTTATTAGTTAAAAATGTCATTTCCAAACCATGTTTTCGGATTTCTGATTGTTTATTCGTTTCAATTTGATATAAATAATTGATCAGGATTTTTACATCTTAGATAATGCTACATCTACTTGTCCATGAGAAAATAATGGTTTTATTTAAAGTATATAATCCTACGATTATCAAAACTTTGACGCTTGAGATTTATTATAGTCATGCAAATGGCAAGCACGAAAGCGAAATTGTTTTCTATATACAATAATTGGTAACGAAGATGGCAGAGGAAGTTCCAGTATTGAAAGTAATTCTCAGGTATTAAAAACTTTATTTCCAATTTTCGCCGCAGTTATGATTTAGGCTTCTATTTGTACATTGAATAATTTCGTTAACTTTTAATACGTGCTACCATTACACAAACCTTCTGTTATACGTTAAGCGTCTCATTATTACATAAAATTGCCACCAATTTTCAAATAAGTTGCATGAAGCTGGTAATCGCTTCACGAATGTTGATTTAATACTTCTATTGGAAAATTATTAAATATTATCATGAGCATTTATCAACATCTGTGTATGTTGCAGTATCTATGCTATAATATATTTTTGCTTCGCCATCCATTTGTGTTAAAATTTTTTTGTTTAAAAAATACGTGTATTCATTATGAGTATTACACTATTTAACGAAAAGTGAAATTATTTACTAAAAATTTTTGAACATACGTCATTTGTTTTCCATTTATTCGGAATTTTAAATGTTGTAATTTTTCCTTCGCCAATTTTTAGTAACAATTCTGAAAATTTTTTATGACATGACCGCATGTTTATATTTAACTTAAGAATATGGAAATTTGACCAAAGATATGATGATTTAACAGTTTCCGATATAATAATGCTTCTACTACTATTTTTCAAAACAGGGAGAATTTGTCGAAAATCCGCCCCTAATATTATCAGTTTATTTCCGAAAGGGATTTCGATATCACATAAATCACGTAATGTTTTATCAATTATTTCTAAAGCTTTTTTTGGAATCATAGAAGCTTCATCCCAAATAATTAAATCCGCTTTTCGTAATTTTTCTTTGTCAGATTCAAATTGCAAAAATGAGACTTCGATTTTGTTTAAATCTAAAGGTAAACGAAAAGTTCTATGACTGGTCATTCCTTTTGGAAGTAATATTGAAGCTATACCAGTCCATGCCATTGATAAAATGTTTTTATTTTGAGAAAGAAAATAATAAATTAATGTTTTGTATAAAAATGTTTTTCCAGAACCACCTGGACCATCTATAAAATACATTTTATGAGTTTGTTCACATAAAATTTTGAAAATATTTCTTTGATCATCATTTAATTGAACAAACATTTTTTCAAACATAAATTTGCAATATACGATTTCTTCACTATTATCAATGTTATGAAAATCGATTTTGTTTATCATTGGCAAACAAAATGATTTGCATGATTTGTCCTCTGTTTCAAATATTTTATTAAGATGCAAAAGTGCAAGATTTTCTTTATTTTCCGTAAAATCTTCTGTAAAACTATTTTTGTATTTATTCCATACATTATCACCTTGAATATTTTCTGAAAGTAAAAACCATGCAAAAAACTGTCTTAATTGAAATGGTGACTTAACAGTGCTTGCTTCTTCGAAAATATCCATAATTTGAGAATCATGTTCTAATAAACTCATTGCAATAGCAGTGTATTTATATGTATCGTAATTTATGTTTTCATATGTTTTTAAATCTTCAAATAAAGTTACGCCTTTTATTTTATTTAATATTAATTTCAAACAAAATCTTTCGTGATCTTTAGGTGAAACTACATTCAACCTACCAATTGTAATATTTTTCATTTTATTTTTCCTCTTTTGCCATATTTTTTTTGTCTTATTAAATATATAATGTTCCGGAATATTTACGTACTTTAAAGATTTTGCAAAATCATCAATTTTATTTAATTCAAACCAAGCTGTTAATGGTGTTTGCCAATTGTTTATTGCACTTTCAATTTTACTCATTTCAAATATCTTATAATTTTTGTGTTTTTCATGTCAGGCATATTTTCCACTTTATGACTTCTGATACAAATCGGATATTTTTGAAATCGCCAAGCTGCTTCCATTGGACTAAGATATCTACCATCAACATAATTTGTGATTTCGTCAAGATTCTCTGGATTACAATCATCATTTTGAAATCTTTGAATTTTAACAAATGCTCTGTCACTACCTTTGTGAATATATTTATAGATATATTTTATGCTCTGAATAGATGCACATAATTCAACATTTATGTGGCATTTATATTTCATTAACAAGAATTTGTTATATGGTACAACCATTGAATTATTAACTAAAATTTCGTCCTTATTTTTAGTTCTATAAACATGATTTTCAGAACTATTGTCTGTTATTTTATAAGCAGGATAACCATTTTTTGTTACGAATTTACTTTTTATTTTCTTTATTTGGAAAATATTTAATCCTTTTTTATAATCTATAAATTTTATATAGAATATAATTGTAAAATAAAAATAAAACAAAAACTGAAATGGGGGGTTGGCGAGCGGAGCGAGCAGGGGGGCGAAGCCCCACTAGTATATATATATATATATATAATATAATTTTTGTATGTTTTTCTTCGTATTATTTATTTTATTAAAACAAAATAATTATTATATCGTCATAAAATCCAAGTCTGAATGATTTTCGAAAAGTTTAAAATAATTTTTGCAATATTCTTCAACTTCGCGCAATATACATTTTTTCCCCTGCCCTCGGGGATAAAAAAGCGGTATCCTATTTTCAAGTAAATTACATAGGGATCATTTTCACCAAAAAAAAAAAAAAAAAAATAATTATTTTCTGTGCATAGCCTATCTAATCACGAATTTGTACCATTTTAAGGCATTTGGCCCCACTGTGCTACGGTGCGCAACGAGACGAGACTCACTGCCGAGTAGTTACGCACAGCGCTTCTGCGCATCCTATCTTTAGATACTAACCGCTGCCAAGTCATTGGCACTTAGCTTCCTCCGATTCTGCTAGTGGAAGATAATTACATGGGACAATCAACTCATTCTTTGATTTCAATATTGGCTACTGTTCAATACTAAAAGGAGGGTCAGCCAGGGGAGAGATCCACCAGACGTTAGAATAGCTCCTGGGAGAGAGGTCTCACCGGAGATCCGCTCGGGACTGAAGCCCCGAGCTCTCTTAAGACGAGAGAGCGCGGGCGTCGGAGAAGGGGGAAAATATTCCAACCTTGTGGGTAGCAGTCTTTTAGGTACACTATTGTTGAATATATTGTATAAATCATATCATTATAAAAAAGCAAAAATATTTGTTCAAAAATAGAAAAATGGCTATAATATGGCCATAAAATGGTCAGAATCATAAAACAAAAAATGACCTAAATTCAGAATTAGAAAAAATATATGCATGTCAAATTTTATTACGATCCGTCGCATGGTTCCAAAATTATGGCGGTATACGTCACACACACACCAACTACACACCACACCACACACAACCACATCACACACCACACACACACAGCCATCCGACGGACTTTCTAAAAACGTATGATTCGTATCCATCACCTCCAATGCGTTTCCAAGAAGTATTAGAAACTGAAAATTTTTCACTAAAGCTTCCTCTTTGAGGAGAGCAAAACGCGTATATAAATTGTAAAAACGGACTTTCGTCCCGCTATCTTCTAGCAAAAACAAAGAAAATGAGACTTGGTGGGCTAAAATCCACCAAGTAGAAGCTGAGAAACAGGCGTATACATACGCACACACACACACACACACACACACACACACACACACATACATCCGTACGGACATTTTCTAAAAACACCATTTTTCGACAAAAATTCATCAAAACACACTTCCCACATGTTTTTACACAAACTCCAAAAATTACTATTACAAGGCTTCCTTAGGAAGGAAGCAAAATGACAGAAGATACAAAAAAGGCCATTATAAATTACCAAAAACCCAAAAGCAAAAAACAACTGCAAGGATTCCTAGGACTAGCGAACTGGGAAAGAAAATTCATGCCCAAACTAGCAGACCTCACCAGGCCACTAGAATTATTACTAAAGAAAGACCAGCGATTCAAATGGGGACCAGAACAAGACAAAGCAATTCGAGAAATAGAAAAATGTTTCAAAAATGCCAAAGAACTATATCTAATGAAGGAAGGAGCACGACTTGGCATTGAAACAGACGCATCGTGCATAGGATTAGGAGCTTGCTTATTCCAAATAGTAGATGGGAAAGAACAGACAATAGCATATATAAGTAGAGCATTAAAACCAGCTGAAACAAAGTATACGGTTACAGAACTTGAAGGATTGGCAGTCAACTGGGCATTAAAAAAGTGGTACTTGTGGCTAGCCGATAGACCAATAATTGTGCGAACAGATCACAAAGCACTTACATTTATACAAACATGCAAACTAACGAACAATAGAATAACAAGATGGATCATGAACATTCAACAATATGATATCGAATGGCAACACATAAAAGGAAAAGACAATATCAGAGCAGATACACTCTCTAAGATGATACCAGGAGATGAAAAACCAAGTAGAAGGAGCAATGAAATTAATATAAGAAGTACAAAAGACCTAAATGGAAAACATATAGGCTAGATATAATTAAATATCAAAAGAAGGAGCCATGGATAATACAATTATTAAAAGACAAAAACAAAACAGAAATTTGGACAGAACAAGATGGATTAATCAAATGACAAAAGACAGATACTTAACACCAATACCAAACAAGATGGCAGAAAAAATTATAAAAGCAACACATGAATTAATCATGCATTTCGGAACAGCCAAATTATACAACTTCATCAGAGAAAACTTTATAATAAAAAACTGCTCAAATCTAGTAAAAGAAATAGCAACGTCATGTGAATTATGCTAAAAAACGAAATATAACACACAAACAACAGAAGGCAGACAATACTTCGAATTACCAAAAGATATTAGACACGTAGTTGCTGTTGATATATTTGGACCATTACCGACCACACAGCAGGGATCCAAATACATCATTGTAACACTAGACCTATTTTCAAAACTAATAAAACTAATCAAGATAAAAAATATAACAGCAAACACAGTGTGTAAAAATATTGAAGAAAAATTCATAAAACCATATGGAGTACCAAAAAAGTTTCTAACAGACCAGGGGAGACAATTCATCAGCAACCCATGGAAACAGCTCGAAAGAAAATATTGCTGTATAATGACCACAACCACACCATACAACCCACAATCAAATCCTGTAGAAAGAATGATGAAAGAAATAGGTCGAATAATTAGAGCACAGTGCGGTAATAAACAATCAACATGGGGCAAAGTAGTGGAGAAAATAGAGCTCAGCATTAATTCTACGCAACACAGAGGAACCCGGGCAGCACCGTCAGACATTGAAAATACAACAAAACTAGAAGTACCACAAAAACTGGGAGCGAAAATAAAAAACAAAATAGTAATAAACAAAGACACCATATACAAGAACCTACAAAAAGACGCACAAGTGAGACACTCTAAGTTCAACAACAAAAAGAAAGTAAAAAAATACAAATTTGGAGACCAGGTATTGAAAAGAACACACAAATTGTCTAATAAAGCGAACAGATTCAACGCTAAATTACACACATTATATGAGGGACCGTACAAAATTATTAGCATACCACAAGAAAATGCATACGAACTAATGGACAAAAAGGGTAAAATTAAAGAGACGTACAATGCTAGGCAACTGAAACCCTATAAACAATATAATAAACTTGAAGAAAAGATAGCACAGATATCAGTAAAGAAAAAACTAACAATGCAGGATATAAAAGATTTAGAAAAAGGAAAACAAATTGTCAACAGGGAAAGCCCTACCTTACAGATAAAAATACACGACGTTGAACTGCAAGCACTGATTGATACAGGGGCGGAAAGATCAGTAATTACAGCAGCAACATTTTTTCAACTTGAGTCAGAAGGATATGAATTAAAGAAATGGTATATACCAAGACTAAAAATAAAAGGAGTAACTGGGAACACAATAACCACAAACTGGGAAATGAGACTCCCACTAAAAATACAAAAGAAAACTGTGGAACAAAATTTTCTTATAATAAAAGAAAACAACATAGAAATGATACTGGGGATGGACTTTTTAGCAACAAACAAAGCAATAATTGACATTGAAAAAAAAATAATACAGCTAAAATAAAAAGAGGATAGAAAAAATCCTATAAAAAAAGCAGACTAAAAGGCACGAGGCCGTTTGGACATGACCCCTACAGGGGGAGTCTATATAAAGAGTAGGCAGAAAGAGCAAAACCATCATAATACAATCAAAACACGAGCAGATTACAACCAAAAAGAAAAAACCCCGCAGTAGAATGGAGTGCCAAATAAGGAAGATACGCAAGCAAATAAAAATCGAGAGAAAGCAAGTATACGAAGTGCTAGTGAAACACAAAGTGCTGATTCAAAGAGAACGGGCAATAATAGAAGAGAGAAACAAAGCACTAGAGAAATATATCAACCAAATGGAAACAGAGGACGAAATCGATCAGGTGACACCACAGCTCACAGAGCACCTGGAACAGCATGAACCAATTCCACTAGAAGACACAAATCCACAAGGAACACTCGAAGCACTAACGCACAACTCCTGGGAAGAGATCGACAAAATGTTGGATGAGATGATCCCAGAAGTAAATGACGAGACACTGCAACCACTAAAACCAGACGAAGCTGCTTCAGAAGAACCACTCACTGACTTCCATTGGGATAACTCAACCCCAAATCAATTATTTGAGAATATCGAGGACATGGCACCAGACATGTGGATACTACAAAACAACACACACCAGCTTACACTATCAACAAATAACACTGGCCAACAAATTGCACAAACACTGGCACCAGCACAAAAAACAGAGCCAGTCGTGATAACAATACTGGCACAGCAAAACCAAGTAGACCAGCAGGAAACACTGCCAGCAGGCAATCAGCAGGGGCCAATCCAAGCAGCTGGCAGAGTGGAAGCAGAAGCCGCAGATCCAACCAATCAATACCAGCAGCACCGTTGATGATGATCCAGCAGCAACCAGGTACGTCTCAACTCTGGAGGACAAGTCCCAACGATGCAGATGATGAGTGCTCCAACAGAAGTTCGCCAGCACCAACAACCTACAACAAAGAGGCAGAATAATAAAGAACTCTGGCAAACAGAAGGCATTTGGTAATTCCAAACGCATGAGACGAAGGAAGCAAAGAGCAGCGTTGGTCAGGACCATCAAGCAGCTGAACCCAGAGTTCGACGAGAAGGGCCTCACGCTGGAGTAACTGGCGCTAACACTACTAGGATGTCCAGGTGACGATGACCAAGGAGAAGAGTCAGAAGTGAGTGAGAACCTGTAAAAAAAAAAAAAAAAAGTATAAATAAGTGACAGTGAAGTGGTATGGGTCATGATAAAATTAGTAATTAAGATACAAAAGAACTCGATAAATAAGTGACAGAGAAGTGGTATGGGTCATGATAAAACTAGTAATTAAGATTAAATGAGTACTATTGGTATACAAAAGAACTCTGAAAACATTGTCAGCGAAAAAGTATTTTTGTAAAACCAAAAGATCTGTTATATTTTCAATCATACAAACAAATATTTTAATAATAAAATAACCATTAAGACCATAGCTGTAAAATATCTTTGTACATAATTTCCCCAAAGTTCCCCGAATCATACATTACCACTGCGCTAGCGAGGTTAGGTTCGTCATCTCCACCGCTCCTTCAGGCTTCGTCCGCTGAGGTTGCCGAAGGGAAACCGTGGAAAACCGTCAGCACTCCGCATCCGCTAGCAGCGAATTTCCACATTTTCCTCCGGCAGGCGGGCGTGTAAGGAGATCCTAATATCTCTTTGGACGAGACAAGGCCAAACGGAGTAACGTCCAAAGGGAATAACACGACGACCAAGCAGCAGCATTAAACGGCGGACGCAACCAAACGGCAACACCAAAAGCCGATCACAGCGACACAGCAGTTGGGGCCGCTCGGTCGGTCACTGACCGTAAGGACCTCGCACAACTAGTATATAGGCGCGCGGAGATTCAAACTCAGCAGTTACAATCTGATCGCTCTGGCGAATAGAGGTCCTGCGAATCCTTATTATATAAACGCGAAACAAACTCTTGAACGCAGAGCGTGAGTGTGCTCCGCATATACAACGCGACATTTTGTTAATTAAATTATAATAAACAAATCACAAGTGTATCTAAACTAAAATCAGAGTGTTAGTCAATCAATTACCAGCTCCAACATTCCTGGCCAAGGAATAATCATTGCAGTAATAATCGAGAAACAAACACTCGTTTTATTTACACAAAGGAGTTTTCTTGCTTGTACGCAACAAGCAGGTGGCAACCGTACAATACCCAAACCGAAATAGGAAATTACAAAACAACCAGCTTCGCTCGGGAAGCAGTAGAGTCGCGATAGTAATTTCCTCACACCTTTTTACTTCCGTAATCGTACGACATAAAAAAAACATTTTTTTTAGTTTTTGATTTTTATCTCGAAAACAAGTCGCCAAAATTGCTTAAAATTTTTACAACTAGCAGATATCGTTGTTTTTTATTGTCATGAATTTTTTCAAAACATTTAACTATTTTGCTTCCTCCTCAAGAGGAAGCTTTGTAATAGTAAAATTTTCAGTTTTGCTAATACTTCGTGGAAACGCATTTGGAGGTGTTTGGAGTACGAATCATACGTTTTTAGAAAATGTCCGTGCGGATGGCTTGTAACGTATAGTCCGCCATAATTTTTGGGGAGGCGGCAATGCGACGGATCGTAATAAATTGACATGCATAAGTGTTTTCTATTCTGAATTTAGGTCATTTTTGTTTTATGATTCTGACATTTTATGGGCCATATTATAGCCATTTTCTATTTTGAACAATATTTTTGCTTTTTTATAATGATGATGATTAAAACATATATATTCCAACAATAGTGTATTTAAAAGAACATAATTTGTCTACTTTTTTCGCCGCAAGAATTTCTAGAATTCGACTATCTTTACATTTTTTTTTTAGATATAAAAGGTCTTTCATAAAGCATATATAAACTCTCTTATTATATATCGCATCGCCTAAGTATCATTGGCACTTTATCTTCTCTCTTTTATTTTTCGTGCTTAGTTTGGATTGAGATAATTACATGGGACAATGATATCTTCAGTCTTTGTTATTATATATGATTCGATCTTAATTCGTATATTTCTAAAAGGATAGGTTAGGAAGACACTTGAGGGAGGGTATCAGGGGACTGGGGTTAAGGTGGGATATCAAAAGGATAGAGGCTCCGTGAACTCCTTGAAAACGCATGAAAACTCTCAAAATATCCTAAGATTTAATTATCAAATTATATGGTTTTAACAAGAAATAATAATGTGCAGTCAACACAGAGTATACAGGGTGAGAGTTGAAGAATTTTGAATCTTAATATCTTTAAACTAAAAGGTTTCATAAAGCTACAAAAGAATATAGCCGTAGTGATCACAAAGAAACAAATCTTTGCCTAAAATTCAACTCAATTTAAACTGC
>CM053172.1:33921780-33945994 GCA_012977825.3 Pteromalus puparum
CAAACCATTTTTGGGTTAATAAGGCGAAAACGTTTCGAGATCATCTATCCATAACAATCTTATTGTCTGGTTGGAAGAGAGTCATCCGGGCCACATTAATAATCCATTGGTGTTGGAGTTTGAAGCGAGCAAAGGTCCGAAATTTTGGAGGGTTTCCCGAAATCAATAAAGTAAGTTTCATTAAGAATAAGATGTTTCATTCCATACCATTTATAAAGCCAACAGAAATTCAAACAAGTTTCGCCACCGACACAAACCGTCTCACTGAGATCACCCGGTATGGGGCGATTTAGCGGGCACGAACCGTCTTTGCTAAGTTTCGTGTTGTTAGTTTGGGAACTCAGACTTTCACCCTAACAACATGAAAGGAGAATAAAATTTACTCAATATTTTTACGGCGGACGAATTTATATGACTGTCGGTCGTTCTTGATTATTTATTTATACACCTATCAAGTGACAATTTTTAATAAATCGTTAATAAAACTCAAAAACTAAATAGATGAATCATTCTAAAAAAAATACAATGATTTTGAAGGTAATAGAGCTATGTACACTTTGAATTTAGTCAGTTCATCAAAGAAAAACTGCATAAAACTGGGAGAAAAAGTAGTTATTTCTAATGGAGACGATACTGGACAAGCAAATCACGGTAAGAAAGGCATTATCAAGTTCAAATTTTTGGGATTTAGTTAGTATTCATATAGCAGATATTTGACTACTATGTTTTAGGGTTGTTTTTAGACAAATTAGTTTCGGGCGATATGAGCCTTGAAATTTTTTGGCTCCAAACGTATAACTATAGAATCGTTAATTTAATACGTGACGCGAATAACTGGAGTAAAAAGGCAATAATCAATTTAAATTTTCGATTCTAGTTAGTATTATATAGCATTACTTGATTCTTTCTTGGGTTGTTTAGATACCAGTTAGTTTCTAACCTCATCTTCCAGAAGAGAGAGAGAGAGAAGAGAGAGAGAAGGAGAGAGGAGAGAAAGAGAGAGAGAGATAATTATATATATGTAATTGATTCAAAATATTGTATCCTCAAAAAAAAAAAAACAAAAAAAAACATGATAGAATTTAATGAAGTAACGAAGGTGGCGGCCTTAAAACCAGAAAGCGCCTAAGAAAACAAAAACAAACAAACACAACAACACAACATAATAAAGACAAAGAGAGAAAAAAACAAGTCAAAGAGAAGAAAATCAATACGCAAAAAAGAAGAAAACAACAAACACAAATGAAGCAGAACGAAAAAAACGAAGAGCTGAGACGAACGAATCGAAGTAAGGGCTACAAGAACACCACAAACAACAAAAACAGAACCAGAAGCAAAAAGAAGAACAAATAAAGCACAAAAATAAAACCAAAAAAAAAAAAAAACACAAACAGAAACAAACAAAAGAAACGAAACCAACAAAAACAAAAAAACAACAAAAAAAAATACGCAAACAAAAATAACATAGACAAAAAACAAGAATCCAAACAAAACAGAAAACCGAAAAAAAAAAGACAAATAATAGTTAAATTGTTTTGAAAAAATTCATGACAATAAAAAACAACAATATCTACTAGTTGTAAAATTTTAAGCAATTTTGGCGAACTAGTTTTTGAGATAAAAATCAAAATCTAAAAAAATGTTTTTTTTATGTCGTACGATTACGGGAGTAAAAAGGCAGTTTAAATTGAGTTGAAATTTAGGAAAAGATTTGATCTTTTTGATCACTACGGCTATATTTCTTTTTGTAGCTTTATGAAACCTTTTTAGTTTAAAGATATTAAGATTCAAATTCTTCAACTCTCACCCTGTATACTCTGTGTGACTGAACATTATTATTTTTGTTAAACCATATAATTTGATAATTAAATCTTAGTATATTTTGAGAGTTTTCATGGTTTTCAAGGAGTTCACGGAGCTCATCCTTTTGATATCCACCTTAACCCCAGTCCCCTGATACCCCTCCCTACAAGTGTCTTCCTAACCTATCCTTTTAGTATCGAATTAAGTAGCGAATATTTTAATCAAAGACTGATTCATTGTCCCATGTAATTATCTCCCACTAAGAGAATAGGAGGAAGCTAAAGTGCCAATGACTTTGGCAGCGGTTTTGAGTTATATTGTTTATCGAAAATGACCTTTTATATATAAAAAATGAACAGATCAGTCAATCTAGAAAATCTTGCGGGAAAAAGTAGACAAATTTATGTTTTTTAATACACTATTGTTGAATTATATTGATAATATCATATCATTATAAAAAAGCAAAAATATTGTTCAAAATAGAAAATGGCTATAATATGGCCCATAAAATGGTCAGAATCATAAAACAAAAAATGACCTAAATTCAGAGAATAGAAAACATTATGCATGTCAAATTTATTACGATCCGTCGCATGGCCTCCAAAATTATGGCGGACTATACGTTACACACACACACACACACACACACACACACACACACACACACATACACACACAGAGCCATCCGCACGGACATTTTCTAAAAACGTATGATTCGTACTCCAAACACCTCCAAATGCGTTTCCACGAAGTATTAGCAAAACTGAAAATTTTACTATTACAAAGCTTCCTCTAGAGGATACAGATACTATTCATATTCTAACACGCCTCCTTACATTTGTACTGTACATTATGATTTTACATTTAACAATTCTCTAAATTTTACAAACTTTTCTTTACATAGTGCTTTAGTAAATATGTCCGCGACATTTTCATTAGAGTCAATTTTACAAACTTCAATCAATTTCTCTTTTACATTTTCATGAACAGTATGATAGTGTATTTCAATGTTCTTGGAATTCTTTGTCATGTTTCCTTTGTTTGCAATATTTATCGCACCCGAATTGTCTTCATAAATTTTTATCGGTTCACTTATATCTATGTCGAATATTTTTACTAATTCTCGAATATATTCTAGTTCGCTTACAACTTCGGATAGAGCAACATACTCTGCATATGTTGACGCTTTAGCGATACATTTTTGTTTTCTAGACTTCCGGTCAACTACATTTCCAAACATTTGTATTACATACCCTGTAGTAGATTTTCGATCTATGATATCTCCAGCCCAGTCGGCATCAACATAACATTCTATAATATTACAACTTTCATTCTTTTTATAATGCAAAATCAGATCTTTCGTTAAATACAAATACTTTAATACTCGTAAAGCATATTTCCAATGCGTTTCATTATAGCTATTCTGGAATCTACTAAGGTAATTTATACTAAAACTTATATCCGGTCTCGTATTTGAACTTATGTATAATAAAGCACCTATCAAGTTTCTATACTTTATGTTTGACTCGCAATTTTCAGCCTTTTCGAGTCTTAGATTTGTCTCCATAGGAATACTATACAATCTACTATCTATTATTTTATATTTATCAGCTAGAGACTCGATGTATTTCGTTTGACTTATAATCTCACAATTGTTGCAGTCATATTCAATATTTATTCCAAGATACTTTTTAATTTTTCCTAAATCTTTCATTTCGAATTTATCTGACAAGAGTTTCTTAATATTTTGTATCTTTTCTTTACTTTTACTACAAATTAACAAATCATCTACGTAAATCAAAATATAAATTTCATCGTTTCCATTTCCTTTTTTGTATAAACAGAGATCTGCATTACTTCTCTTAAATCCTAATTTTATAATGCACTCATCAAAGCACTCTTTTGGATACATTATCGGACTCTTTCTTAAACGCGTAGATCTACGTGGAATGCTTGCCTTCAAATTTACATTCTCATTTTTCTTTGTAATATTTTGTGCTTTATCGCTCTCATCTGCACTTTCAAAAACATTATCGTCGAGATCACTTTCATTTTCGGAATTAAGTTCACTTCTCTTACTCGACTCGAGAGTCAGAGTACGGGAAGAAAAAGTTTCGTCATTATCGAGACCAATACATTTTTCATTTGATTCAACAACCTCAACATGTCTCGAAATTGTTATTTTATTATTTATTGGTACTCTACTAAGCCGACTTCGCTATAACCTAACAGAATTCCCATATCTGCTTTCTTATCCCATTTCGATAGACTTTTTTGTTCTGGTTTTCTTACAAATCCTCTACTCCCGTATAATTTTAAGTGTTCTACATTTGGCCTTTTTTTAAAGAATATTTCATAAGGAGTTTTTCTTTCAATTGTGTTTGTTAACGTGCGATTTTTTAAATACGTTGCTGCGCATATGATTTCAGGCCAATATTTTTTATCTACTTGCGCTTCTTCTAACAAACAACGTGCCATTTCCATTATTGTTCTATTGAATCTTTCCGCTGTACCGTTCAGTTCGTGTACATACGCTGGACAATTATTTATAAAAATACCCTTCTCTTTGGCAAATTTGTAAAATCGATTATTTAAATATTCCTTACCATTATCGCATCGAATTTTCTTTACTCTTTTTCCGGTTAAATTTTCAGTTTCATTAATATACTGAACCATGCAATCAAAAACTTCATCTTTAGTTTTAATACAGTAAACTCTAGCTATTTTACTATAATCGTCAATAAATTAAACAAAATATTTTTCTCCATTCAAACCAGCGGTTTTAAAACTACCGCACACATCCGTGTGTATAATTTCTAATATATTATTTGCCTTTGTTCTATTATTGTTGAACGGCAGATTGTGCATTTTATTTTCAATACAAGTTTTGCACTTTATACATTCTGATTCAAGTTCATTTGGAATACCACCTGACAACTGTTGTTTACACAGTGTATTCGAATAGCTAAAGTTTACATGTCCTAACATTCTATGCCATTTCTCTTTCAAACTCATATTATTATTGTTACTTCTGTCTGCTCTGTTTACACTCTTTTCCTCGAAATTTAACTTACTAGTCATCTTGTAAGTTCGATTTTCTTTATAGGTAACAGCTATTAAATTATTATCATTATCTATAATTTTCGCAATGTTATTTTTCGAGATAATTTTATTGTTATCAGTAAGTTTACCAAAACTAATCAAATTCATATTCATTTCTTTAGCATAATATACGTTACTCATATTGACTACTTTTTTTACCAAATGCATCAAAATAACTTACAACGTTGCCAAATTTCGTTGCTTTTACCGGACTATTATCACCGAGATAAATATTTATCGGTTTCTTTAAATCGATACATTTTTCGAAGTACCTGTCATTATTTATTATATGATCAGAGCACCCGCTATCGAGTAGCCACTGAATTTCATTACCTAACCTCGCTTCATCGTTCTTCGCCGCGTGTACTGTTGCTATCCAGCCTGGACGTCGTTCAGCATATAAAACGTTTGCAGAGAAATTTGGATTTTTGACTAAATTGAAAGATTTGAGTGTAGATGACATTACTAGACAGGCAACTTCTTTAACAGAAGAATATCCAGAGGATTTAGAATCGACTTTCACTAAAGAATTGCTGCATTTCAAAGCTCAATGCATGGCAAAGAAAGACTCATATAACAACAATATTAGTAAACAACAAGAAACATCGATAGATTTATTGAAATGGATAAGGAAAAATGATTTTCATCAAGAGGCGCGACAGCGCCGCGCTGGCGAGTAAAAGTATACGAAGTATACGACACGATGACGGCGCGGGTCGCGGCCCTTATATACTTTGATATTGGGTTCTCTAACCTCAAAATAATTTTCCAAACGCACTTATAACATTACTATTGCACCTATGCCCGTTGTATCGCTATCGACTGGACATCTATTTACCTAATCTTTCTCGAGGAAAAAGATTTATTCGAAAAGATTACTTTATTGGCGAAATATTGCATGCTGAAATTTAGCTCAGTAATTTTCTTTTCGTTGGGACGGTCTTCCTCTCCTGAGATTTTTCAGCCTTCCGGTCACGTGGCTTCCGGTCATTCACGGCGCAAAAATTTGAATAGTCGAGAAAATAAAGCAATGAACCATCGATGTTTTAAGCAGCACCTATATGTTAATTCGGTTATTTGCGTTCGATTCGTGAGAGCATTTACAAACATTGTAAACTAAATTCATCAATTATTTTAAAAATTGCATTTTTGCATAAAAAATATGCATTTTGGAAGTGCATTTCGAAAAGACAATAAATAAATAAATATTTACAACTCGGTAAATATTGATGGAAATGAGTCCAGTATTGTCACTCGGGTGTTTTCGGGGTCGCTGAAGACGAATATCGCGACGGCAACGGTCTTCGAGATACCTGGTGCCCATGGTGGACAGTACCAACGTCGTCTTCTGGAGTTTTATGGAAATTTTTAACATAATTAGTTGAAACTTGTTACTCGGAGGTTTTTGGGGTCGCTGAAGACAAATATCGCGACGGCAACGGTCTTCGAGGTACCTGGTGCCCAGGGTGGACAGTACCAACGTCGTCTTCTGGAGTTTTATGGAAATTTTTAACATAATTAGTTGAAACTTGTTACTCGGAGGTTTTTGGGGTCGCTGAAGACAAATATCGCGACGGCAACGGTCTTCGAGGTACCTGGTGCCCAGGGTGGACAGTACCAACGTCGTCTTCTGGAGTTTTATGGAAATTTTTAACATAATTAGTTGAAACTTGTTACTCGGAGGTTTTTGGGGTCGCTGAAGACAAATATCGCGACGGCAACGGTCTTCGAGGTACCTGGTGCCCAGGGTGGACAGTACCAACGTCGTCTTCTGGAGTTTTATGGAAATTTTTAACATAATTAGTTGAAACTTGTTACTCGGAGGTTTTTGGGGTCGCTGAAGACAAATATCGCGACGGCAACGGTCTTCGAGGTACCTGGTGCCCAGGGTGGACAGTACCAACGTCGTCTCCTCGAGTTTTACGGAAATTTGTAACAAAATTAGTTGAAACTTGTTACTCGGGGGTTTTCGAGGTCGCGAAACACGAATATCGTGACGGCAACGGTCTTTAAGGTACCTGGTACCCAGGGTAGACAGTACCAACGTCGTTTTCTAGAGTTTTATGGAAATTTTTAACATAATTAGTCGAAAGTCGTTACTCAGGGGTTTTACGTGTCGCCGAACACGAATATTGCGATGGCAACGGTCTCCGTGGTACCTGGTGCCCAAGGTGGACGGTATCAACGTCATCTCCGAGAATTATCTTGAGTATTACATATTTTTACTGTTGATACCGTACAATGTAATACATGTATAGTCTCTATAAAAGTGATGAAATCTTCTATAAAAAAACCTTTTTAAAAGGTAAAATATTGGCGAGTAAAAGTTTCTTTACAAAATTCGTGATATCCCAAAAACAAACATAACTGATGTCAAGTAATTGTTTTTCATATTTTTCAGGTATACGCATGCGGACACATTATTTTATAAAATAAAATATTTTTTACTTAAATTCTTACTATATAGTAGTTTGGATTCATAAGTAAAATTTCAAATTACTCTTCTTCCTTGGCATTTCCAAAAGTATATTTAATCATATACTTTTAATCCATAGTTCAGTAGTTATTAGAAAAATTTAAAAAATATTAAAATCTTGAGTCGTATTTCCAATGTAATATTGGTTTTAATTATTTAAATAGCTTCTGAACTATGGATTAAAAGTATATGATTAAATATACTTTTGGAAATGCCAAGGAAGAAGAGTAATTTGAAATTTTACTTATGAATCCAAACTACTATATAGTAAGAATTTAAGTAAAAAATATTTTATTTTATAAAATAATGTGTCCGCATGCGTATACCTGAAAAATATGAAAAACAATTACTTGACATCAGTTATGTTTGTTTTTGGGATATCACGAATTTTGTAAAGAAACTTTTACTCGCCAATATTTTCCCTTTTAAAAAGGTTTTTTTATAGAAGATTCGATATACCCGAATATTGATATAGCTTACCGCATGTGTGTATCTACAGCAATATCAAATTGTTCAGGTGAACGATCATTTTCCACTTTAAAAAGAATCAAAAATTATTTACGCACAACTACTAGCCAAGATCGACTGAATGCATTGTCATTATTACATATAGAACATGAAATTTTACCTATGATTGATTTCAATGATTTAATAAAAATTTTCTGAATTGAAATGTAGACGAAAAAAACTTTGAAAAATATATACTATTATTTATTGAATTATCTGGCACAACTTAATTGCCTTTCTAATAAAATTTTAGTTGAAATTAAATCGTTTATTTAAAATAAATTCAATTTGTGATGCGTATGCGTGAGATATTTAATTAATAAAAAAAATCACCAAACTGCTGCATTGATCTAGATTACTGGACCTATCTAATGGCCTCAGTATACAATTTTTTTTTTAATGAATTCGCTGCCCTTAAAGGGGCGGCAGCAAAAAAGTTAGCCTACAGCGGCCAAATTGTTAATCCGCCTCTGGCTGCGCTGCACAATGGTAATGGAAACGGCAGGCTACGCTGATGTCGTGATGTGCTCTTCTCGGTGAAAATGTGACGTCCAATCCAATCCCAATTACAACATCGATTCTTGATAAGTATTATCACGATTTAAATTATTATAATCTGTATTACTGTTCAACTTTTCTCCGTAAATAACGGGCGCTTGATTTAATGATATGGCCGGAACGTGACTGTAGCACTGAGCCAGCCGGATCATAGCGATCTGATGCTTCTGTAACTCCCACCAGGTGGCGCTGTAAAAGCCTCAACCTTACCTGAATTTTTAGACTGATACAAGACATTATTTATGGTGGAGATGTTTCTGACAACACTCCCTCCTCCTAGTTGGGTTGTAGATGCTTTCAGAGTGTTTTGACATTTCTTCTCGGGACTTTGAGGTGTCACTGTTAAGCACGTCTTCTTACCGGCATGGAAATGGACAACGGAGAAACTTCGTGCGATGACAAAGGAAAGTGACGTTGTGGAACCGATCCCAGATTTTTGGCTCCGACTGGGGGGCAAAGAAGCTGTATGGCCTCCATGGAAAAACCAAGGAAAAATAGTAAAGGCTATCGCAGCCTGTAAACGCCCACAGAACGATTGGCTTACTTACACGGTAAAGAAAGTTTACTAGGATAAGGGTATGTACCTCAATCTTTTAGTTATAATAATATAAAACATTACTTTATGCGATATAAATAGTATTGTAGTAATGAATTGAAACAATTGATAGTTGGAAAAAAATGGCTGTCTTGGGGACAGCCGATAGAAGTGAATACTGAAATAGGTGTGTTGTAGATTTTTATTTTGTTTTTTTTAATAGGTGAAATAATAAAAATATGTTTATTGTTATTCGTACATTATTTTATTTCTTACATACTTTATTTACAACTTTACTTATCTATGGTAGAATCACAGGTATCTTCATTTTTTAATTCAATTAAAGAAACAATCGGTTTGTGGTAACTAAAGTATGATATAAATGTTTTAGAATCTATTTTATATAAAAATCTTGAAAATACTGCATCTAATGTTGTGCCATACTTAGTAGTTGATTGTTGAGCATCATTATTCATTTCTAATTGAAATTTATTTTTGAGGAATGCAATTAATGGTTGTGCACTTTCGTCTGCAAAGTTAACATTAAAATCTCCTGCCAAAATCAGTGGCATTTCATGGTCATTTGTATCGAGTTCCCGTGCTCCTACTTCAGTGTATGCAAGTAGTGATCTATGGATAAATGTAATTATGTCTGTAATACTTTGATTGGGTGAAATGTAAATCGCAGCCATGATACATATTTGACCGTCTTCTAAAACGCAGTGAGCACAACATATTTCAGCTATTTCTGATTCCTGAACATCTAAGTTTATAGGTCTTCTAATTTGCAATGCTATATGTTTAGTGACGATATTGGTAGTGTCTTGTTTATTTTGAAAACGTCGAGCGCGTTGTGTATAGAGAACGCCGAGAGCGCCGAGGGGCCCGAAAACCAGCGGAAAGATACGGACGGAGAGAGCGGTGAAGGAAGAGGTGCGCGTACGCGGTGGAGGGGAGCGAGAGAGAGAGAGAGAGAGAGAGAGAGAGAGTGAGAAGGAGAGCGCGGCGAAGGGAGAAGTGCGCGTATAGTCTGTACGTCTTGTGAGGCGAAGAGAGCGCGGTGGAGGGGGGAGAGAGCTCTTCCCCTGCGGTCGTTCGCTTATTTCCCCTCCTAGACAAAAATGTGTACCTAACGAGCCTATAGAAGTATTCACTTCAATAATAATAATATGACGCGTACGGAAAACTGCGACTAACTAGAAGGTTTGCAATTCTGAGAAACGCTGAATCACAGTTGCGGGGCCTTGCATCTGTGGTTTTCCGCGCAGCGCACTATAGCCCAAGAGCGCGAGTATTATACCAGGTTTCTTGTGCCCGGTATTCCGCTACCGCCTATTATAGTTTTTTTTAGTGGGGGGTCGGAGTGGGTCGTCAAAGTGCAAGCTGCCTCGGTGCCCCCGGCCGGCTTTATACACATAACCTATAAAAGAATCTCTCCAAGCGCGTGCATACAGCAGTAAAATCGCTTAACTACACTATAGTGCAGCACCCATAATTTATTGTTGACGATAAATCAGAGTTTATTCGTATGTAGGCCAAATTTTGTTTTCTTTGACGTGCTTTATAATTATTGTCAAGAGCAGTGCTTAAGAGAATACTGATATGCGTTTGATTTAATTAATTTTTTTTTACTTGCACTTTACAAAATATCACGTCATTGAGTTTAATTTTCGTATAAAAAACGTTTAAGACCTCATACAATTTATACTTATTGTTATTATTTCATAAAAATATACATTTTTTTATCAGTCAAAATTACATATATAATGTAATAATAAGAATACAGAAATATAAATTAAAGAAAATTCCTTTAATGTATTGTATCAACAATCTTTTATTTAATTTTCACATTTCAAATGATATGTTCTATGTACTTAATGTTTACAGGATGTGACTCATATTCAGAAGCTGCAATAAAAGCTGATTTGGCAGAGGATACTTCAGATTTCAATACAGAGTAGGAAAAAGAGACAAAAAAAGAGGCACCAGAAAACAGTTCTCGACTACCAACGTCACCACCTTAGATATTAATTGATAAATTTTTTAATTTTTAGATATGAAATTCAGATAATACCAAATATCAAAATGGTTCCTTTATCAACTTGTTTAAAATAATTAATGAAATCTTTATCCTCCTTTTTTGTTCTAGTCATGTATTATTTCAACATAGTTCAAATATAGATTTCTTACTGTAACGTTTTTATTGCCATTTAAATTGATCAGAGTTTTGTATTGTGCAACATCCTACAAATTTTATTTGCCAAACAAAGACAATTCGTTTTATAGCATTCTTTATAGCACATACTCTTTAATAAATAATTTTTTCCTATGACTAGAGCCATCTGAAATTGCAAAATCAAGATCTAATATTAAGAAAAATCTTGCGAGAGATGAAACTGAGTATAATGACAATGGGAAAACGGCATTTAAAGAAACAATAAATGACAATAAGTATTTCGACGATGACACAACGGTAGATGAAGAAACATTCAATGCAAATGAATCTATTAACGATAATGAACTGGTAGAACAAGAAGCAAAAAATGAAATACAAAAAGGTATGTTCTGCCGTAAAATACTGGAATATGATAGAAGAACGAAACTTAGTTTGCTGCAATAAATGACTTTCATTTTACAGTGTATTTATATTAAACGTATCAATTGGATTTATTTCAATTTAGCATAATTTAATTTTGCAAATCAATTATTACAAATTAACATGATTATACCTTTTCAGGTACTGCAAATACAACGCTTACTCTAACAAAAGATCTAAAACCTCATCTAGCAAAGATTACAAATATTGAAACTGTTAATTATTCTTTGTCGACTATCAAAAAGTCATTAGAACCTGTAGCTTCTACATCTAACTCTGTTCCTCATGGTAAGCAATAGAAAGTCAAAATATGGAGGAGATTTAGGTTTCATCTAAATAAATCGTCTATTCACAATAATAAGATTGGGCCAACTTCACCTCTGCAGGTACAGAGAGTTTAGAACTCTTTACGACAGAAGGATTGAAGGCATGTCTATAAAATATTAATAGTATTGAAAGAGATGAAACCAGTAATCCAAACGATAAAAATTCAACGGAAAATCTGGATTCTGCTAACGCAACTGATAAAACCAAAAACCAGAATTCTAAAACTCCTGGTAAATGTGGTGTGTAGCATGGAATTCGATTTTTTTATCAATTATTCAAGTACCAAATACTGTAAAAATATTTTATGTTTCTAATACAGTTTCACGAGACCAGCGATGGCTCCGTGGATAAACCACCTGCCTCCCGGTCAAGGGGTCGTGGGTTCGAGCCCCCATCAACGCGATCAGTTTTTTCAGATCCGATGGAAATCTTACCCATGACACCGGGTTTGAGAAAGGCGTAGGTGTGATGAGCCTACCCTGGAAACTTTCGAACGTTAAAATTCATCTAGAAACACAACACGATACGTTGCGAGGCCATGAACTTTCGAGTTCGAAAAAGCCACCCATTTATTTTTTTTTTATTTAATACAGTTTCACGAGTATTAACAACTTAGGCGCTTCAAGCTATGCCTGACAGAGATTTATTGATACATGTAACACGTAAGTAATGGGGTAACTTTATAATCATAGTTCACAATTATTGTAATTCTCAATAGTTTAATAATTTATATATTATTATAATAAATGTTTGAATAAAATTACTGGATGTATAACTGGATGTATAACTGTAAAATGTAAATTAACAAATTAAAGAATTTCATATTTTTAGTATTGTGCCAAACCATCATAACTAATCAATGCAAAGAAGAAATAAAAGAATATGCAAAGTCTACTAACCATAATGATATAGTTAACAACATATTTGAACTGGGAATGCTGATTAAACAAAAATTTCCATTGCAATCTAAAGAGCAATTCGATGCTTTTAACGACTATTTAAAAGAAAACCAAGATTTTCAGCTTAAATTTGTAAGTAGGCTGTACTTTTTGTTTATAATATTCATATATTAAAAAAAAAACATTATAATTTCGAAGTAATTAAGAAGTTTATTTTTCCTTATTTTTTAAAGCAGAGTCATTACAAAAATTATTTATGCAATAGACTCATGTAATTATTCGTAATATTCATTTCAGTAGTTCATTTTTGTTCCTAATAATTTTCAGAGAAATTATTGCGACACAATTGGCGGAAGTGATAGCCCTGCAATTGCTCGAAATATTCTGAAGTTAATTATTATACGTTAAGATGGTTTTCGACTAATGTAATATTTTTATGTATCATTTTATATTGGTTCATATGTATTTGCTTTTTTTCAGCTGCTGCCATGAAAGGTTCCAAATTAAAAAATAAAATGTCAGATGTCAGATTAGCTGTAGGTAATTGGTTGAAAGCCAGCAAGCACAGAATGGATGCTCGGTTAGTACAAAAAAAAAAATAATGATAAATTCAAAACAATATCAAAAAATCCGAAAATTTTTCATTTGATTTTAATATTTTTTTTTTCGTTTTGCTTTTTAGAAACTCAACTCAAGAGAAAAAAAGAAGGAAAATGAAACAACAGGACAAATTAAGGAAGATGATAAAAAAAAAAAAAAAAAAACGAGCAATAAGTAAGATCGCAAAAATTTGTATATATCTACATGAACGATGAATAAATGATGTTGTTTTCGCTAATTCATGCATATATATTTATATGTTGAACAAATTTAATAGTATTGCGTAATAAGAAAAAATAAATCGTTTTGTGCATATGCATCTAGCCGTATAATAAGCCATATAAATCTGTATAAGAATCGTAATGTATGTATAATGTATGTATTTGTGAAATTTTAAACTAACGTATCTACACTTGTAATATTTATTATAATACTGAATGTTGAAATAAATGCCTCAGAATAAAACATTTAGGTTTATATAATTTTTTAAAACGTCACAAAAACGTATTATGAACGTTAAAACATAAACGTATTATGAACGTTAAAACATAAACGTATTATGAACGTTAAAAAATAAACGTTTTGTGAACGATCAATTAACGCTTCCTGCACGTATCAATTAAACCTATTCGTAGCAATGATTACAGTAGAAAAACGTCGAATAAACGTGTTCGATTTGACGTTCAGAACGTTTTTATTATGTTAATAAAACGTATATTTCACGTAAAAATGACGTGTTTTGAAACCTAAGTAAAAACTTTTACGCGAAAATCCGCGGATATTTATAACGTTTTTTTTTACAATGTTTAAACATGTTTTGAACTTATTAAAATAAACGTTTATTCGTGTTCTTTTAAACGTTTTTTTAAACGTTACTTAACGGTTGTGTGCTGATAGGGCACTTTATTCACTAGGTGCATATTAATGTACTATTATTTTAACTTTTGTTGGTTTAATGAAATTATTGTAAATTGATTGATTTGAGTGAAAAAAATTGCCACAACCTGCACTTCATTACGTTTTAGAATTTTCGGTAATTTTATTACATTATAATATAAGATGACAATTGGTGTAAATATTATTGTAGCTGCTTTATACCATTCAAGATGTTTTTTTTTTTGGTGGCATTCCTTCATATATAATTCTTACATAAATGCACACACACACACACACACACACACACACACACACACACACACACACACACACACACACACACACACACACGTGTGTGTTTATATATATATATATATATATATAAAGTAATTAAATGTAACAAATGTAACAAAACGTAAATTAAAATAAAGTAAAAGAAATTTCCAAAACTCAATATTACAGAATCATAAATTTTATAATACTTTTTTTACCTTTTACTACAGGTAGTTTTGATTGTAAAAAATAGAATTAATAATTATACAACTTTATAGATATATTTCAATATCCGATCATCAACGGAAACATTATAATTATTAATTGAAAGTGCAATAATTTATTTGAAGATTAATCTATGTTATTTTATGCAGCTGAAGTACAAGTTTTTATTTTATTTGGATTTTGTGAGATAAGTTTTGTTTCATAAATGGTGTTATTAAATAAACTTTTTTCAGTATTACTGAACATTAAAATTGCGCATATTTGCAAACAATTAATCAAGGAGCAACGACTCCACGGAGCTAGTACAGTATACAGTAAGCAGGGATCACAAGGAACATCAAGCAAGTGTATATACACGTGACGTAGGTATAAGGTAGTCTACGTCAAGTCATCGGCGTGTATGCGTCATTTTAATAGAAGGATATAAGTTATTAAAATATAAGACAAAGAGCAGGTGTTACACTAGCAATAACACACTTATTAAAATAAGTATCTATGTGCAAAAATGATATAACCTACTCAACGAGAATATAACGTATCAAGCAGAAAAAATACACATAAATACAACATTCATGTGTGCTTAACCTATTTCGGATTTACTTTAGAGGTAACAAATGCTTATAATTAAAAATATCAAGCCTATTCTAAAATTGTAAAATTGACAGCATTAACACGTGATGTATGATTTTGTAAATATTTTTGATTCGTCATACTAATTTTTGTATATTAACTAATTTTGAACCAAAGTAATTAACAGGAATATAAATACTATGATCATTTGTTATCATATAGTCATCATGCGTACATTTACGCACGTGAATTCTTGTATATGCACACATAATTTTATTTACAAGCAGACGAGAAAGTAAATAAGTGTACATTGCAAAAATATATACACGAATAAACGTATTTGTATCCTTGCACTACATACAGGCGCACACACACACACACACACACCCACACACACACACACACACACATGCACACACGTGTGCCCGAATTTACATTTACACTCATGTGTACGGATACACGTGCGCCCGCACACCTACACACGTACACATACACTCACATAATGCAGGCACACACGAGCGCGCGCGCACACACGCACATACAGAATTGAGCACACACATCATTTAAGAACATGCATGGGCATAACACTACAAACACATTGATGCATATTCGTTCATAAATTCTTTGCATATGAACAAACAAAGTCATCTGTAAAT
Source organism: Pteromalus puparum (assembly GCA_012977825.3). Classification (NCBI taxonomy): domain Eukaryota; kingdom Metazoa; phylum Arthropoda; class Insecta; order Hymenoptera; family Pteromalidae; genus Pteromalus; species Pteromalus puparum. Next base: position 33,937,784 of record CM053172.1, read on the forward strand.
TCAAGATAGCACACTGCATGACTGCATAAAATAATTTGCTAATAAACACAAATGTATAATTTATGCGCATTATTTTTTGCGCGCGCGTGCACACACACACACACACACACACACACACAACACCCACACACATACACACACATAACACACACACACACACACCCACACACACTGTATAATTTGTATACATGACGTATATTCTGTGTATACGAACTATTTAAAAACTGCATTGTCACTAAATGTCACTAATCGTCTAAAAAAATCATACTGCACTACCTAGTTTGTTATATTGTAAGAAAATGGGAATACGTATACATAAACCCGCGCACGTATGCGCATATCTAACAATTTTTGCTTATTTTAACTCTGACTATATGGATAACATTTAAGAAATATTATTAAAATCTTCTGCACGATATTAAAAGATTATAATAGATAATTTTTTAAGTAAAAGTTTTACATCAAATTTTTGTAAAGATTTTGAACTGTTATATGTGAAGTTTCACGGGCATTAACAAAATTGTAAAACTTTACGTAATATTTTACATAAAATTTTACGTGAAAATTTACGTAAAGTTTTACAATTTCATTCGTGCATGTGAAATTTTACGCGTTATCGTTCAAAATATTTATTTTATGTAATTTTGATGTAAATATATTTGCCAGGGTAGACAATATTTATTTATATGATAGAGGAGCTGCGACCAGTACGGAATCAGCTACACTGAGAAAAATGATGTAATAAAAGTTACTATAAGTTCAGCCAAAATTACAATAATGCCTATAGTAATGGGGGAATATACTTTCATTCTGAAGATTTTTACAATGTTAGTAGTAATTTTTATTATGAACATAGTAAAAATTCTTACGAATTTGTGATAAAAATTACTATAATACATAGTAACGATTTGGCTTTGGTAAAATTTAATATGTAACATAGTAAAAATTGTTGTCTTTATATGTATATAGAAATTCTTTTCCGCGTGTCAGATTTTAAGGTCTTTTTAAACCTAATTTATGGTAATCGAAGTTGAAAATCAATTATTTTACATGTGTATAATATTAACGAACCATCGTTTACTGTTTGTTGTTATTATTTATTATTTCTCGTTTTATTATTATTAATGTTAACCCATAAGTGAGGGTGATTGATATATCAGATCTGAAGTTTGGTACATATATCCCGCCGTTACTATATGTATTCTAGTAATTTTTTACTGAACTTATAAGAACTTTTATTCGATCATTTTGCTTAGTGTATTTTGGGAGTAACTGTTAATTCATGATGCGATCAAAATTTGAATTTAGGATATCTACGTGTTTTCTAGTCTATTTTCTTGAAGAAAAAACTGACGTAAATTGAACCCGTTGTTTAAAAAAGTTATCTGTATAGATGTAAAACGTTGATTTTTTAAGTGATCAAAAAGTTACGCCTAGTATGAATAATTTTAGCAATTTCTGCTGTAACAACTTAGTTAGTCTCAACAAAAAAAAAAAAAAAAAAATTTCCAGGTGGAAATAAAAATCATAGTTTTTATCGGAATTTCTGTACGATACTGTACGTTTCCGTACGTTTCACTAAAAAAATGTACGAATTTCTCGACTCCGAAAAATCCTCAAATTTTCATGATATTTCCATATTTTCAATTGTAGACAACTTATGACCAAATCAAGCATTTTCAACCATTTTTTTTTAAATTAAAGCTCTTTTACCGTTCTTTTATCATAGTAATCTGAATTTTCCGTTTGCACTGTCGAAAATTAAGTACATACCATTGAACAATGGCTATTTTTGGTTAAATTTGAAGGGCCGAAAAAACAGTGACACAAAGCAGTTTTCTTATGTTCCACTGACTTATTGTATATTTTATGATATAATGAATAAGATAAACTAAGTTAGAAAGGTGTGCTCGCTTTTTGAAAATTTGCCATTTCGCGATTCCAAAAAGTGACCGATTTGCGAAGATTTCCTCATATAACTAGCGTCCTCACAGTGGCAGGTGGGTTAAGTAATTTTAACTCCAACGTTCGGGTACAAGCAAATGTTAAAGAAAATTGAAAAATATTTTTTATCACACGTGCATAAAAAAGGCTATTTTCCATGCATGTAAAATGAATAGAAAATCGAGTTTTTTCTAGCAGCGGGAGGAAAATAATTTTCCTCCCGCTGTGATATACTTACACACACACACACACACACACGCGCGCGCGTACAAAATTATACAAATTTACTATGCGTTGAAAAGTCCTCGAATTTCCTATTCCTTTTACATGCATGCAAAATGGCCTATATTCATGCCCTTATAATAAAAAGTACGGTGTGCAACTAGCGGGGAAAATTGGCTTTTTCTAGCGAGGGTTGTTTTGATGTTTTGAGCACTCGTGTCCGTCTCCGTCGCCTACGGCGCCCTCGACTCCCACTCGTGCTCAAAACATCAAAACAACCCTCGCTAGAAAAAGCCAATTTTCCCCGCTAGTTGCACAATATACTATTAGCTTAGTTAATAGACAAATATTCAGATATAAAAACTGTTACATTTGCTTACAAAAAAAAACCGCTGCCGATACTTTGGCACGTAGCTTCCTTCAATATTATGTATCGCTTTAATATCTGAATTGTTTTTACTTCATATATAATTCTATAAAGTTTTTGTACTTTTTCGTTTAATAGATAAAATTATTGTGAATGAATCAAGGGGCGCGGTAGCGCCCCGATGGCAAGTATAAGTTTTATACACTGTGCCGTCGGGAGCACCGCGACCCTATTATACTTTGAATTTGCTAGATAACCTATACGCGTTTTACGAATATTTCTATTATATGGTTTTATGAGATGATAATGCTCGTGTATGAGTATTCTATCTTAAAGATTTTAATTAAATCTTTCTAATTACCGTAGCTTTTTGCTGAAAAATTGCTTCTTCAGCAAATTAATTAAAATTGAAAATTAATTTGTGATTTTTCTTTAATTTTTTGCCTCCCCGATTCTCTTTTTTTAAGGCTCAGTCAGTTTCAACAATACTGAGATTGTTGGTTATGGGAGGTTAGAAGTTCATATAAATGTATGTATACAAACTAACTATTTATTTACATTTATACGAAACGTCATTAATAAATAAAAGACCTCAATAGAGCTATCCGCTGCAGAGAGCCGAGCGCACGGAGACAGAGCGCTGCATATTATACTTAAAAGCTCACCTAAAAGATCAATAGAGAGCGAGAGAGAACATCAAGAGAGGTGTCCGCCAAGCGCACGGAGCAGATGGAGCGCTGCTTGCGCCTGCTTTATCGAAGTACAATCTGACGAATTGGATCGCTGTGTTGCAGTATAGAAATAATTTATCGTTCGTATACGCAACAACCGAGTACACGGGGTAGATGAAGTTTATCTTTTAGTTACTCAGAGCCATGTGACTATCAAAGGCTCTACGTAGCTACGTCCTACACACTCTGCGTAGGTACTTGTGATCCTCTATACTCGTCAATCAAGCTCTCTTGATTGAGCTCCTTGTGGTTCAGCCAAACTATAGTTTTCTAAAACTCTCCAGGTGCACCTAACCTTTCCTCGGAAACGTACCAGGCAAACGGCAGTGTTACTCAAAGTGCAGATCATTTTGCAGCTCAAGTTTTAGTGTCAACGTCTCTCACAATAGGAAAAAAAGAAGAAAATGATGTGCGATGTGCCCATCGCGTATGTGCATTAAGGTCTACGAGGTAATTATATGCGTGCATGTGCACCAGTGCGTAATTGACTATAGTGTGGGCAGGACTGTGCTTGGTAGGCACAAACAACTCTGCTTAGATCAAGGATCATCCTAGGACCCTTGGCTCGCATCGATGGATTGGAGAGGGCACCGAGCAATCGCTCTATAGTAGAATACGCTGGCCTGCGATACCAAGAGCGAGAATTGAGATCAACAGCGTGATCGGCGGCCATTCCAAGCTCGGCTTCACGGACCCCGTCGGCTGCAATGCCTATATCCCACCCAGATCCTCTTCTCCCATAACCTCATTTACTTATTCCTCCAAAACGTGTCGCAGACTTCTCAATCTTTCGTTACAGCAACTTTAATCTTAAGTTGAGCGACGTGGCTGCAATTCTAACCTCAACGACCATTTTGGCTTGCACCAGATTACCAGAACCATACTCAAAGGCAACACAAATTGATATAATAAGTAAGAGCTTGACTGTTCTCGTCTTCCACAGGCTTATAGCACTTGTTTCCCCGAAATTGGCAGAAGACTGCGAAGCTTTCTTCTTCTTCCACAGGCCGAGAACCAGTTTGGGAAATGCGACTCATAGGTAACGATCTCACCAAGTCCGAGGACAATGAAAATGACGAGGTCGTCGGCGACGATGTGCGAGAACTTGCGTAGATCGTCGTAGACACTACGTATGAATTTCGTATAAAGATGGAGCGAGTGCGCTGGATTAGGGACCGGTACAGGACCCCCGGCTCACAATGATGAACTAGATACTGGACATTTAGGAATTGCATCATCAGAACATGCTGGACTGCCACATCAAGATCGAGACCGATAGTGTGATCAGCGGTCACTCTCTGCTCGTCTTCAACTTCTACATCTTAGGAGCTATCTCCACTTATCCTCGACGACGAAACTCGTCGGTTGCAAGGACGACCTTCGTGGCTGGTCGTTTGACTTGTATACCAGAGGCTCTCCTAGCTCAATGGCAACCAGATACTCTAACTCCAAGACCTTATATGTTTAATTATTCCTCCGGAGTCCAAAATTAACGACAAGATCTTCCTTCTTTCGTTACAGCTGTTTCTACCTTGACATGAGAGTGAATGTATAACGCGACCTCAATAATGGTCGACTCCTCGAACTCCATAAGGCCACACACATCATCGGTGCAGCAAAGTTTACCGCAGCTGGCAAGCACCGCAACGACAACCGCCGAAAACGTTCCACGGCTCTAACATCCAGCAAGCGACACTTCGCGCTCAAGACTAAGTCAATGGAGAAGTCCGCGCTCAAGCAAAAGCTGCCGGATAGTGCGTCAGGCAATCAGAGCCCAAGAACTTCACGTCAGAATGCGATCGACTAATGGCAACAATCTCATCAAGTTCGAGAACGAGAAGGAGGTGGACGTCAACGAACTAACGTGGCCCCGGAAATCGGCAGCGACCAGCTTCAAGCTTAGCATACCCGTAGCACTCAATAAAACGCCCTATAGCCTACTACGCTGCGCTTAGCCGATATCAATATTTAGCAATTTTCAACGAAGACTGTCGTAACTCAATAATTTGCCGATTCCCTTACAAAAATGACGACTAAATAAAGAGCAAAAAATTTGAGTTGTGCAAGTCTTTGTTGGAAATCAGAATTCTTCTAGACTTCGTACAAATCGACAATATTAAGTAACAGCCTCTTGAGGGATCGTTTTTGTCGAAATGATTCCATTAGAAGTTTATTTAATTAAACTCAATAAAAGGTTGTGAAATCAGTTCAAAGAACACCTTTTACAAGGTAAAATGTTGGCAACTATAAGTTATGTGTCCATCATAACGAATCTATCTTAGTATTATAATTATAATTTCTCTCCTATAAAGTTATGAGATTCTTAAAGAAATTATCAAATGTTTTTATTAATTAAATTGACAATTTCTTAAAGAGATTATCAAATTACAGCTTACAAAAGTTTTTCTGTATTGTTATCAATACGCGCTAATGAATGTAGTGAAATCAGTTCTAAAAATGTCAAGTATTAAAATCACCACACTAACAAAAATCATTTCTTACTCGACGAAGAATCAATCTGAAAACTAATCCGAATCATCTTGTGCAAAGAAATGAGCAAAAGTATATATATACAAAAATCAAGCAAATCCCTTATTAATTATAGATGAATCATTTAAACACAGCGAATTTTCATCATAAAACTATAGTGGGATTAATTCTTCTTGGAGTAAGAAATGATTTTTGTCAGTGCAGGTAAGTACAAAAAGTCAGTGGAACATGAAAAAACTGCTTTGTGACACTGTTTTTTCGGCCCGTTAAATTTAACCAATAATAGCCATTGTTCAATGGCATGCACTTAATTTCCGACGATGCAAACGAAAAATTCAGATTACTCGGATGAAAGAACGGTAAAAGAGCTTTAATTTAAAAAAAAATGCTATGTACGAATATAAGCATTAAAAGAATAATTTTGAAAGGCAACTATCTTATTTTTTATAAACTAGTTAGCAGATTCTAGCTTACCTGCACTGACAAAAATCATTTCTTACTCCAAGAAGAATCGATCCCACTATAGTTTTATGATAAAAATTCCCTATGTGTTTAAATGATTCATCTATAATTAATAAGGGATTTGCTTGATTTTTGTATATATATGCTTTTGCTCATTTCTTTGCGCAAGATGATTCGGATTAGTTTTCAGATTAATTCTTCGTCGAGTAAGAAATGATTTTTGTTAGTGTGGTGATTTTTAATACCTGACATTTTTAAAACTGATTTCACAACATTCATTAGCGCGTATTGATATCAAAATACAGAAAAAGTTTTGTAAGCTGTAAACATTTGACTCTTTCTTTAAGAATCTCATAACTTTATAGGAGAGAAATTATAATCATAATTATAATACTAAGATAGATTCGTTATGATGGACACATAACTTATAGTTGCCAACATTTTACCTTGTAAAAGGTGTTCTTTGAACTGATTGATTATATATACATAATAAATGCGTAACAGAAAATCTTGTTTTTAACGATTTGATAAAACAAAAAACAGAAAAAAACTAGCCTAGGTATAGATTAAAATCCATCAAATAGAAGCTGAGATCTAAGTGATACAGTTTTCGGTTATATAGTATACAGGGTGAGAAAACGAAATTTTGAAGCTTAATATCTTTGAAACTAATTGGTTTCATAAACAGCCCAAAGAAAAGGATCAAAGTGCTATATAATGCTAACTACATCCAAAATTTTTAATTGAATATTGTCTTTTTACTCCAGTTATCGCGTTACGTAGAAAATCAACTTTTTTAAAATGTTCTTCTCATGATCTGCCTCATGAAATGACTCAAAATTTAAGTGGAATATAGTCCTAATAACTTTCAATAATCATGTTTTCTTTTAAAAATATTCAAGATTTAGTTTTCAAGTTATAACAATTTTAAATAATTGCGCCTTATGGTGTATACTAAAAGAACGACAAACGGTAATATAAATTTTCTGCGGTAAAAAGATAGGTAATTTTATTCTCTTTTAGGTGCATATTAAGCAATTCACTTTTATCAACTTTTCCAATAACTTTATTACAAAAAACTGAAATCTCAAAACTAATAAATCTTTATAAAATAAACGCGTACACAAAATGTAAAAACGGACTTTTTACCCACTATGTACTAGTAAAAACAAAGAAAATAAGACTTGGTGGGTTAAAATCCAGTTAGTAGACGCTGAGATAGAGGCGTATACACACACACACACACACACACACACACACACACACACACGCGCGCGCGCGCGCACACACACACACACGCACACACACACACACGCACACACGCACACACACACACACACACACACATCCGTACGGACATTTTCGCAAAACGCCATTTTTCGACTAAAAATGCATCAAGACACACTTCCTACATTATTATTCTTTATTTAGCCAGAAAAGAAAAATACAGAGATATTATAATACACTCCGCATTCCCGCAAAGATAAACAAGGTTATCTGATCGCACTGGCATTATAATTATACAAAAAAAAATATAAAAATAACTTAAAACTAAAACTTAACCTATATTTACACAAAAAGTAGTAGCCTCCATTCTACTTTTCTCTTATTATTATCGGCATTACATGCACATAAAGATTTTTATATTCAACAAATTAAATACAGCAATATTTTCATATATAAACTATTTTAAATATCAACAATTTGATTTAATCCACTCCTTAATTCTTTTTAATTGACTGGGTTTGCCTATATCTAGTACTTTCAAATCGTTTGGCAGTGAATTAAACGTTGAAATAGCTTTTATATAACTATTTTTATCGCTTATTCGCTTTTTATTTATAGGTACAATTAAGATTTAGAGGGTTATTTTGCGTGACAAAGTTGTTTTTATTTATAATTAAAAAATTTTTTTTCTGAATTCTTTGTATCAAATCTCTATAATTTTTATACGTACCTCCCCACGCTATGATGCCATAGCTTATAATGCTGTGG
>CM053172.1:33951200-34060678 GCA_012977825.3 Pteromalus puparum
GTGTATGCGCAACAAAAAGTTATTCATGTTATCTTGAGCTTCCAACCAACTGTCCCCAGATGCAATTATTGCAGTATCATCGGCGAATGACAGAATAGCTTCCTGAGGTATCTCTTGAAGGATATCATTTATGTACAGAATAAATAACAGTGGCCCAAGTATCGTACCTTGCGGTACCCCGGTATTTATTAGTAAGTAGTCACCAGTACTACCATCAATTCTAACTCTTTGATATCTATTACTAAGATAACTAGAGAGTAGCAACAAAGCCTGCCTCCTAATTCCTATGCAGTATAGTTTATCAAGTAGGATACTATGGTCCACTGTATCGAAGGCCTTGGCCAGGTCGAAAAAAGTTACAATAGTCGGGATGCTCTTATCAACATTATTGTACAATATGTTTGTTAAATAGTTTAGTGCATCTTTTGCAAAACCAAATTGATGTTCGGAGATTATATTAGTTTTAGTAACAAAATCATACAGTCTATTATGTATTATTTTCTCGAAAATTTTTGCTACATTAGATATTAGCGAAATAGGCCGGTAGTTTGTGATTTTATGTTTTTCACCTGATTTGAAAACTGGCACAATTTCTGCATTCTTGAGTGCATTAGGCCAAACACCTTTCTGAATGCATAAGTTAATAATATAGGTTAGTGCTTCAGCTATATAGCTTCCTATTAATTTCAGGGTCTTGGAGTTTATCAAGTCAATTCCACCACTTCTAATTTTTAAAGCATTGATTACTGATATTACCTCATTCATGCTCGTTGGGTTAATAAAAATCGAATTTGGGTTCATGGGTGGTAGTATGAGTTCCGCATTATCTGGTTTAACAATTTTTTCACTCAACTCTCGACCTATTTCGCTGAAAAAGCTGTTCATATTGTTGGCTATTTCTGTTTTATCAGTTACTTTCCTGTCATTAATTTTTATATGATTTATGGCTTCCTTGGATTTTTTATTGCCTATTTTACTATTTATAATTTCCCACAGCTTTTTTGGATTGTTCGTATTGCTTTGGACTAGGTTTTTATCATATTTGACTTTAGCATCTTTAATAACTTTATCTAAAATTTTAGAATATTTTTTATACTGAGATTTGAGTTGGTGATTGCTTATATCCAGTTGCCATAAATTATACATAAATTCTTTAGTTTCACATGATTTTATGATTGCACTTGTGATCCAGCTTTTTCTTCCGCCTTGTTTACTCTTTCTTTTTCTGGTGGTAGCTATATTTATACAATTTTTAATCTCATTCAGCAGCTTATCCGTCGCCAAGTTAGGATCCTCCATCGACAATATCTCACTCCAGTTTTTAATACTTGCGATATTTATTAGTTTTTTGTAATTTAAAATGGTTTCTGTTTGTTTTTTTTCTTTCTTAATCCTATTTATTGCAATAAATATTGGGTAGTGGTCTGTTATTAAAAGTTTTATTTTATATGTAGTTGTTGCTAAATTGTTTGTTTTGATGAAGATATTGTCGATACAGGAACCCTTAGCGAGTCCTACTGGCGGCTTGGTGATACCAACAAAACCAGGGATGTACCCTTTCTCGTAAAAATTACATAGGAATTCCTGACTAAGATTATCACATTCTAATATATCAATGTTAAAATCACCTATTACTAGATGATTTTTGACATTGTTCTTCTCAATTAAAAATTTATTTAAGTTTAAAATAAATTCAGATTTAGGAATCCCATGTGACCTATAAACTGCTGACACCTCAAGTTTGTTTTTATCATTAAGTTTAATGATCGTATTTATAACTTTAATCCTCCCAGTTTCAACCACTTCAGTTGTTTGCTCTAAATTTATATTTACAAAGATCATTACGCCATCATTTTTGTTTATCGAACTATGGTTATAGTAACACTTATATTCATAGTCAGATCCTTTTAATTCGTATATTTTAAAATTAAACTGTTGAAAAGTTTCCGTGCAGACAACAATAGATGGTTTTATAGCTAAACTTTCAATTAGTATTTTTACTTTATCAAAATTAGCATTCATGCTTCTGACATTTATATGCATGATCGTATCATTTTTACTACTACTGATTTTATTAAAAATATCTACACTACTACATGTTTTTTCCTTTTGAAAAGAATCATTTTGGATTATATCTAAGTAATCAAAAGTAGCCATTATAACCTATTTATTGTTATCTTTGACTTTCTTATCTTTGCGAGCCGCCGGTGGAGTAGTGTACTGGTCCAGTTGTTGCTTCTGTTTTTGGAGTGCTTGTTGGTTTCTTGTGACAACCCTCACAATCTGAGGTTTGTCTAGTTTCAGTTGCTGTGGAGTATTTTGTTTTTCATTCGGATTCATCTTGCTTGGTTCTTCTAGTTCCTTGTTACCCTTGTTATCATCCGCCGGTACCTGCTGTTTTGTAGATTTCCTCCTATTGTACATGTCTAATGATGGTAATGAAGGGCTCATAGGATAGTTCGTTGAGTCAATGAACTTTCCAATTTTCTTTTTCAGAATAGAGCAAAGGTTAGTGTCATATGCAGTATGTTTTGTTTCAAGTTTTGTGGAATACTTTTCATTGCTAAATGCACAGTTTGTACACTTAACGGTTTCACTTGTACACTCACTTGTATTATGACTTTCAGCACATTTCAAGCATACGGTTTCATTGCGGCACTTCTTTTCACTGTGTTCAAACCTGCCACACTTATTGCACGGTCCAATGTTTATCAAATCGTAGACTTTACAATTTTGATAGCCTACATACACTCTATTTCTATTGTCTCTTACATATTTATATACTTCAGCAGGCACTTCCATCAACACAGTGCACTGTTTACTGAATTTGCTGGTGTACATGTGCAGCACTTTACCTTTCCTTGTGAAGTCATTGAAATTTCTGGTGTTGATATCTTCTTCTATTTCTTCCAAATCCATATTAGTGTGGTTGTCTATACCTATAATTTTTATCTTCGGATTATGAAGTTCATGCTTTTTTACATTGCACAGACCTTTCAATTTTTCTTTAAGTACACTTTCAGTTAGTGCGACACTATCTTCACTCGTACAACTAATAATAACTTCATCTTTCTTATTTATAAATATGTTCTTTGTTTGTATACACTTTTGTGCTGTTAAACAATCTATTACCGATTTACCTATTTCTTTAATATCAATTTCACTGTTTTTACTTTTCTGAACTGTGATTTTCGGTACTTTTTTATTCAGCGGTTTTTGTTGTTGTTGTCTTACTGCATCTCTGTACGTGAATGTCTTGAGAGTAGCCTGATTTGAGTTTCTTTGTAGTTTTTCTTTTAGTAGATCATTTTTCTCCGTAAGTTCAGCAACCAGAGTTCTTAGTAGTTTAACCTCTGTTTTCACAAACTCCATCTCAGTGTCACTTATACTTGATTCTAAACTGTATAGATCGGTAGTCTTAGATTCAATCTCAGCCAGTATTTCTCTTCTTATTTCTTCAGTGGTCTTCGATTTTATCTGTGCAATTAGTGCTCTTTCTGTTTCAGTCAGGCTTTTCTCCTCGATTTTAGTGGTTATGTTCTTCTCTGTGTGCTCGGGGCAGATTATAAGGTTTTTCCCCAGGTGTTTATAATTGTCCGATATCTCATTGAGACAGTTGACGTGGAAAGCCTCATCACAGATGATGCACACCACTGTACTCACTTTTTACTTTTTGTTCCATATGACATGCAAAAAATACGGGACGCTCTCTTGGAGATCAATTGAACAATAAGCTATGCGAGCTATGCGAAATAAACGTAGGTAGTGAGAGTGTGAGAGAAAGAGAGAGAGAGAGAGAGAGAGAGAGAGAGAGGGAGAGAGAGAGAGAGAGAGATCTTTTCGCTTTACAGCAAAAATACAAAAATACAGCAACTAAGTTGCAATAAAGCCATATCATAGTATATATACAGTCAAAATAATTCGATAAAATAAATATAAACAATAAACAATAGTGCACAGAAAATAAAATAGGTGAAAACACCATCACATATCTCAGATTTGGTCATAGGTCCATCTAATTGCACATATAATGTTTCGCCGCGCTTCACAGCAAGAATAAATAAAAGAATACGTATATACATAGAGACGCAACAATACAAACAGCCAAAGTTGACTAAGAGTCAGACTAGATTAGTTCTGCCGGTCAGTTCTGGGCAGTCAGAGATCAAGAGCCAGTAGGTGACGTCGCAGTGCCCGCTTGAATACGGTGAGTAAAGGAAGATGACGCAGAGTGGAAGGGAGATAATTCCAGAAGCGAACACCCTGAACCTGAAAGGCCCTAGTTCCGGTCCCGGTGCCCGCTGCAGGGATGTTAAAATCCGGAGGGACGCCCCTGCTGAAGAGCCTAGCCTCGAGAATCGGTGCGAAGCCATTCCAATCGCCTCCAGTAGGGGGTAATATGCTCATCCCTTCTCACTCCAAAAATATATCTCACACATGAATTGCTCAGTCTCTGTATCGGTATTCGTTGTTCGTTTGACGCGTCCAGGATGGTCACAGCACAGTAATCCAAGTGAGGTTGAATCAGAGTCTCGACAGCTTTCTGCGGAGAGTCTCGGTGGTACAGCCCCTAATGAACCGCAAGCTGTACAGGGCTTTGTTGACTTTTTTTGTGATTGAGTCCACTTGCGGTTTCCAAGTAAGTTTACTATCAAGTACAACACCGAGACTCACGACTGTCTCGCTGAAAGGGACGATCACTCCGCCCGGCAGCGGAACTCCAGGCAGGTTCCATGACCTAATGTCATTAACATTTCTCATGGAACCAAAAAGGATGGACTTAGTTTTCCCAGAGTTTAGCTGCAGATCGGAGCTCCCCACCCAGTCAGAAACCAGCCGCGCCGCTTCTGCCAGCCGAGCCATGCCGTCAAGAAAATTATCCTTACTAGTCTGAAGATAAATCTGTAGGTCGTCGGCGTAAAAGAGATGTTTAATTGTTGTACCGTCTAGGTTCTGCAGGTCATTGACATAGAGACTAAACAGCAGGGGTCCCAGGACTGAACCCTGTGAAACTCCCAGGTTGGTATCAAACCATTCCGAGTTTCCATTTTTGTTTGAAATTATCATCTGGGATCGCCCCTGTAAATAAGATTTAATCCACAGGAGAGCCGCTCGTGAGAACCCCAGCTGCCTCAGTTTAGATAGTAATTTGGTAGGTGAGATGGTGTCAAAGGCCTTGTTAAAGTCAAACAGTAGCATAAGCGTCACCTTCTTTCTGTCAATGGCCATGCGTATGTCGTCGGTCAATTTCAGTAACGCTGCTTGTGTGCTCTGGTGTTTACGAAAACCGGCCTGGAAGGGATTAAGTATCTAATTTTTACTAAGATACTCCGTGATCTTGGTGTGTGCGATGTTCTCGAGTACCTTTGAGAGGAAGCAAAGCAGTGCAATTGGCCGAAAATCAGTGACGTCAGACGGAGCACTGGTTTTCCGTAGGGCAATCAACTGTGCCTGCTTCCAGACACTCGGAAAGATCCCTTGAGCGAATGAGCAGTTAAATAGATTTAGAATATATTCGCCAATAATTGGGAGAGCCTTGGCGACCACCCCGCAAGGAACACCGTCGACACCCCTCGCTTGCGAGGAGAAATGTGAGATTGCAAGGACAACGTCACTCATAGTAATGGGACCGAAGGAAAAATCCTCCTCGCTTGCTGCTAGAATAGTGTCCGTTGCATCGTCTATGTTTTCGAGGGATGATGCCGATATTCCCGCAAAGTGCCCGTTCAACTCACCCGGCGTGAAACCGAAAAACTCCTCCTCTTTGCGTCCAGGTAGGAGGCCGAGATGACGCATTACCTTCCAAATATTTTTGTTCTCGTCAAGAGCGTCCGAGAGTTGTTGACGAATGGAGGAGTCACGCTCTTGATCAGCACGCATGTCGACCTCATTTGTGAGTCGAAGAACCTCATCAAAAAGCTCTGATCTCCCGTGCGTTCATAGCGCCTGAGTGTAGCAATGCATTTATCGATGAAGGAGCCTCAACTCCGGCCCAGACCAAGGAGCACATCTTTTTCGCGGGCGAACCGTTTTTAGAGGTGCCAACTCATCAATTGCATGTTTTAGATTATTATTGAATGTATTTAAAGCACCTTCCAGATCGGCCTCAATGAAGTTCATGGCTGTTCAGCAAGACAGGAGCTTACAAAGAGTGAGAGAGTCTATGCTTCTGCAGTCACGATACGAAAAAGAGCCTCTCCCAAGAGCGGGAGAGTAGATGTCAAGGGAGACATGTATGACACAATGCTTGCCGAGACTGGGCAACCACTCATTATTAAAGTCCAGGATCGTGTCGTTTTCGTCAGTCAAGATTAGATCAATCGATGTGTGAAACGACGTGGTGTGATGCGTGGGACCATGTTTGATTATCTGAAGAGACAACTCTTCAGATAGACGCTTGATGGTGGCAGCGTTATCTGAATCAGACTGTAAGTCTGCATTCAGATCGCCCATGATGATCTTATGGCTAAACTCGCTACATAGACCCCGTAGAACACCGAAGAGGTCTGAGTCTTTTTGCATCGGAATTTTGGGGGGCCTGTATATAACTCCGAGCAATACGGAGGGGGGGGGGGTCGCCCCCCTGCACGCTACAGAAGAGATAATCAGGAATGCCAGGCTTTCCTAGTCCCATGGTGTTAGAGGAGGCGAGCTTTCTAATTTTCAATCCGTTGCGTACATAGAGGGCGACGCCACCCCTGTTTACATTGCGGTCTTGCCTTAGAGAGAGAGAGAGAGAGAGAAAGAGAAAGAGATTTAATTATGTATATGTAAGTGATTCAAAGTAATTTTATCCATGAAACAAAAAAAAACTTGATAGAATTATATATGAAGTAAAAACAATTCTGATATTAAGCAATACATAATGTTGAAAGAAGCTACGTGCCAAAGAATTGGCAGCGGTTTTTTCTACGTGACGCGATAAGTGGAGTAAAAAGGCAATCTTCTCTAAACGGTCAAATATTGGCGAGTAAAAGTTTCTTTACAAAAGTCGTGAAATCCGCAAAACAAACATAACTGATGTCAAGTAATTGTTTTTCATACTTTTCAGGTATACGTATGCAGGTCCACTCTTTTATAAAATAAAATATAGTTTACCTCAATTCTTAGTTGATACTGTCACGTACGCACACTAGCATGCGTCCGTGTGCATAGCACGGCAGCATGGAAACATCCCCGGTGCATCGCGAGCTCGGAAGAACCGAGCGGGTGTCACTGAACATCCACCTTATCAATGCCAATGTGCAGTCGCAGGGCTTCATAAGCGCAGGAGTGGTGAGTTCGCGGCTCAGTCCGAACGTACTCATAGTCGAGGCAACACACACCTCTCTCTCCCCATACGACGAATAAACAAGTCTTTGCCGCTAACTCGGTCTTTTCACTGAACCCCGTACGCCTTTCTCCACGTCCCTGGGCTTTACCCTTGGACGGCACAACAGCGAACCTCAACCACGACCGGACATCACCATCCAATTCCTCTCCCGTAACAGCTGGCATCCCTTGTGGTGTTTGGGTGAAAGGTGTTGACACGGGAATTCAGTTTTTGTTTAAAAATTGCTAAATACAGTTCGAAAATTATTCGCGACGGTCGTGTAGTGCAAATCAACAGCAGCAGAGATCGAGAACGAGTCTACAGCCAATTACATGAAAGCCAAAGTACAGAACAAAAAGACCATTACATTACTTTACCATGTATCTTGCTAAGGAGGGAAAAAGGAACACCATATTCTAATAAAATAAGAAGGAAGTAAGTCCATACTATATACTATACCAAATAAATAAGAAGGAAGGAAGCCCATACTATAAAATTATTATATATAAATACTATAAAATTTACCATAGAAAATAAGAAAGAAGGAAGGAAGACAGAAACGCAAATAAACAAAATCCAAATTAATAATGAAACTGCTATACATACTCGCTAACGCTGGGTTTCTACGGTAAATGCCTTCCGTTTAATAATTTTCAATTTTTCTAAAACATTCCTGGGTTTTTTTTATGGATTGCGCATTTTATTTTATTCATGAATCAGAGTGAATGTAATCAATCTCTCTTTTCAAAAATCAATCGAATCTAGTATTAGGCTAAAAAGAAATACACCAAAATCCTATCCTCAGCCAGTTTTCGCTAGCAGGCTTTTGCATCGGTCTTCTTTCTATTCGACGAGCAGCTTCATTGCAGCCTTCCCCGACCTGCTTAGCAGCGGTCTTCTCTTTCCGTCCAACGGGCAGCTTCGCAGCAGCCTTGCTAGATCGCTTCTTAGCGATCATCACTCCTAGACCAAATAATTTACGGCCTACCCTTCGCTCTGTCAGACAGTGATTGTTTTATACTTTGCATTTTTTATTCAATGAACAATTAGAGTAACCGCATAATCAAGCTTAGAAAAAGAAAGCGTGGCTACAGAGATTACTGCTCAGAAAAAATCAGCTTATTGAGGAGTTAAAAATCATTTACAAAAAGATTGATTGCAATTCACGCTCAAACGATTCAAGCAAATCACAGACAACAGTCTACACAGACAGTTCAGAAAGTTCAGAATTTCAAAAAGAAATTGGCGAGAATTTTGAGAAATTGTAAAATTTTGCTATTGAAAAAGTGAAAAAATAGTAAATAACAGGGGTAATAATATACACGACCCGTATCTGTCGTTTACACACGAGATTGCAACATACAATATTTTCATTTTTAAAATTTACATAGTATTTTCGGTTCTAGCAAAAACAAAAGGTCACCGTCCAGGAGCTCAGCTCCATCGCGTTATAACAGCTTAAACGATCTAGACACGGCAAATTTTGTGAATGAACAAGATCCGCTAGTCCAGAAAATATTTAGACCCGGAAGTACGCGGCGGAATTCATCAACCGCACGGGTACTTCTCGGCCTTCGTCAGTAGCGTTTTTCGGATCACACACAATCGGAAGCGACAACACAGTAACCTACAGTAAAATCAGAAAACAATCAGTTCGCGTATAAATACGAAGCCGCGGCGATAGAAAATTTTCCATTGAACCCTCCGCCACGTGCAGCTGCAGTCAAAAGCAAGCCGATATTTACCATGCCCGAAATAATTTCGAGTTTCTTAAAGTCCCCGAACGTCCCGAATACATACACCATCTCCGTGCATAATGAAAATCTCTTCACTTTTCCTAATACTATAACTACACTGAGGTTATTGATCTAATTAAAGTTCTTATAAGTTCAGGAAAAATTACTACAATACATAGTAACGGCGGGATATACTTGCATCATATTAAATTTTACTATGTAACATAGTAATTTTTAAGACTCGTGAAATATTTTGAAAAATTTAATTTTGATCGCTTTGGCGTTTATTATTTTTATTGGTAATGAATTTTTTTTAGTCACGTATTTGTATTTGTATTATAGAAGGAATTAATGAAGAAATAAATCTTTTTTCTCCAGTGATGGGAATCGAACCTGGAACTTCGGGATGGCAGTTGAGTGCGCTGACCACTTACCTAAACAGAATTGTTATGTACCAAATTTCAGAACTGATATATCAATCACCCTCACTTATGGGTTAACAGTAATAATAATAAAACAAGAAATAATAAATAATATTAAATACATGTAAAATAATTGATTTTCAACTTCGATTACCATAAATTAGGTTTAGAAAGACATATAACCTTAAAATCTAACACGCAGAAAAGAATTTCTATAGGGGAGATGCGCCCAAAATGTAATGTTTCCCTGAATGGAATGTTTTAAGTTCCTAGCATCTGGCACGAGATGGCGGCACTTGCGCGCGGCAGTTAGGTAGTTTTTGGTGTTCAGAAAATCATGCTCCGTGCCCGTGTCGCGTTGGTGAGAGGCAAGAAAGTGGCTTACAAAGATTTGTTTTCCTCGTGTTTGAAGCTGCCACAAGATAATTTCTGCTATCTGCTAAGTCAATATCAGATAAGTTTAATCAGTTTTACCGCCATAGACGTTTAGTTCAAAGTTGGAATTTTCGAAAAAAACCCGGAGTTAGAGCTGTATCTTGCTCCGTTCCGCTGTATAACCTCAAAGCGTAAACGACCTTTTTTTCCCAGAATGGAATGAATCATGTTTTCCCAGTATGGAATGTGTTTTAGCATAGAATTGCCATGCCGATTGTTTGACTTTTGAATGTAAGGTGAATCAAACGCTTAGAATAGTCAAAAAAAGCATTGTTTAGCCTGGAAATGCTTTGAGGAAAGCTAGAAGAGAAACTGCGATCGATTTCGGTGCATTTTGAAAATATTCATAAAATTGACGGCAAACAAGGATAAACTGGCTCAAATAAGAATTTTTCAATTAAAGCAAACAATCTTAATATATTTTAGACGATTACAATGTATACGTATCGCATTTATTGTTAATATCAATGGCATTCCATTCTGGGCAACACTTTTTCGATATCTCAAAAAACTAGCTTCTACAGTTCGGCTTCCCATTTGGTTATTTCGCAAAATTAATGGCATCCCCGTTTAGAACATCAGACGGCCCTATAACAGCAAACAAATCCTCCAGTTTGAGCGACTTTCATGGCCCTAATTGAAAGCTGTGGCGAAATTAGCTAAGTCGTTCCATTCTGGGCGCATCTCCCCTATACTATTAAAGACAACAATTTTTACTATGTTACATATTAAATTTTACCAAAGCCAAATCTTTACTATGTACTATAGTGATTTTTATCACAAATTCGTAAGAATTTGTACTATATCATAATAAAAATTACTACTAACATAGTAAAAATCTTCAGAATGCAAGTATATCTCGCCATCACTAGGCATTATAGTAATTTTTGCTGAATTTATAGTAACTTTTTATCACATCATTTTTCTCAGTGTTTCATTTTTCTCAAGCAGCCCCATGCAGGCGCCGAGGCAATTCACTCAAGCGGCTGCGCACTATATAGGCAACATCCGGAAAGATCTTACACACAACATACCACTCTCTTGTCTCTTGTCACGTCACTCATCCGCCCTTTAATCCGATGTCTGATAACGCAAAATTACATCAGGTTCACGTGACGTGTCGGGAGCCGGTGCACAAAGCATCATGTCGCGTTCACCGCATTGCATCTACAAAATAATCCGTCGGTCGACGCGCCCTTCTACCATAATTATAACCAAGCGAACTACTTTCAACCGATCACTCACGCACACAGCATCCAAAACATGAATCATGCGCGAAGCACAAGCACTCCTGCTAATAATATGTAAAACACTATGCCATCACACAGTAAAATAACATGGGACATGAACACAGCTCCACCGAATTTACACACGCCGGAGTATTCACCGCAATCACAATTCAATAATTCGAATATTTTATCGATAAACGGAAATAATTTTAAACATCTAGACAGTCACACACTGCACGCAAACAACAGAAACTTTGGGGCGCAACAAGGTTCCGCAGACAGCATGGCTTTCGTTCCTCTTAATCTGCAAGAACATTCAATACAAACAACGCGCCGCTTACACACAGCATACATAACACACGTCAGAGTGGAAGGCCCTTAAATTATGGAATAAACCCGGAGCATCACGCGTTCCACGCACCCAGCGATCATTATCAGCGCATGAAGGGCTTGAACCTTTTACAAGCGCTTAATCTCATCCCGAATTCTGACGTGTCTCCCGAAAAATTAAATATGTTTGTATGCAGGCAGTCAAGAAAGTCTGCGCGTGCTTTGACCCAGATTTCGATAAATTTGTATTTATGTCCCTGGCAAGCAAACTTGAAGCCCGAACCATAGAAGCACTTTTGCGCCGTTACCACTAAGCCATCGGCGCTAGTGCGCATTTGCGCTTAAAAGGAGCGGCAGTCCCCGCGCTGCGTCACTCGCGCTCCGGCGACCGATGAGTCTGGACGGCACCAGCCCCAGACACGGCTTCCCGGCAATCTCGCGTCTGGCTGCTCTAGCCCCGGACACGCTTCTCGGCAACCACGCGCCTGGCGGCTCTAGCCCCAGACACGCTTTCCCGATGATAAATATCTGGTTGGCCGTAGCCCCGGATATATTCCCGCGACCACTCTGGTTGGCAGCAGCCCATTCACTTGCGCTTTGCGTCAGATTTTCCACTGTTTTCACTTAAATCAATAAACTGCTGAAATCGAACATAGCGTTTAGCTTCGTGACCTTCCGAAAGGCCTCTCTCTGAGGTCCGCGCTCACCTTTACACTAATACACACGACTGCGGCCAGTCCCGCGCGGCGCTCTGAGATCGACGGAACTCTGGTAGACTCGACTTCCTCCTAGAGCCTACTCCTAGAGACACCAACGTCGGCAAGCTCTCCGCCTGGCCGCTCGCGAACGAACCAACGCCTTCGTCCGGCTCACCTCAGCTTCCGCCAATACGGACAACGTTGACGAGGACGCGCCGCCGGTCCAGGTGCGAAGTGAGATCGTAATCGTGAATCCCAGCAAGGCCAAGCCTTCCGTTGGTCCAGTCCTGGAAGCCGGAATAAAGTCGTCTCTCGTCGTACCCCGGCCCTCGCTCCCGTTGCCGATGCCTGAGGAGGTCGCCACGACGATCTCGGACATCGCAACGGACCGCTTGACGATTTGCATCTAGCCTACGGAGATTCCGCCCGACAGCTCTCGGCCGATCGGGATTCAACGCGTTCCGACTCGCCCAACTGTTGACCCCGCTGTTCGACCCGCCGCCTGGACAGATTCTGGCCGAGACACCTCGCGTCACACGTGTGAAGATGTCCCGTCCCAACAACGCGCCACAGAAAGATCCTCGGCTGATCACGAAGGCAAAGAGGCGCGTTTTCCTGATTCCTCCGGGCACGAAGCTGAACATCTAACACGTTCACGAGCTTCTCCCCAAGGTCACGGCGAAGAAACAGATGGCTCTCGCTAACGATAAGGCGTAAAGCCAAACCCACGATTTCCACAATCGGCCCTTTTCAGGGCCACCAATACATAACGTAGAAGCTACTCTTGCTTTTTCTCCCCAGCCAACGGTCTAATCCGTATCAAACTAGCGGGCAGAGCAGTTGACAGCGTTGCTGCGCAATTGCTAAGCTATTCGTCCATACAAGATTTCCTCTCTGACATAATATTGCAGTATAGCAACATCCAGCTTGCCGATGAGATCAAGAGCGAGCTCAAAGTCGTTGCGCAATTGCCGGGTGAGAAGGCGGGAGACTACGGAATCCGTACCCAACAAGTATCAAACAAACTCATAATTATTCTGCTGAGGCAGAGCAACGAACTAATCAAGCACGAGAAGAATTCATTCATAATCGAGTTTTTGAGGCGCTGGAAAACAATAAAAACGTCTGGAATGAATTACGGAGTCTTGGCCCCATTTCAAAGGCTAAAGAGGATTTACATTGCTTCACCATGGATGAACTAAACACGCATTTTGCTGGGGTGTCCATATGCCAAGCGCGAGGTTGATCTGAGTGGCATCCTGGCCGAGGCCAATAAGGATGGTTTCACCTTTCGTTTGTTTACACTTCTGAAAGGAGTACATCAAGTACAAAAAAAAAAAGAAAAAAATGGAGTACATCTGTTTTATTTTATTAATTCATTTTATAATTACATTGTTATTTTCAAAAATTCAGCCTCAAATTTATCATCTATTTTTTAACTCACGAGACCATTCGGCGGGTGCAAAAAATTAACAATGAACATATATTCTCCTTTTTAATTACGACATGCTATGTATTTTTCAGCGTATTACCTATTAACTTTAAAAATAATATGTCCAACGTATTTTTTATCGCTAAATTTTTAATACATGATTTTTAAAAAATGCTAATATACGCGCAACTTTCTCTGGGCTGTCGAGCTTTACTATGGTACACATGTCTCACCAGCGCCGTCAGCGGTCAATAGGGGAAGCAAACTTTTATCGTCCTGGGAGTGGCGGGGGGGGGGGGGGGGGGGGGNGGGGGGGGGGGGGGGGTTGGAGTGGTTTCATCTCTCTTTCTTACACCGTGATACTGGCAAAACGAAGGCTATTATTTTTGGATCAAAGTATAATATAAATCAACTACAGGAGTTGAACTTGCCTGGTATCGAGGTGCAGACGGGTGTGTTTGTCCCATTTGTCGATACCGTAACTAACCTAGAGCTCTTTATGGGCTCAGATCATTTAGATCCTGTATCAACGAGGCGTTACGTAAGCAGCTGGCCAGCGCTCTCGTCGTCTCCCACCTAGATTATTGCTCTGTAGTGTATCTTGACGTGTCAGGGGAGCTCCAGACTAAACTGTAGAGACTACAGAATTCATGTGTGAGGTACATTTGTGGTGTAAGGAGGTGCGAGCATACCTCTCCATTCAGGAAGAAGCTGGGCTGGATGGACACTAAAGAGCGTAGAACATACTTTGCGGCGGTGTTAATGTAAAAGTCGTTCTGCATATGGCAACCGCCGTACTTCGCAGCTCTTTTTGAAAAAAAAAAAAAATAAATAAATAAATTTAGTACCTCGGGTAGATTGTCTGGGGATATATCTGTCCCGGTAACTAGAACCGATACTGGCCTGAACTCCTTCAGGGCGCAGGGCGCCCGCCTGTGGAATTCGCTCCCGCAAGGCATGCGGACATTTCCTTCGCTTTCAAAGTTCAAAATAGCAATGCGAAATTTCTTCTTGCCGGCGCCCTAATGCAATAGAATTTGTTATAGTTTAGTGTATGCGCCTGCGTCGTGTCTATTTGTACCTGTCGTATTTGAAATCTAGTCTGCGTTACTATCTATATTGACGTGATAGAATAGTTTAATTATGTGTCATACACAAAAACTTGACGTGTAATATGTATATATGTATGAAACAGTGATATATAATGACGAATTTGTGATAACACAGCTGTGATTATAACCAGCTATGACGTTGTGTGACCATTGTAAATTTTTCGAATCTTTGAAAATAAATAGTAATTCTATTCTATTCTACTCTATTTACGAGTCGGCCCCGAATATAGACGATAAAGCAGTCCCGCTCCCAATAATAATAATAGTAAGAGTTCGAACTTACGCGAAAATGATAACGAGGCATATTTCTCCACCTGTAATTATTGTGGTCTAAAAGGACATTTACTACCCGCTTGCGAGAAGCGCAAGAAAGAAAAGGGTTTTTCACACTCTGTGTGCGAAATTCGATTTCTCCTAGCTGCGTAGCGTGCGCGAAATACCTGATGTTCACACTAGTGCGTGAAATTCAGATTTCGCGTACAGCGTGTGCGAAACTCGGAATTTCGCGCACGCTTATCTGCTAAGAACGTAGATTCGCACACTCGTGTCAAAAAATAGTATACGATACTCGTGTGCGTAGGTGATCATCACACTCGCTTTTTTGTCGGCGACAAAATGCGCTCGTGCGAAAATCACCTATTTCGCGCACTCGTATCGTAATATACTATTCTGCAATTATTGCGGCAGGATCGGGCACACTATAGATGTGTGCCGCACGAAAGAAATGCAGTTGAACAATAGTCGCGAAAATTCCAACGCGAATCGCAATAATGGGGGACGTAATAACTCGGGTAATCAAGTAAACAGATTTAACGGCGATAACAGATGCCCGAATAATTATAATAATAATTATAACGGCGATAGCAGACGCCCGAATAGTTATGATAATAATTATAGCAACGGAAATAGAAATTATTCTAACAACAATCGGGGCAACGGTGGCGATTATTTCATTCGAAACAGCGCACAGTGGGATTTTAGAGGGTATTTTTGGACAAAGTTTAATAATAATTATAACGGCGATAGCAGACGCCCGAATAGTTATGATAATAATTATAGCAACGGAAATAGAAATTATTCTAACAACAATCGGGGCAACGGTGGCGATTATTTCATTCGAAACAGCGCACAGTGGGATTTTAGAGGGTATTTTTGGACAAAGTTTAATAATAATTATAACGGCGATAGCAGACGCCCGAATAGTTATGATAATAATTATAGCAACGGAAATAGAAATTATTCTAACAACAATCGGGGCAACGGTGGCGATTATTTCATTCGAAACAGCGCACAGTGGGATTTTAGAGGGTATTTTTGGACAAAGTTTAATAATAATTATAACGGCGATAGCAGACGCCCGAATAGTTATGATAATAATTATAGCAACGGAAATAGAAATTATTCTAACAACAATCGGGGCAACGGTGGCGATTATTTCATTCGAAACAGCGCACAGTGGGATTTTAGAGGGTATTTTTGGACAAAAGTCTGCCGAAAACTCATTTCTTAACAATTCCAATAAATAATAAATTTTTTTTTTTCAATACTCGTGAAGTACTATACTCTAGCGTAAAGCTGCGGAAATTAGGAATTGGGTTGACATAACCTCAAAACAATTAGCTAAAAGTGGGCATTAATAATCACAGGAAAACAGCAAAAAATAAGTCATGCTTCCGCGACCAGAACAGGATACCTATATGTTTTTGGGGTCGCTGAATCTGAATCCGGGGTCTATTGGATCCCAGCATGTTAGGATCATAGTCATTCCCTAGTCAAATTCGGGAAAATCCGTCTGAGCGGACCAGAACATCACTTCTACGGGTTTTTGGGGGTCGCTGAATCCGAATACGGGGTCTATTTGATCCCAGCATGTCAGGACCAAGGTCAAAACGGGGAAAATCCGTCTAAGTGGACCAGAACATCACTTCTACGGGTTCTTGGGTTCGCTGTATCTAAATACAGGGTCTATTTTATCCCAGCAGGTCAGAATCAAAGTCATTGAAATGGTAAATTCGCAATAAATGGGTAAGTCGTCCGAAATTAGGCAATGCGCTAACATAACCGCAAGTAATTAGCTAAATGTAGGTGTCAATAATAGGCTGCTACGAAAAAAATATCAAAAGTATGCCAGAGCTCTGTGTTAAGTAAAACAAATAGTATTTGAAAAATTGAAACAAAATATTTGGATCTCCTTTACTCTTGACGCAACCACACTAAATATAGTAGTAAATAAAAAATATTTTTTGAATATAATTACAATTATCAAAATATTGTCAATACTTTTATTCAAGTTAATACATACCTTATATTCCATTTTATATAAACTTGACTTTCTTGCATATATTTTAAAGTATATTTTAAAGCGTGCGTGTGTGTGTGTGTGTGTGTG
Organism: Pteromalus puparum; assembly: GCA_012977825.3. NCBI lineage: Eukaryota > Metazoa > Arthropoda > Insecta > Hymenoptera > Pteromalidae > Pteromalus > Pteromalus puparum. The sequence goes on from CM053172.1 coordinate 33,968,296, forward strand.
TGTGTGTGTGTGTATGTATGTGTGTGTGTGTGTAATAAAATTGTATTCATAAGTGTCGAAATTTGATATATTATTATATTATATATATAATTATTGAAATTTGGTAAGTTAATAAAACGAAAAATATTGTTTTAAACTTAAATACTTAAACAAAAATATTTCCGGAAATATACAATAATTAAACTAAACATCTTCCAACAAACAAACGGAAATGATTTTTTTTTTTAATTTACTTTGTAATGAACGTAAATAAGTAATTCCTAATTTCTAGTCTTGAAATTAAATTGCTTGTTTCGTTTCTTTTTTATATTCTCCATTATATTTGATGCATAAACATACATATATAATTCAGTCAGCTTTTTTTTATTTGCTGCAACCGTGCTTAAGAAAAAGCGAAGGAGAAGTTTAACGACTAATAGATTTCAACTAAATTTGACTTTCTTGCAAATATTTTAAAGTATGGGCTTTGTTTTTTAAAAAGTGCTTAAGTTGAAGAGCTACAGAAACCTTAGTTTTTAGTTTTAATTGTGAGACTAATTTTAATATTTTTATATATGTAGTCGCATTTAATTAGTTTGTAAAAATACGGAAATTGTTAATTTAGATATGTAAAGTTAAAACTTTGAGACTACCGTTTTGGGCCTTAGGAGTTGAATATAAGTAGTTATATGTAGTTATATCTGTTCATAATCACCTAGCGAAAAAGAAAATAACGACAACTGAAGAAAACAGTACAATAAACTGCAGATAACAGCAGAAAAATGCCGAAATTGAGACACAGACAACAATAAGTTTTTTGATATTTTTTTCGTAGCAGCCTATTATTGGTACCTACATTTAGCTAATTACTTGCGGTTATGTTAGCGCATTGCCTAATTTCGGACGACTTACCCATTTATTGCGAATTTACTATTTTAATGACCTTGACCCTGACATGCTTCGATCAAATAGACCCCGTATTCGGATTCAGCGACCCCAAGAACCCGTAGAAGTGATGTTCTGGTCCGCTTAGACGGATTTTCCCCGATTTGACCTTGGTCCTGACATGCTGGGATCAAATAGACCCCGGATTCGGATTCAGCGACCCCAAAAACATATAGATATCCTGTTCTGGTCGCGGAAGCATGACTTTTTTTGCTTTTTTCCTGTGATTATCAATGCCCACTTTTAGCTAATTGTTTTGAGATTATGTCAGCCCAATTCCTAATTTCCGCAGCTTTACGCTAAAGTGCAGTACTTCACGAGTATTTTAAATAAAAAATTCATTGAAATTGGTTAAGAAATGAGTTTTCGGCAGACTTTTGTCCAAAAATACTCTATAAAATACTCTATAAAAGACGTCACATTCCAACAAGAAAAATATATCCGAAGCCGGATCCCAAGCAGCAGATAGCAAGTTGTTTATTTATAAATATTCCGAAATGCAAAAAGCAGTGCACAGCAAATATTAGACTGGCAAGGCCGGGACCCACTCCACCGCTTATATCGCTTAAGAGCGACAATATAATGAGAAAGGAAGCGGACTTCTACATAGATACATGTGCAGAAGTTTTAGTAATTAAGAGGAAGTTTGTCGATAAGGAAATTTCTCAAATATGTAGTAATACAATTTATCGATAAGAGGCGTCGTGCCAGGCGAATGCATGACCCTCGGTAAATTGTCAATAAATATTGGCAGCAATATTATTTGCGACTTACACATTGTCCCCGATAGTTTCCCCATTGATGTTTTGGTTCTTATCGGATGCGATATGATAAGCAAATATAATGGAAGTATAGATTTTTCACAGAAAATACTGCAGTTACGAATAATGTTTTTCCATTTAAGAAGGAAGAAACTTTCACTATACCTGCCAGATCACCCCAGATAATTAATGCACGAGCAACAAATCCAAAGGTTGAAATAGGATGGGTACCTATCCAAGATTTGGGACCAAATATCTTGTTTGGAAATTTTCTTGCAACAAGCAGAAACAATATACTGTATGCCTACTGTTACAATTCAAGCCACCGTACAGTAAAGCTGCCTGTACCGCGAGGGGAATTGATAGAATGTCTCACAACAAAACAATCAAAAGGCTTATTATAGTCGATTAGGACGACTATACGGACAATACTAATCGCGTCAACATACGCTCTTTATTTTGCAATACAAAGGATCCTGTCGACGTCGCTGTGAAAAATTGGATTTTAGCCGAAAATTCCGACTTGAGAGAAGAGAGAATAATAAAATAATGTCTTTCGTAGATTCTAATGGCTGCACGGAAGAAGAGATTTTGCACGTACGTAAAAGATTATTCAGGCGTCTTTGGACTTGACGGCGAGCCGCTACCAGCCACCAACGTAGTACAACGTGTAATTAAATTAAAAACGGGGGAAGCTGTGCACGTAAAGCGCTTCCGTTTACCAGTGAATCTAAGAAAACATCTTATCGACGAAGTTGCAGAATTAAGAACGAACGGTGAACAGGTTGAGTGTGATTGTGTGTGAGAGAGAATAAGTGTGTGTTCATAGTATGTAGAGCGACTCGCATTCGTTTGCTTCTCCCGTACTAGAAGTCGGCGTCCGGGAGGGGTATAGGCAAGTAAGCGCATTCGCGTGTTGCGCGTTCTCACACGCAATAACTAGAGCGAGAGGCCAAGTCATTGTGTCGTGAGCGTTCCCTTACTCTCGACAGCCTGTGCGAGAAGCCGAGTTACCGAGCAGTAAGCTTCGTGCGTCGTGTACGCGAACGATTTCACTCGTGAAAATTATAATTTACCCGTACAAAAAGGGGAAATTAAATTCGTTTTGTTTGTTTTTTGGTATGCATCGTTCCTGCGAATATAGTGCGTCGCGTATGCATTAATATTGTAATTCGCTCGGGCGATAGCGAACAAATCCTTTTTTTTTATTTGTATTATTATCATAATCGAGGAAATCACTGATAATTAAATATTTGAGTCAGCGCATTGTTGAACTTGGTACAACAATTAAAAGAATTATTGTTAATTTGAATAAACGGTATCTTTGTATTATCTCTAATCACAAACAATTCAGTTGTAACTTGAGAAACCCAACCCATCCGCATCGAGTATCCTAAATAAAATCAGCGGTGTTTAAGTTTGGCACGTAAAATACAAACATTTTGGTCCTTCGAGCCGGATACTCGATTGAGTGATAAGGGTCTCGTTTCTCAAGCCGAAGTAAAGTACAAATTGTAGTAATCGTAAAAATGCCGTCGATCAAAACTCAAGAAAGAAGATTCCTCCGAATCAAGAACTCGTTTACTAATTTTAAAAAACTCGGAGCTTCGCTCATGACAGAGGGGGCTTGTTTGATGCGTCTCGAACAGCTTCGCGCAATCTGGGCAGATTTCGAACGCGATCACTAGGAGTTGGAAGTCGATTCAGACGAAGAATATTTCAAAGAAGATGTAATTTCTCAAGCCTATGAGGCTTATCTCGTAAGCTCGGGCCTGTATCAAGATTACCTCCTGCGACTTGACGCAGAGGATACACGCCGAGCAGTGACCCCTGGAATGCAAGATGCTTTGACTTCCATGGAAATCAACCGCGCTAAATTACCGCAAATAGAACTCGAGCAGTTTGATGGTGAACACTCCAAATGGGTGCAATTTCGTGATACGTTCAAGGAGATGGTTGTGGCGCGTCCGAACCTCCCGAACGTGTATAAAATGAATTATCTGCGTAAATCACTAATCGGTGATGCAGCTGAATTGATAGCCGACATCCCGGCAGGCGGCGACAATTTCTCCGAAGCATGGAAAGCCGTAGTTAGTCATTACGATAACAAGCGGTTACTCGTGAACNTAGTGGCTAAACTCATGACTTTGGAACCAATGGCATCTGATGCCGCATCTGAATTGAATCACGTGTACAATCACGTAAAGAACGTCCTGCAAGCTTTGAAAGCTTTAGGTAGCCCAGTGGACTACTGGGATCATTTCATTGTTTGTCTAGTAAACAGCAAGCTCACTTGGAAACTACAAGCTCAATGGGAAGATTCTCTTTCGCAATCTGGAAGTCCCACTGAGCCTGCCTCTTTCGCGGACATGCTTAAGTTGCTTGAAGCGGAAAGAAACGCGCTAACACTCCTTGAAAGCACACGTGCATATGTAAAGCAAGGAAAGAAAGACGTAACGGCGAGGAATAACAAGACTCGACAGACCAAGGATAAAAAACTTGCTGCTCACGTACAACACGAAGGCAAGGGTAATGAGTGCGCTTGCTGCGGCAGTGCTCATTTTATCGCTCAATGCGAGGTTTTTCAGCCGAAGTCACCCTCTGAGTGGAAACAGATAGCGGTTCAAAAGCATCTCTGCTTTAGATGTCTAGGAAAACACCCACAAGCCAGCTGTAAGACAACGAAGAGTTGCTTCGTATGTCGTCGGCATCATCATACGTATCTGCACGTTGACGAAGAAAGTAAAACTTGCAACGTGACTGAATCGAAACAGGAGTCGACCAAGCAAGGATTGATCGAGTCACCAAATAGTAGTAATGCACACATGACTGTGCTGAGTGTGAAAAGCATGGGTCGTGAACCTTTGCTCGCTACGGCAAGAGTAGCGGTCTGCGCTACAGATGGCCAAGTTTTATTGGCACGCGCACTTGTCGATCAGTGTGCGCAATCGTCCTTTATTACAGAAGAGCTGTGTCAACGACTGAAACTACGTAAATAACGCGTGCATCTACCAATCGCTGGCATAGGAAAACGGGAGCTACTCTGCCAAGCTGTTGTCGAAGTTACAGTTAGACCGCATTTTGTGTCTACGTTCACGTGCACATTTAAGGCATATGTATTGCCGTGCATTACGGCCTATGAGCCTGCGTTTATCTCCCACATCAATTTAGACTATGTGGGGGATATAAAACTAGCCGATCCGGCTTTTGATCAGGCCGGAAAAATAGATATTCTGTTGGGTACGGAAGTACACGCATTCATTGTACGTGAAGGGATCCGACGGGGTCCACTCCACATGCCGATTGCCACTAATATTGCTCTCGGCTGGATTCTCTCTGGAGCACTACCTGCAAATAGTCCTACGTTACACGTTCATTGTCAAGTAAATAAAGACCTTGAGCATACGTTACGTAAATTTTGGGAAATCGAGGAACCTCCTAAGCTTTCTGTTTTCTCCAAGGAAGGTGTTGCGTGTGAAGAATATTATATTAAACACACGCGTTGTTTGAGCAATGGTATATATCAAGTGAGATTGCCATTTCGTTAAGAAGTTCCTGACGATTGGGGAAATTCATTTCACATAGCTAAGAATTGTCTAATAGCTCTGGAAAGACGCTTTACTAAAAGACCCGAATTGAGGCTCGAATATGCAGCTGCTCTGCAAAACATGATCGACGCTAAACAAGTCGTCAAAATAGAAATCAACTCGAATAATCTCTCGCGCCACTACTTCCTACCACATCACGCTGTTATCAAGGAAAGCAGTAATACGACGCATTTACGTCCTGTTTTTAATGCATCTGCCCGTAATTCTGACGGGCTCTCTCTGAATGATCTATTATGGACTGGACCTAATCTTCTCCCAGATCTAGTGATCACCTTGGCACGTTGGCGATGCTATAGATATGCATTCGTTGCCGACGTATCCAAAATGTATCTGCAAATTGCAATCCATCTTAAAGACTGGCGTCATCAAACCATTCTGTGGCGAAGCGATCAACGAGAGGAGATCAACGCTTTCGCGCTCACCACAGTGACCTTTGACTGCAGATCATCGTCTTTTCTAGCCAGTAGAACTTTGAGACAATTGCCGCATGATGAAGGCACTGATTACCCTCTTGCTGTGCCTATGATACGAGAAGAGATGTACATGGACGATGTTCTTTCCGACGCGGAAGAAATCGAGTCAGCCATGGAAAAGTGGTCCCAACTATCAACTCTAATGTCGCGAGGGAATTTTAGGCTCGCTAAATGGATAGCGAATGATAAACGCTTGCTTATTGGCATACCGCTAGAAGCTATCGCTACCGAGTCGACTCTAAAAGTCGGTCTTGGCTTTTCTGTACTCGGGTTAGTTTGGGAGCCCGACGGAGATGTTTTCCGTTTCAATGTCGCCCTCAAATCCGTCGATACTCCTGTTACGAGAAGAAAAGTATTGTCGAGCATCGCTGGGATGTTTGATCCGAGCGGTTGGATCGCTCCGATAATTATTCGTTTGAAGGTGTTCATGCAATCGTTGTGGATGGTTGCAAAGGGCTGGGATGACGCACTACCCGTTAAGTCGAGTGAAGAATGGTTACAGTTGCACGAGGACCTTTCGGAACTTTATTAAGAAAATCACAGCCAGAGTTACCAAGAGGTTGAGCACCCTAATGCAAAATGCTCCCCCGCCCTGCGTACGAATATCGCTGCTTGATTTGAATCATGCCTTATTGCTGTTATGCCGCGTTACTCAAAACCAGCATTACGCTTCAGAAATAGCGATTCTTAAGGAAGAAAAGATACTTCCCAAGAAGAACGCTCTCTTCACTTTATCTCCGATTTATCAAGACGGATTCATCAGGGTGGGCGGCAGACTTCGTCACTCTTTATTGGATGAGGATGAAAAATTCCCAATTATTTTGCCGGCGAACGCCCGCCTCACTGAGCTGCTCATCGACTACTTTCACCGATTGACGCTACATGGAGGGAATCAAACGGTCATGACTCATGTTCGCCGACGATTTTGGATACCTAAGCTCCGACAACGAGTAAAAACGCTCATCTCTAGGTGCGTGAGATGTTTGAGGTTTAGTGCCAATACTTTGTCGCAAAAAATGGCTGATTTGCCCCCTGCGCAGGTGAGAATCTCACGATCTTTCTCACGGACCGTTGGATTATGCCGGCCCGTATCCTCTACGAAGCCTCATGTCAAACGGGTGCAACACAACTATGTACCCAGTTATCGGCAGTTGTTGGCTATACTACAGCACAAGAAGCTTATGCGGGACCAGGCACGTCGTGAGGCCAGGTTGAATAGATATCGTGGAGTTGCAACTCGAAGATCACCTGTTCCGAACATCTTTGCGAAGACACTCAAGGTATCCGATGCGGAATATGAAGAATGGTTGCGACTACTAGCGTAAATATTATTTTTTTGTTATTATTTTTCTTTTGTTTTCTTTGGGTTCAAATTTATTGTTAGTTTTGGTTTGAAAATCCGCTTGGCGTATTTGGTGGGCGGAATGTTCATAGTATGTAGAGCGACTCGCATTCGAGCGGTTAGTTCGAGCCGCCGCCGCCAGGCGGCTCCTCGTTTGCTTCTCCCGTACTAGAAGTAGGCGTCCGGGAGGGGTATAGGCAAGTAAGCGCATTCGCGTGTTGCGCGTTCTCACACACAATAACTAGAGCGAGAGGCCAAGTCATTGTGTCGTGAGCGTTCCCTTACTCTCGACAGCCTGTGCGAGAAGCCGAGTTACCGAGCAGTAAGCTTCGTGCGTCGTGTACGCGAACGATTTCACTCGTGAAAATTATAATTTACCCGTACAAAAAGGGGAAATTAAATTCGTTTTGTTTGTTTTTTGGTATGCATCGTTCCTGCGAATATAGTGCGTCGCGTATGCATTAATATTGTAATTCGCTCGGGCGATAGCCAACAAATCCTTTTTTTTTATTTGTATTATTATCATAATCGAGGAAATCACTGATAATTAAATATTTGAGTCAGCGCATTGTTGAACTTGGTTGTACAACAATTAAAAGAATTATTGTTAATTTGAATAAACGGTATCTTTGTATTATCTCTAATCACAAACAATTCAGTTGTAACTTGAGAAACCCAACCCATCCGCATCGAGTATCCTAAATAAAATCAGCGGTGTTTAAGTTTGGCACGTAAAATACAAACAGTGTGAGAGAGAAAGAGAGAGAGCGAGAACGTGAGAGTATTGTGTGCGAGAAGACGGCGTGCTCGGACGTAGTGCGGTACGTCGGAGAAGCTTGCATAGTGTGAGAGTGAGAGAGAGAGACAAAGGGAGAGAGTCGCGGCTAACGCGCTCGCGGGCGCAACTCTCGCGCTCGCACCTCCTTACACCACAAATATACTGCACACATGAATTCTGTAGCCTCTGCAGTTTAGTCTGAAGCTCCCCTGACACGTCAAGATACACTACAGAACAATAATCTAGGTGGAAGACGACGAGAGCGCTGGCCAGCTGCTTACGTAACGCCTCGTTGGTACAGGATCTAAATGATCTGAGCCCATAAAGAGCTCTGTTAACATTTCGGCTAACTGCATCCACCTGCGGTTTTCACATTACCTAGCTCTAGGTTAGTTACGGTATCGACAAATGGGACAAACACAACCGTCTGCACCGTGATACCAGGCAAGTTCAACCCCTGTAGTTGATTTATATTATACTCTGAGCCAAAAATAATAGTTTTCGTTTTGCCAGTATTAAGGTGCAGAGCATTGTAGGTAGCCCAATCCGACACAGCTCGTGCTGCCGCTGACATGCGATACACACCCTCACGATATCTTAGTTTCCTATCACATGACAACAAAAAGATAATGTTAAAGTGAATATAAAAATAAAATGATATATGTTAAAGATTGTTACTTTTAGAAATTATGAAAAATATTTTGAAAAAATTTGTATTATTTAATTTGTAAATAATAACAATTAAAAAAAAAAGTCACTTAAAAAAGTAACACATTTTTATTTTTTATTCGATTTAAATAATTTAAAGCTTCTTTATTTCTTACACAAGTATCTACAAATTTACCAAGTAAATGTTAATATATAATTTATTATATTCGCCATAGAAACAAAATATTTCATGCAATTTCTATAATTATTTATGATAACATTTGGTAAACGTTTATTAATTTTTATTTGAAATTTTAAAATGTTCAAAATATCTTGAATTATATCGTTTGGAATCTGTTCAAAATCAGTAAATGTTTTAGATTCATTATTATTTGTCCTATTTAACTTTATCTTGTCATATAACTGTTTAATTTTTTGTTCTTGCGACTCTTGTAACATTAATTCGTGTAAATTTAGTAAATATTCATTATATTCTTGCTCAAATTTTATATAATCATCTAAAATTTGTTGATCAAAATTTGATTGTTCGTCATCTTCATTCGTTTCAATTATTATATTTAAATGAGGTTCCATCTTTATAAAATTCTGCAACGAAAATAATAATTTAACTATGAAACAATAGTTATAATAAGCATAATGCAATATATCTAGATGACTGCATGATTTTTGGCAAAGATTTGAAAGAACACGTGAAGCGATTTAAGAGAGTTTTGCAAAGGATGGAAGAAGCAAATTTAACAATCGAGCCTAAGAAATGCCAATTTCTGAAACGAGAAGTTGCAGTACTGGGACACATAGTCGGAGGAGGATGCATTCGCACGGATCCAAAAAAGGTCGAAGCAACTGCTAAATATCCGAAGCCTACAACAACTAAGAAAATAAGGCAAGCAGTAGGATTTTTTGCGTATTACAGAATGTACATTAAGGGGGCACACCACCTTTAAACTCTGAAAAATAAACTTCTTATAAATAATAACAAAAATAAATTATAATTGTTATATAATTTTTATACTAATATTAGGTTATATTACCTGTATTTTTACCATGGTAAATCCATATTAGCACCTACTTACCCATGGTGACTCTCCGTATACTGTTTTGAGCATTTTGGCACTCTCCGTAGGATTCCATGTGACCACATGGTTTGATTGGGCTAAAATTTTAGGAGAATGCTTTGTACACTTGTACTTTTGGTATGAATAAAGGGATTTTGATTTGAATGCTTAGAAAATGTTTAACAATAAAAATACTTAATTTTTGGCCTTTTTTAACCTATTTATGCCAAATTTTTTTTCATAAAAGATTTTCTAAGCATTCAAATCAAAATCCCTTTATTCATACCAAAAGTATAAGTGTACAAAGCATGCTCCTAAAATTTTAGCCCAATCAAACCATGTGGTCACATGGAATCCTACGGAGAGTGCCAAAATGATCAAAACAGTATACGGAGAGTCACCATGGGTAAGTAGGTGCTAATATGGATTTACCATGGTAAAAACAGGTAATATAACCTAATATCAGTATAAAAATTATATAACAATTATAATTTATTTTTGTTATTATTTATAAGTTTATTTTTCAGAGTTTAAAGATGGTGTGCCCCCTTAAGGATTTTGCGAAAATAGCTAAATCATTGTACGACTTATTACGCAAAAATGTAAAATTTCATTGGGGATAGGAACACTATCAGCATTCGATAAACTGGAAGAAATATTATGCAGCGAGCCAGTATTAGCGGCCCCTGATCCAACACAGCCCTTGGTAGTGATGTGCGCTTACGCTTAAAGGCCACTCAAGAGCAGTGAACTTAGATATTCGACGTATGACAAAGAACTCCTTGCTATAGTCTGTGCTACAGAGCAGTTTAGATATTGGCTATACGGCAGAAAATTCACGATCGTAACGGACCATGAACCCCTCAAGCATTTTTATAGTACCAAAAACGAAGATCTACGTTTCAATAGACTGAAAGCGGCGCTAAGAGGCTACGACTTCGATATTGTACACAGGCCTGGCCGCACTAACGTCAACGCCGACGCGTTATCGCGCAATCCGATCTTTCCGGAGATAGAGAAAAATCCAGAACTGCCACGCGCTAATCTACACGAACTTGCGAGTAAGCAAGAATACGAAAACAGTGACGTAGATAAAAAATCACCTCCGGCTAGGCTCTTCGTTGCAAATGCGGAAGAAAAATCAGAAATTGTTAAAATGCAGAAAACCAAAAGACCGCATCTGAATTCGGAAAATTCGCCTGCTCATGTGCCTCGCAAGAAAGGCAAAGAAACCGAAGTTTTTTTACAGAAAAGGAGAAGTAAGCAAGATGGATTTTACTTGTGCATTTTAACGCATCATATCTATAATAGAGAGACAGAGGTGCTCATTCGCTGGCTAACGCAATTAAACAAAAATGATAATTTTGTTTACACTGTGGATTACAGAGATTGTATCCCTTTCGCGAGTATATTGCCTATGTGAAAATGGCTTGCTCAGGTAAAGATAAATGTATCTTAGACCAAAGAGAGAAAGATCGCATAGAGTCAATTTTACATGAGTCAGTGAAAAAATTTGCACTGAACACCGGGGGCACACCGGTTGCAACAAGCAATACGCTTATTAATATTCCTGCTAACATCGAGGATTAATCATCGGACGATTCTCTAGGGCCTAATGTAGGCAGGGACCCCTGGGAGAGTACAAGGAGAAGACGCATAAAAATCAAGAAACCTCAAAACAACCAACTTTCATATTCTCCAAATGCTCGACGATTATTTGACCGCTATGCTTCAGGCGTACACACGTAAACAGTGGAAGCAAGAAAATTAACGCCGACAGATCTAAAACAAACCAAAATCTTGAGCGTACACTGAAAATAAGGAGTAAAAATTACAAACCGCACAAACCGCTTTGACTATCCTTGTTACATAGAACAGTGCCGCAGTTTGAACAAAGCCCGGAAAATGTGGTCCCAGAACAACAAGACATACCACCGGTGAAGATTATTAGCCACATTCTTGACAACATTTCAAATAACGTTACGAATAATTTTGAGCCCCTGGCACATTCTACGCCGAAAGCCACTACCTCGCCTCTGGTAAATACACCAAACCAGCCCTTGCAGCATGGTGTGATTAATCAGTCGCCTCCTAGACTAATATTACCGGAATTAGCAACGAAAATGCATGCGTCAATATCAAAGAAAAGAAGTATAACGGTATAGACGGTGTACAGATAGACATTTAGGAGCCTGATTCACAATCTAAAAATGAAGACAAAACAACGAATGCAGAGCCGAACAAAACTAACAACATTTCTCGCCCGTTGGAAACGACTCCTGTTCGCACTTCTATTGCTGATGCTGAAAGTGTTAGTAATATAAATGTTACAGACGGAAACACACCTGTCAACGTAGAACAAGATAATCCGGACAAAAACAACGAGAACAGCGAGAACGTTATGTTATGTTATGTATATCAAATAATAACTCGGGCAAAAATTCCTCAGCTAATAGTATGACAACGGTCAGTGGTTTTCTAGCTAAAGAAAACTCAGACGACGAGGTCTCCATTATACCTTCCGAAAACTCAGGATCTTTTGGAAACCGGTATCTGTTTTTGAGGGTTTTAACGATTTTGCATACGTTCCATGACAAGCAGAACGAGTACGAGAAACAGAGTCAACATCTCCGGACCGGTCAATCTCTTATCTTGGGAGATTTAGAATTTTAGATTACTGTGTGGATCCGCACGCGTGTCTCGAACGCAGTGACGACATACCATCAGACCCGCCGTGCAATTGCTCATTTTATTCTATCATATAAGCAGCGAATTCAGATTACTCTGCTTTAGAACTCAGAGCAAAATTGGCACAATCGCCCGCGCTTCAAAAATGCGGTAACCCGAGTGAAGCTTTGTAGATTCTACAGTCACCAACAGAGTACGGAGACGCCGATTGCGTATACATATTTGCCCATTAATTCCAGCAAAATGTTTGCACACATCAATACTAATCAGTCATACGATTACATACATCTACATTTAATTGGCAGACATTTTACGCCGTATATCATAGTAGAATCTAACACTTTACTGGATCAAGGAGGCTCTTGTAACATCCAACGATGCTACCGCACTTATTTAAAATCTACACCTTTTAGCCTGCACTTTCGTGCAATAGCTGGGTGCTTCGAATGTTTGTAAAAAATAAAAGAAAAATGAAAGGAAAGGAAAACTTTTAGAAAATGACCCGGGGTTAGTCGGATCTAAGTTCTAAAAGGAAAAGATATGGGATAAAAAGACCCGGTGTTAATCGGTTCTTTATCCAAGCGATAGATTTAGGCACTTTGGGACAGATAGGATAGCCAAATAAAATGTACTTACTTTTTCCTGCTGTTGATTGGCTGCTGTTGAACTCACACAGAGTTTATAATTGAGGAATCGGGAGTCACGTTAAAAAAAAACTTTTAGTCACGATTAGTAAAGAACAAAAGTAGTTTATTTTTCTAACTTTAAATTTAATTATTCGCGTACAAAACTTAAGTGCGTACCAAGCGCGTAAATATAAAAATCGCGTACCAAGCGCGTAAATTTCTAATTGCGTACTAAGCGCGTAATCTTCGATGCATACCATGCACGTTAATTTCTACCGAGCTTACTGAGAGCCGGGACCGGAGTGACGATCGAGAGTAAACCTTTGCAGCACGTAGGGCCCAGAGTCATCCCTCCTTGATGTTGTTGGATATCTGGTTCCACCTAGATGCCGAAAATTAGCCAGTGAGAGAAGCCGTTATATCTGAGCTTTCCCTCACTTACGCCGAATTTTCGCATCTCTCCTCCTACGCAGTATTGGTCAGGCCCTTCGGTCCGCCTACGCCCTCTCCTCTATGATCGTGGTTCTCGAAGTGTAAGGGAGAAATAATAAAATATTATAGTTTTAATGCTTGTGAAATTCCCTACAAATTGATACTAAATAGTATATACTTAAAATTATTTAATAAAGCTTTTACGCGTGTTATCTCAAGAAAGTTTATAAATAAATGAAACTACTATTGAAAACTACATACATTTTATGCCTAAAGCCATCACAATTAACGTAAATCATATTTTTTTTTAATTCTGAATTTATTTGCAATGTATCGTTACAATAATCGGAGCTTCACACCGACCGATTATTATAACTCTGCAAAAATATGTATATTTCTACAATAATCGTAGCTTCACACCGACCGATTATTGTAGTTCTAACTAAATGTAATTAAAAGTAAAGTTTACAAACAGACACTCAATCCATTCATCAATTATGCACAAAAGCGAACTGTATCAATCGAAAAATATACGTTTAGTGCTAAAATAATTAATGAATAAATCGCACTATTAGTTTGTTATTTTTAAAATTTGTTTATGACAGCTGCAAACAATAAATATGCATGCATATTCATTTACATAAAACCATCTCACAAAAACTACTGCTAAAAGCGAACTTATGCAAATCGAAAAATGCATAGTTTATACAACAGCTTGTAGTGAAAAAATCTAATGCAAATAATTCCTATTTCTAGCTAAATAATTGATAATGTTATATTGAAAACAGCGGAAAATTCCAGGATTGGTACACAGCTGCAAGCGTGCGCATTCCCGAAACTTTCCCTGTAATAAAAAAAGGTCCGAGTCTTTGTCCTAGGCTATCTGAATGACAGTCGCTCGCCTGAGACGCAGCCGATATCTTGAGCAAACGCAGCTGCTCATCATAAACATGACGCTCGGTCCGACGCGCCGAAAACTTTCCCTTAATGACTAACGCGCAGACAAACTTTATTATCGGTATTATGATGCATCCGCTGATGCATCTCGTCGATGCGCGCAGCTCAAGAGATTTACGATAGGGCTATTTGTCCTTCGCTTTCTCTCTTCAGGCCCGAATCTCCGATTTTCTATATCTGAAAAGCGTCACACCCACGCCAGCTGACATGAGTGCGACAGAAGAGCTGATGGTAGAGAGAGGCAAAAACGCGCTGTAGAACAGATATCGCGTCGTAAAAACAAGACCGTCTCGAGAAAAACCTCCGTGGTCATACCAGATAATCAGGTGCCAGCATTATTTGTAAAGCTGAAAGAAATCTCGGAGCACCCATTTAAATATCAGGAAAATCTGATTTTCCTGCTATCCACCGATGTTTACATGCAAACAGAAATTTTGGACGCAATGCTCGAAAGAGGATACTTGAATGAAAATATTTTAAAGAGCACAGAAAGAACTTTGGGTGAAGTATTTGTAACAGACTTTAAGGGGGTAAAACTTTTCGGTTTGTTTAAAGAAGAAAACTCGTTCAGTGCGCGATATTTTTGGACCTGCTTAATAAAAATGGCTTTTCTTCATGCTCACTCTTGCGAGTGTGTAAAATCTGAACTTGACTTATTCACTCTATCACCTACCCAAACATCTATAAAAGGTACTCAATGGATTGAGTATAAGCCCGTGACTAGTATTTCGGAAGATTCATATTTAGAATTTCTTATTCCTGGAAACTCGGATGATTATATCGACATGGCTCATACAATGATAAATCTCAGTGTACGTCTTGAAAAGGGAGATTTACCCATAGAAGATAAGACTTTAGTTGCCCCTGTTAACAATTTCCTACATAGTATTTTTAACCAAGTGGATGTATTTTTCAATAAAAAAGCCGTTTCACCTGCGAGTAATGCTTACGCTTATCGGGCTTACATAGGAAACGCTACTTAATTATTCCGAAGAAGCTAACAAATCTCACTTGACATGTGGTCTATGGTATAACGATACACCTGGACAGATGGATGCTGCGCTACAGACACCATCCAGTGATGGTAAAACAATTTTTTCCACTAATATAGGAGCTTGTGCCTGTCGTAACTATACCAAAGGTGGCAAAACTGTTGATTTGCTTGGTCACTTACACGCAGATTTTTCAACCAGGAAAAATTCCTCCTCAATGGTGTGGAGGTTAGAGTCCGTCTTATACGTTTCAAAGATGCTTTTTGTTTAATAAACTACAAGACTGAAATTGTAAAAGTGAAAATTCTAGACGCTTCATTACGAGTGCATCGGGCTAAAATTAATCCAGGAATTTTGCTTGCACACTCAAAAGCTTTATCTAACGTACAGCTAAATTTAAACCCTTTAACACGTGTTGAAGTAAAATCCTTTACCCTACACACAGGCATAACTGGAGAAACTTTAGACAACATTATTCTTGGTCAAATCCCAAAACGTATAATAATAGGTTTAGATTCAAATAAAGCTTTCAATGGGCNTTATTCTTGGTCAAATCCCAAAACGTATAATAATAGGTTTAGTTTCAAATAAAGCTTTCAATGGGAGTAAAAAAGAGAATCCGTTCAATTTTCAACATTTTAACTTAAACTACTTGGCAATGAGTGTAGACGGTGTACAAGTGCCTAGTAGAGCTATACAGCCAAACTATCCAGATAGATATGTGGATGCTGATCATACATTATTTAGCGGTGTTGGTATTCATTTCGCAAACAACGGTACNTAGTAGAGCTATACAGCCAAACTATCCAAATAGATATGTGGATGCTTATCATACATTATTTAGCGGTACTGGTATTCATTTCGCAAACAACGGTAACGATATCCCGAGAGAAGCTTATGCAGGCGGTTATTGTTTATACGCGTTTGACCTCACATCTGATCTATCTGCAAATTGTAATACACACTGAAATCTAGTAAAAAATAGCNAATACACACTGGAATCTAGTAAAAAATGGGACTATTCGTTTAGAATTACGGTTCGAGAGTGTTCTACAACAATCAGTTAATTGCATTGTATATGCCGAATATGATAATATTCTTGAAATTGACTCAACTCGCCAAGTCATAGTTGATTTTGGAGGCTAACTATTAGAAATTTTATGATTCACTTACTGTACATTATATAAGGTCTACTAATTGATGTTTTTCATGGAGAAAGCTATGGTGCTTACCGATGACAAGACACGTTAAATGACACGCTTTTAGGTATAAATTACAGCGTTCTTACGTGAAGAGTAGTTAGAAAGGCTTTGTATTTCGGGCTCTACACATCTTTCACAATTTAAAATTATGGATGANAAAATTATGGATTATATAGTCGACATTTTGGGCTTCCGTGACAGTGCCGATAAGTTCATGATCAAAGAACTTGCTGTAGTTTCTTTAAATAAAGAACACATCACTCACTGGATTGCTACTGCACCTCATTCATTCTCAAACTTACCTATTAAAATACAAGTACACAACAACTGGATCACAAGTAACGTTCATGGTATAGAGTGGTTTGGGGGAGATATACCATACCGTCAACTACACGCTAATCTTAGGGAATTAGCAAGAACACCACGGCAGATTTTTGTTCGTGGTGCTGAAGAGACACGCCTTATACAAAGCATAACTACACGACACGTAGAAAATTTGGAGGACTACAACTGCCCATCTGTTTATCATTTACCTAAACGGGATATTTTCTGCTGCTATCACGGTTCTCTACACAGAGCCGTTCACAACTGTGCTTTAAATAATGCCTACAGTATAAAATTCTGAGTAAACAAAAATATTGCTCTTTTAACGGCTTTGGATGCTCACTACGACTATTCAGACCCAAGACTCGTTTATAAAATAGTAGCTGATCGAGCAGTTGCCGATTGCGGTTCAACAAGTGTACATACACAGTATCATATCTAAGGCTCAGGATTATTCAAAACAACAGAAGAAAAGTATTAAGTATTCAAGACCCCGACACCAAGACACGCCTTAGAAGAAGAGCCGTTATACGACGAAATTTCAAACAGTGATTATTATACATTGTTACAACATCTGTTAAAACACGCTCTACGCATATACAAGATGAACACGATTCAAATACAGGCTGCTATACGGCTATTAAGAATACTTTCACCGGGTGTATTCCCTGCAGACAGGATTCCTCGGTCATTGATGAGACCGACGGGGTGTGTTTAATACAGACATACATACACTGGCTGGTTCTCACTGGGTAGCTTTATACATAGACAGACGAGGCCCGCGAGGCCGTGGAATCTTTTTCGATAGCTACGGGGTACCACCCGTTTTTCCATACCATATACGCGCAGTACAGCGAAATACTATTTTTCATGAATGGAATACTGTACAACTACAAAGTTTAAACTCCAGAATATGCGGACAATTTTGTTTGATGTTTTTAGATTCTATGAAACGTGGTAATTCACTAGAGAAATTTCGTAAATTATTCACCTCTGATTATAGAAAGAATGATAAAATTGTAGATCGTTTTTATAACAGACTTCGTAGTTTTACAGTAAAATTTAAAAATGATAATAAACGTAAATATCATGTAGGCCATAGGTATAATTATCGTTCAAAATGCTGTATTCAATCATGTAAACCTAAAATATTATAAACAAATTTGATATAATTTTTCATTTATTTCTATTACTAATATTAAGAAATAAATATTGTAAATTTTTATAATAAAATATTCACCAAATAAATTTATGTAAAAGCTATTTCCAATTGTTTGTATAATCATTTATTTATTCTTAACAAATACACCCATGCCCTCTAATACGGGTATATTATACATTCATACGAAGTAAAGAATCCTACCTTACCGCCGTATTAGCGAGACTTTTCATACATGTACACTAAACAGCGTCAACGTTTGAAGGAGAGAGTTTTCTCTATGCATAGGCACTGCAACTACGTCACATAGTCCGCTAGTAGGGGAGGGAGTGGTTCAGACGCCAACTACTAAGACGGCCATGTTTATCCTAACCTTACACAGCCCCGTCAGCTGTACACCCCAATGGCGGCCACGTTTATCCTAACCTGACACAGCCCCCGTCAGCTGTACACCCAACAGCGGCCATATTGGTCCTATACTTGTACGTTTGGCAGAGGTATATCCCCCTACACTTTTTCGGCCGCCATGTTGGTCCTATATTTGTACATATACTACTCACGCTGCAAACCAAAATTTTCAATCTTTTAAGAATGCAGTGTCAATGTCCGGCTATACGATAGCAAGTATAGCCATACTCACACTTCTGCTATGGAAATGCATAATCCCGGGGGGTTCCTTATTACTAAAATTTTAAAGAGTTACAGCCACTTCTGATGACGCAGAAAACAGCTGTCCTGTGAGACTCGACTTGACTCGAGTAAACAACCGAGGAGGCGTGCAGCAATTAAGCGCAGCCTAAATGCCATGGGCGATAAGCGCGCTGATGCCGATTCCACTGCGAGCATCGGGTGTCGATTCTTCGTGGAACGCAAGAGCTATTGAGCAGCATCAGCTGTAGACGGACATCCGAGCCCTTATGACGCACACCACCAGAGATTTTTAATGCCGCTAGCTTCAGTTCGTTGTTAGTCTCCTCACGAAGCACATCGAATATTCCAAGTAAGAAAACGCCATGAAGATGAAATGAAGAAGAAGGAACAAATCCAACATGTGAGAGCAAGCCGCTCTCTTAGAAAACATAACGCTCAACGACATCTCACTCAACATATTATTAGATGTGGCCAACAGCAACCTGCAGCTAGCATGAATGACGCTAGAGATTATCGCAGAAGTCAGTCAAAAATATCAACCAGTCATTTGAAAACCCGAAAATTCCGTACGTTCCGCGAGCGCGACACAAAGAACCGCTAGTCGATAGGAAACAATAACCATCCAGACCTCCAGCAGTGACAGCGAAAACTATAGGGGCCAACGGAGACGCAGGCAGGAGAAAATCAGAGGCAGGAAAATTAAAAAAAAAAGCGTCAAGGGAGTGTGCAACATAAAACTTTAAAACAGGCAGTGATAAACGAGCAAAGTATCAACAAAGAAGGCAAGATCGATTCCAGGCCGCACACGCACTCAAGCACTGAGGAGCTCAGCTTTGACAGCACTCCACTAGCTCAACGCATTGTCGCTAACCCGGCTACGGCGATAGAAGAACTTGCGCGTGAGAATGACTCTTTCGCGATCCCAATAATTCCACAAGACACAGCATCTGCAAGATGCGGCATCGAGTTTGAGGAGGAGGATTCCAGCGGACCAGAAGAGAACGTTGACAATAAGCGGGAGCAATGGTGGATGTGCCGTTTGTGGAGTAACTACACACACAGCTCATGCATGAGCGATGGCGAAATAGAGCAAGGACCGCACTTGATCTGCAACACGTGTAAGAACTCCGGTGGGCAGATAAACTTTGGCTTACTCAAGAAAAGCAAGCCAAAAATCATATCGGACGTGAAAGTGCAGCTTCGGATAACACCAAAATCACAGGACCAAGCAGTAGCACAAGTGCAACAAGTGAAGCACACAAAGCAGGCCCCAAGCACGTCAGCCCACAGAGCCTCGACTTGGAGGGAGACACCGCAGGTAACGACTCCTGACAGCGCACGGAAGACACCTACGAGGGCCCAAGCTGCAGCTGCAACAGTCCCAGCAGCGGAGAATTGCGTTTCAACTAAGAGCAAGTGCAAGTGTAGTGGTAAAAAGTGAAAATAAGTGTATGGGTCATGAGTGATACGAGTGTTTTCCTTGGTATGCATTATTTTTAATATACTTTTGTCTAAATACATGCGTAATGTAAAACGTATACGTTATTCACGTACAAACCTTAACAGAACAGCATACACACACACACATACACACACGCACACATACACATACACACACACATACTTTTTTCCTAGACGGATTTACGCTACCTAGCAAAACATGAAACTACCCGAAGCAATATTACAGGAAGAATCGGTCAGAACCCACCATATACATATATTTTGCGCTCCATTTTAATAGAACATAGATGATAACTGCTATAAAAGTACCATAAAAGTACTATAGTAGACGCTAGACCAAAAGGTCATTTCTCTAAGAGGCTAAATAAATAATCCTACATTATTAAAGAAAAAAAAAGAAAATAAAAATAAAATAATAACATTCATGTTCATATTCGCTGGGGTATTTGCCACAATAAGAAAAACGTAGAGTCAAATGTAGATAAGAACTACATATTGTAGAACACTAAGTTTCACAATAGGTAAACTTAAGGGGCGCTTTAAGCTTAAAGTTGATAATAATACAGAATCTATAAAATACACATATTCCAAAGTAAACATTATACGTACATATACATATATTTTTGAAGTTTTTCTGCTAAGAATAGCATTACAATTTGCGAAACTAACTTTTAAGCCAGTTAGATCAGAGAAATATTGAAGCAAAATATACTCGTATCAATCTTGGTGATTTTCCAATAACAAAAGAGTGAAAGGAATTTATTAGCTATCGCTCAAAATTAGAGCCCAGCATACTAATGTGGGCACAAAATAATATTAATCAATAGCACAACTTTTATAAGTCCTAAATCACGCGTATGAATTTGGTTGTTCGCACATCTACGATTTTGTAAGGAAACTTTGTAATGAAATAATCTAATGAAAGTAATCTACAATGCCGAGCTCGACTCGATAACGAAATCAAGGTTAACATCTAATCAGTTTAAAAACACCAAATAAAAAGAAAACTGTCACATCTTATATAAACATTCATTAATGTGTTCGTTAGTTATGTTTTTAGTCCTTCTGCACAACAGCGAACCTCAACCACGACCGTACATCACCATCCAATTCTTCCCCCGTAATAATACATTAGTTTAGTATTCATATAAGTAAAAATTTATTTGAGTCAGAATTTAATATCCGTTGCCAAGGACTTTTAAGTTTAAGGATGTAGTCGAAATATTCGTTGCGGATAAGTTTATTTGACTATAGGCCAACGTTTCGAGCATTTTATATGCTCCACATCGGGGCTACAAAACAAAACAAAGATCGTAGCACAAACATTAGACTCATCTCACTCGTGGAATAAACTAACAAGTCAAAGTGACTCAAACTCACCCTCAACGAGACAGAGATCCGTCGAAAAGCTGAGTCTGGTTGGTACATGTAACGGAAGGGTGGAAAATCTAACAAAAAGTTCATTTAAATGATTAGGAAAGTTAAAAAAGAAACACACGAAATCGCCGAACAGTCGAGTCACTCACCGACACCCACCGAAAACTGCGCTTAAGATGTACAATAGGATGACAGTGTTGGAGTAAGATGGAAAACGTCCGGACACTGTCAATTTCCAAACCAGACTGGCGAGCGCGGCGATAACGTGAAAAGGAGGAAAGTGGGAGGACTGGGAAGGGGAAAAATTAGAGAGTAACACCGAAGTGTGCAGACTTTTGGTTGATGTTAAGCTTAAGTGTATCCAATGTGCGCTTGTATATGTGTAAAAGTGTGTGTGTCCTCTATCCTATTTAACGTATTATTGCAGTAATGTATGTTGAGTATCTCCGAAAATTCTCTCTTCTTCCTGACGTTCTCTTGATCTATTATTTTAAACGAATCAAAATTTATGCTGTGGCCTGTTTCATAAACATGTGTTGCCAAAGCTGAAGTCTCTGTTTTGTTGTTAACAACGTCTCTACGGTGTTCATTGCGTCATAATTTTCATTTTCGTGTTGTGAGACCCACCTATGACGCTGGGCAATCACCACAACTGACTTGGTAAATGACGTTATTAACTTCAAAAGAATCAAGCTTATCTTTACCTAACTTGATAATACTGTTAAATTTGGATAGAGGACACATACAAACTTTTACACATATACAAGCGCACATTGGATACACTTATGCTTAACATCAACCAATAGTCTGCACACTTCGGTGTTACTCTCTAATTTTTCCCCTTCCCTGTCCTCCCATTTTCCTCCTTTTCACGTTATCGCCGCGCTCGCCAGTCTGGTTTGGAAATTGACAGTGTCCGGACGTTTTCCATCTTACTCCAACACTGTCATCCTATTGTACATCTTAAGCGCAGTTTTCGGTGGGTGTCGGTGAGTGACTCGACTGTTCGGCGATTTCGTGTGTTTCTTTTTTAACTTTCCTAATCATTTAAATGAACTTTTTGTTAGATTTTCCACCCTTCCGTTACATGTACCAACCAGACTCAGCTTTTCGACGGATCTCTGTCTCGTTGAGGGTGATTTTGAGTCACTTTGACTTGTTAGTTTATTCCACGAGTGAGATGAGTCTAATGTTTGTGCTACGATCTTTGTTTTGTTTTGTAGCCCCGCTGAGGAGCATACAAAATGTTCGAAACGTCTGCCTATAGTCAAATAAACTTATCCGCAGCGAATATTTCGACTACATCCTTAAACTTAAAAGTAAAAATTTAAATCACTCATCTGTCTTGGCGTTTCCAAAAGCATATTTAATCATATACATTTAATCCATAGATTAGAAGTTATTAGAATAATTTAAAAAATATTAAAATCTTGAGTCGTATATTTCAATATTATATAGTTTTCATTATTTAACAGTTTTAAATATCTTCTAAACTTGCATATGGATTAAAAGTATATGATTGAATATGCTTTTGGAAATGCCAAGGAAGATGAGTAATTTAAATTTTTACTTATATGTAATGTATCAACTAAGAATTGAGGTAAAATATATTTTATTTTATAAAATAATGGACCTGCATGCGTATACCTGAAAAATATGAAAAACAATTACTTGACATCAGTTATGTTTGTTTTGGGGATTTCACGACTTCTGTAAAAAAACTTTTACTTGCCAATATTTTACCTTTTAGATAGGTTTTTTATAGGAAATTTCATCACTTTTATTCGCTCCGTGCGAAGCTTGACACGCTATCTACCGGACCGAGTACCGCAATAAAATAAGACTTCTCGTACTGGCTTATACAGCACATATGATGATATATATTTTTATAAATTTAAAAACGCATTTGAAGGAATGCATACACACATGTTGTGTTACTCAACTCGTTGCTGATCAATTTACAAAAATTCTTATTTATTTTCAATCGGTAGAAGTCCAGAAAATGCGATTTGAAAGCTCGTATCTATCCGCAGCACCGAGCGTATGGAGGTTAGAGTACCATATATAACCGAGCGTCCAAAAGCGCGGTGCTTCAAATTCAAAATACAAGTGACATTAATGTTTTGTAAACAGCGTTGTCAGTTGGTTTTATTAATACTTTAATTTGTTATATTTAATACAGTCTTTCTCCATTATCTGTACAAAGTTTATATGATATTCATGCACTGCACTACATTTCACTTGACCAGACCAAGTCATTAACTTCTAATTCATTGTGTTATGCTGTCTAATTAAATAAATTATTAGATATTGTTGGCATGATAATAGTGCAAAATATTTTGCTTAACAAAACTAAACCTACAATGAACCCATTCGATCATTCATTATGGCTTCGAATACATGAGATAAAAATTTCACATTTTACTTGATACGGTGATTAGGGTCAAAATATCAAATCAGTCAATTAAAGTGATAACACAATAGAGATTATTTAAACTTATTCATAAGGTTTGGCATTTCCAAAAAGATTACGCATCAATACTTTTTGATTTATAGTTCAGAAGTTCATTCAAGAACATTCGTATCTTTGAAAATTGAAAACCACGAGCAAATGTTGAAAATTGTTCTAATAAGCTTCTGATTATAACAAAAAAATGACCCTAAATTCAGAATTAGAAAAAATATATGTATGTCAAATTTATTACGATCCGGTCGCATGGTTCAAAATTTATGGCGGTATACGTACATACACACACACACACACACACACACACACACACACATACACACGCACGCACACGCACACACAGCCATTCGCACGGACATTTTCTAAAAACGTATGATTCGTACTCCAAACACCTCCAAATGCGTTTCCACGAAGTATTAGCAAAACTGAAAATTTTACTATCACAAAGCTTCCTCTTGAGGAGGAAGTAAATTACCTAAATTCAGAATTAGAAAAAATATACGCATGTCAAATTTTATTACGATCCGTCGCATGGTTCCAAAATTATGGCGGTATACGTACATACACACACACACACACACACACACACACACACACACACACACACACACACACACACACACACACACACACACACACGCACACACACACACACACACACACACACACACACACACACACACACACACACACACACACACACACACACACACACACACACATACACACGCACGCACACGCACACACAGCCATTCGCACGGACATTTTCTAAAAACGTATGATTCGTACTCCAAACACCTCCAAATGCGTTTCCACGAAGTATTAGCAAAACTGAAAATTTTACTATTACAAAGCTTCCTCTTGAGGAGGAAGCAAAATAAAGTAATTTTATCACCTTTGAATTCTGATGTATTAAAAATTAATTAAAATATAGTTTTAAAAATTTATGGAAAAATATTGTCTTTTATAGTGATGATAAAATTGAAATTGATAATGATGACAATCTTATAAACTCAATTCCAACTAAATTTTTTAATTTGTTGGCACCAATGAATTCAAAAATTCAAGGATTCAAGGATTTCCACCACATATATTAATTTTAAAAAAAGGTGCAATAGTGAGTTGTTTCAGAAATTTAGATATTATTGGCGGTCTTAGTAATGGGACAAAAATAATAATTAAAGATGTTAAACAATATTTACTAGTTTGGGAAATCATAACTGGTAAAATCTGGTAAAATCGTCTTATTACTGAAAAACTTTGTAACACAACATACATAACTTGCTTTTGTATCTGAAAATTATGGCGTGCATAACAATTTTCGTGTAATTTTTATATTTTATATAAAATCATAGCTCATTCAATGTGAAGAATACCTCGACTCATTTTTAGTTATACATTTCTTCTTCTTCCCATAACCCTTAAACTCCGAAACCCTTAGACCCCAAAAACATTAAATCCTCAAACTCCAGAACCCTGAAACCCTTAAAGCCCAGAACCCTCGAAGCCCATAACCCTCAAAGCCCTTAAATCCGAAAGCTTTAAAAAAATAGCAACCAAACACGTTATTGTATCAAAAAGGCTTCTTAAATGCTATGTTAAGAATTCTTTTTTCTACGAAAAAATGAATTATACATTATCAATTACTCTCGTCATGGTTTCGGAGTTATAATCAATTTACGTTAAAAATCAAAGCGTTTAAATCTCTTTTCTTGCGATAGGAATTTGGAGTTTAAGGGTTCGGGGTTTGGGGGCTTAAGGGATTAGAGTTTCATGGTTTTAGGGTTTGAGTTTTTACGGGTAAATTAATTGTAACTCAAAAACCATAAAAATAATTAATAATGTGACAAGGCTGGTTGTACGTGTTGGAAAGGATGAGTGGATCAATAAAAAAAGCAGTGAGGTTTAACTAATAATAATAGATGATTTATTCTGATAAATGGTATCAGCCATAGTCGGTAGTGCGTCCGCTCAGCTTGGAGTCTTACAGGTAAGGGAGAGAGACGCGAGTACAGAGTATACAGTGTAGTCGGCGCTTAGATTGTACACGCGAGGCATGCGCAGTTCACTTGCTCTCGCATTAGCTCGTGTTACAGCGACGTGTACCATTCTGTGTATTACGACTGTATAAATACACATATTACAACACGCCTCCTGAATTTTACAGTCGTGATTTGCTATTAATTCTCTAGATTTTTGATTTGTGATATTTTTACATTATATTTCAATACATTTTTGTTACATAGATTTTCACTTACGTGTACAATTTGTTATCGCATTCTAGATTAATTGAATTTAGAATATTTCGAGTGGACTTGCGTTCTGAAATTGAACCTTTTATATAAATGCTTTAGATCAAATTTAAATCTTTTCTATTTATTTATTTATTTATTTATTTAACCAGAAAGAAAATACAGAGATATTTACATCCTCTGCATTCCTGCAAAGATAAACAGGTTATCTATGTCCGCAGGCCTGGCGAGACAAAAAAAAAATAACTTAAAAACTAAAACTTATTCTATATGATGCCTAGTTAGTAGCCTCCTTACTACCTTAGCATCATCTGTATATACATTTTTCAATATTTTAACATTTAACATTTTAACTCGTAGATATATATTTTAGTTATCAACAATTGGATATAATCCATACTTTAATTATATTTAGTTGACTTGGTTTGCTTATTTCTAACTCTTTTAAGTTGTTCGGCAAAGCATTAAAAGTTGACCCACATAGCATGAAAGCTTTTTGAAAGCTTTCAGGAAGCTTCCTTGAAAGTGTAGGAACCTTACAAGAATATTCCATGGAATCTTCCTGGATGCTGAGAATGTCCGCTTCAAATCACTGTCAGGAAGGTTGCTAACAACATTACTGTAATATTACTCAAAAACTTTTTGGAAGGTTTTCTGAAAGGTTCTAGAAATATTAATGAAATCTTTTGGAAGATTGCAATAATTTTCCAATATCTTTCAGTATTGTTAGAAAAATTTAGGTAACCTTCTATGAAGGTTCAAGAAAAAATTTGTAGTATCAGATGCATCAAAATTAATTTTTCTATCTATTTAATTCATTTTAAACTTATTATTAATACTTATTATTATTCATTGTTATTAATTTATTATTCATATTGTATTATTCTGTAACAAAGAAATGAAATAAAAATTTTCACCGGCGGTGGGAATCGAACCTGGATCACCAGCGTGGTAGTCAAACGTGCTATCCGTTTACCTAAACAGAACTGTTATGTTCAATAGTACTTTTATTTCTCGTAACACTAGATGATTTGAGGTATTGGTTTTTGAGATCATTCTGTATATCTTAAAGGTCTCGAGTGTAAACAGTTGCTCTAGATTTAGAGGAATATTTTGCGTGACAAAATTATTTTTGTTTATAATTTTAAGAATTTTTCTCTGTATTTTTTGTATTAGATCTCTATTGTTTTTATAGGCTCCACCCCAAGCAATTATACCATAACTCATGATACTATAAAAAAAGGCATAATAAATTAACATCAATGTTTCAGTTGACATTGTTATCGCAATTTTGTAAAAGATATACACTAGATATTTAGTTTTCTTAATAATATTTAACATATGCATGTCCCATTTAAGATTGTAGTCTATTACTATGCCCAGATATTTGTAGTTCTCAACCCTTGTTAATTTTTTATCTAGTATTTTTATATCTATTTGGTTAGGCACGCTGCCGACATAGCTGCCGAACGTCATACATACAGTCTTATCAACATTTAATGATAACTTATTTATCGCAAGCCATTTGTGAATGCGTGACAGGTAGTTATTCATATCATCTTGTGCTTTTTCCCAGTAATCTCCTGTTGCAATTATAGCAGTGTCGTCAACATACGACAAAATAGCTTCCATAGGTATCTCTTAGAGTATATCATTTATGTATAGGATAAACAAAAGTGGGCCAAGTATCGTACCTTGTGGTACCCCAGTATTCGTTAAAAGTTCGTCACTCACACATTCACAAATTTTTACACTTTGGTATCTGTTACTAAGATAACTAGTGAGCAAGGTCAGAGCTTGCCCCCTAATTCCCATGTAGTATAATTTCTCTAGCAAGACACTGTGATCTACTGTATCAAAAGCCTTTGCCAGATTAAGAAAAGTGACTAGAGTAGGAATACTCTTATCTATATTGTTGTACAGTGTGTTCATTAAATAATTAAGCACATTTTTTGTACCCTTTTTCTTTACGAAGCCAAATTGGTTTTCAGAGATTATGTTGGATTCATTTACAAAATGATATAGTCTAATGTGTAATATTTTTTCAAATATTTTCGCAACGTTTGATATCAGTGAAATAGGTCTATAGTTATTGATATTACTTTTTTCACCAGATTTGTAGATTGGGACAACTTCTGCCTTCTTGAGTGCATTAGGCCATATACCTGTTTCAATGCTTAGGTTTATAATATAAGTTAGAGCTTCAGCTATCTAGCTGCTTATTAATTTCCACGTCTTAGAGTTAATCCTGTCAACTCCCCCACTTCTAATTTTTAGTGCATTGATTACCGATACTACCTCACTCGTGTTTGTTGGTTTAATGAATATTGTATTTGGATTCATAGCCGGTAGTTTGAGTTCCGCATTCTTAATGCGTCCACTTAACTCTCGACCTATTTCACTGAAAAATTTGTTCATATTATTTGCAATTTCTGTTTTATCCGTTATTTTCCTATCACTAATTTTTATATGATTTATGGTTTCACAGGATTTCTTGTTACCGATTTTACTACTATATGACTTCCCAGAGCTTTTTTGGGTTATTGTATTATTTGTGTACTTGTTTTTGTTCATATTTGATTTTGCGTCTTTTATACTTTGTCTAGTATTTTAGATATTTTTTGTACTGTAATTTAAGTTGTTCATTGCTTATATCCTGTTGCCATAGATCATACAAATAACTCTTTAGTTTCACATGATTTTATTATTGCACTTGTGATCCAACTCTTTCTTCCACTTTGCTTGCTCTTTTCTTTTCTTTGTGATAGCTATGTCTATGCAATCTTTGATCTCATTTATCGAGTACATCGGTCGCCAAGTTAGGATTGAATCGACAATATTCGTCTGCTAGTTTTTATTTCTAGCGATGCTTATTAATTTTTTATAATTTTAAAGTTTTCCGGTTGTTTGCTTTTTCCTTGATCGTTGTTTAACCGCAATAACTATTGGGTAATGATCTGTTATTGAAAGTTTTATTTTGTATGTAGTTTTTTTAATTGTTGTTTTTGATAACATTATTGTCGATACAGGAACCCTTAGGCGATACCACTGGGGCTTGGTAATCCAACAAAGCCAGGGATGTACCCTTTCTCAAAAGAAATTACATAGGGCATTCTGACTGTAATTATCATAGTTCTACGTGGTCAATATTGAAATACCTAGTGACTAGGTGATTTTTCACAACCTTTATTCGGCAATAAAAATGTTATTATATTTCTAGAATATATTCAGATTTTGGGAATCCCATGTGACCTATAAACCGCTTGACACCCATCAAGATTACTTTGGTTAGCTTAGCTAATATCGCTATTTTACAATCTTAATCTACCGTTTCATACACAATCTGTGTTTTTTATTAAAATATCAACACTACTACATGTGTTTTTTCCGCTTTGAAAAGAATCCCTTTTGGATTTATATCTAAGTAAATCAAAAGTAGCCATTATAACTATTGTATGTATTTTGAACTTTCTAATCTTTGCTAAGCGGCCGTGGAGTAAGTGTACTGGCCATTGTTTGCTTCTATTTTGGAGGTGCCTTGTTGGTTTCTGTACAACCTCACAATAATGAGGTTTGTCTAGTTTGATTGCTGTGGAGTATTTTGTTTTCATTACGATTACACACTTGCTTGGTTTTCTCTAGATCCTTGTTATCCTTGTTACTATCCCGGTACCTCTGTTTGTAGATTTCTCTCCTATTGTTACATCAAGTCTAGTGATGGTAATGAAGGGCTCATTCGGAAGTAGTCCTTGAGTCATGAATCTTGTCAAATTTTCTTTCAGAATAGTAGCAAAGGTTAGTGTCATATGCAGTATATGTTTGTTTCAAGTTTTGTGGAATAGCTGTCATTACAAATGCACAGTTTGTACACTTAACGGTTTCACTTGTACACTCACTTGTATTATGACTTTCAGCACATTTCAAGCATACGGTTTCATTGTGGCACTTCTTTTCACTGTGTTCAAACCTGCCACACTTATTGCACGGTCCAATGTTTATCAAATCGTAGACTTTACAATTTTGATAGCCTACATACACTCTATTTCTATTGTCTCTTACATATTTATATACTTCAGCAGGCACTTCCATCAACACAGTGCACTGTTTACTGAATTTGCTGGTGTACATGTGCAGCACTTTACCTTTTCTTGTGAAGTCATTGAAATTTCTGGTGTTGACATCCTTTTCTATTTCTTCCAAATCCATATTAGTGTGGTTGTCTATAACTATAATTTTTATCTTCGGATTATGAAGTTCATGCTTTTTTACATTGCACAGACCTTTCAATTTTTCTTTAATTCCACTTTCAGTTAGTGCGACACTATCTTCACTTGTACAACTAATAATAACTTCATCTTTCCTATTTATAAATATGTTCTTTGTTTGTATACTGAACTGTGATTTTCGGTACTTTTTTATTCAGCGGTTTTTGTTGTTGTTGTCTTACTGCATCTCTGTACGTGATTGTCTTGAGAGTAGCCTGATTCGAGTTTCTTTGTAGTTTTTCTTTTAGTAGATCGTTTTTCTCCGTTAATTCAGCAACCAGAATTCTCAGTAGTTTAACCTCTGTTTTCACAAACTCCATCTCAGTGTCACTTATACTTGATTCTAAACTGTATAGATCAGTAGTCTTAGATTCAATCTCAGCCAGTACTTCTCTTCTTATTTCTTCAGTGGTCTTAGATCCAAAAAATAACATTTCCGTATAATCTAATTACGTATCCACTTGTGGATTTTCTATCTACATTATCCCCTGTGAAATCGGAATCTACCATACAATCTAGTATTTCGCTATTTACATTATCACAATATGTTAGTTTCAAGTCTTTAGTTTTGTACAAATATTTCAAGACTCGCATCGCATATTTATAGTGAGTTTGATCAAAGCAACTTTGATATCGACTTGAATAATTTACGCTGTACGATATATCTGGCCTTGTGCCTGAGCTTATATATAGCAGTTCTCCTATCAAGTTTTTGTACTTTATTCGTTCGTCTAATTGACTAGCTTGATCTAATTTTTGATTAGTCTCCATTGGAGTATCATATAATTTTGCATTTTCTAGATTATATTTAGCAGCTAAAGATTTAATATACTTAGTTAGCACATAGTCTGACTTAAAGTCAATGTATCTCTATTATCACTATAATCAATATCAATACCTATATATTGGTTTATTTTGCTTAGATCTTTCATTGCAAATCTTTGCATTAGACTAGCTTTTACTTCGTTTATTATATGTTTATCTTTACAACAAATTAGGAGATCATCTACAAATACTAATATATATATTGTACAGTTATCATAGTTGCTTCTAACAAAGTTTAAATTTTCCATGTATTTATTAAAACAATTATACCAAGCTCTTGGGCTTTCTCTGAGTCCATAGAGTGCCTTTTGCAATTTACAAACTTGATTGTCTCCAGATTCTTAGCCTTCGTATACTTCTGTTTTTACATCACCATTTAAAAATGCTGTCTCTACATCCATTTGTTAAATGAATAAATTATTCTTACAACAATAAGACAATAAAATTTTTAAAGTTTGCATTTTTTCTACTGGTGAATAAACATTATTAATGTATTCCTTTTGTTTAAAACCTCTAAAAACTAATCTAGCTTTATAAACATTATTGCTTTTCTTTTTGTACACCCATTTTACATCAATGACCTATTTATCTTTTGGTTTTTCAACAATTTGCCAAGTATTATTTTTCTTTAGAC
Source organism: Pteromalus puparum (assembly GCA_012977825.3). Classification (NCBI taxonomy): domain Eukaryota; kingdom Metazoa; phylum Arthropoda; class Insecta; order Hymenoptera; family Pteromalidae; genus Pteromalus; species Pteromalus puparum. The sequence continues at coordinate 34,000,218 of CM053172.1, forward strand.
TATTGATTTCGGAATCCATTGCAATTTTCCATTGTTTATATTCATTTGAGTTTAGCGCCTCCTCAAATGTATTCGGTACATTTGCATCAATGTGATTTACGAAAATGAAATGAGTTACAGGGTTTCCATATCTATTTACAGGACTTTTCTTTCTAGTTGATGTTCTTTTTACAATCAAATTTTTTCTGTTTCATTTTCTACATTTTTTGAATCGTTGCCGCTTTCATAATTATTTATACGATATACGATTTTCGAAATTTATTTCGCTACCCCTACTTGACTCGAAAGTCGAAGTAGAAGGTAAAACATTTAGTTCGTTTTGATCTACATCAGTATCATTTTGATCAAGTTCACGTTTGCTGGTCGAATCTCTATCTTTTTGATCATCGTTCTTTTTTAAGCATATAATTTGAGTATTTTCTTCAACTACCTGTACATGTCTAGCATGAATAACTCTACCGTTGACTAGAACCTTATAACCATTTTCTACATAGCCTACTAGTACACCTAATTGGGCTTTATCATCCCATTTGCTTTTTCTCAACGCTTCTGGAACTCTTACAAAGACTCGACTTCCATACATTTTCAAGTTTTCTTCATTAAGCTTTATTCCAAAAAATATTTCATAAGGAGTTTTGTTCTCCGCTGTATTTGCAATTGTACGATTCTTTAAATAGGCAACAGTTTTCATAATTTCTGGCCAATATCGCCTGTGTATTTTTGCTTCACGCATTAAGTATCTACCTATGTCCATGGCTCATCTATTGTATCGTTCCGCTACTCCATTTAGTTTATGGACGTACGGTGGACATGTTACTAACTCTATTCCTTTAGACTTTACAAAATCATAAATCTCGCGGTTCAAATATTCTTTGCCATTATCACATTACAGCTTTTTTACTCTTTTATGAAAATTATTCTCAACGAAATTTACTTATTCTTTCAGACAACTGGCAGTTTCTGATTTGTTTTTAATGCTAAAGATTCTAGTACACTTACTGTAATCATCAACAAAAGTTACGAAATATTTCTCTCCACCATAACCTATTGTATTATGTGGACCATTTAAATCAGTATGAATTAATTCTAAAATTACAGTAGTTTTCGTTCTGTTATTTTTGAAATGTACATTAGACATTTTACTTTCAAAACAGTTAGCACATTTCATTTCTGTATTTTCAATTTTTTCTGGCAGGCCTTCTACTAATTTATTTTTTTACTAATTTTGATAAATATTGAAAATTTACATGACCAAGAGCCCTATGCCATTTCTCTTTATCAGTTAGTTTAATTGAATTTAAATACATTGATTAAATTAGCAACAAAGGTGAGACGGATAATGACGGATATGTGATTAATTACATTCTTTGTTTTATTAATTAATTATCTTGCTAGTATATATTTATATTTTTATAACGTTGTTTACTCATTATTGAATGTTTTCAAAAATGTCGATAATCACATTTCCGTCATTATCTGTTTTGACGTAGTATCTTGCGCCACACTGATATCTTAGATCGTGATTTACATGTAACATTAGTAACACCTATCTTATATGTAATAGATACATTTCCTAAACCAAACCAACGAAACGTCGTCACTCAATATTAGAGTTTATTTATTTTTCCACATGGATTGTCTCTTTCACCTTTATTGCTAATTTAATTATTGTTTTAACATGGAGAGCAATAAACTTAATTGTTACATACATTGATTTACTATCTTTCCTTGTTACAAAACTTTTCATAAAATATAGATTATCCTTTTTGTTTGCAACTGCTATTAATTCTCTAGATTTATTATATATTTTTGCATTATCATTCTTAGCTACTACTGTGCAATTTTCAGTTACTTTAGATAAACTCAATATATTTTGTCTAATGCCTTGAACATAATAAACATTTTTTACTTCTACTTGTTTTTTGTTGTAATAATTTTTGAAGAGTAATTTTACAGATCCAATTTTAGTAGCTTTCAAATTTTTACCATCAGGTAATTTTACTTCAACAGGTTCTTTTAAACAAATGAATTTGTCAAAGAATTTATCGTTATTGACAATATGATCAGTAGAACCACTGTCAAGAATCCAATTTATCTGACCTAAATTTTTGCTACTTTTTTCTATCGCAGTTACCTGATTTAGCTCTGAGTTGCAGACCTGTGCCAGCCATGCTTCGGATGCGTAGATGCCTTGACCTCTGCCTTGTTGACGACCTTGACCTCTGTAGTGTTCACCTCTGTTGTTGTTCCTGTTGTAGCCTCTGTTGTAGCCTCTGTTGAAGCCTCTTTGGTGACCTCGTTGAATGAGCACCTCGTCCTCGGTTGCTCTGCTGCTGTTGTCTCGTGCATTGTCTACTGTGATGACCTGGTTCCCCACAGGTATAGCATTTTCCTTTAGTTTGTACCACAAAGGTACTGACGTTGGCTTTATTATTAAATACTGGTTGAGTCATATTTTTCTCTTTAATCTTCGACTTGACGTAGTCGACTGTTCGTTGTTCCTCTGGTATAACATCTATAAAATCTCCAATGTAACTAACTTGGTGACAAGGCTCTGATTAGATATCTTAATTTTTCGACTTCTTCTAGTTTTTCACCAGCTGATTTAAATTCATTTGTTACTTTTTCCAATTCTGCGAAAAACTTTTCCACTGTAGTATAGCTATTTAATTTGATTTCTTCGATTTTTCCTCTGCATATAATTTGCAAGGCTGTAGACTGAGACAAGTACATTTTGTCAAATTTCTTAATCATCTCGAAGGCTGTTTTACATTCGCCAACGCACTCTAGTTGTTTGTCGGAGATGGCACTAATTATCATAGTATGAGCTTTTAAATCAATCTTCTTCCAAGCTTCTACTTTGTCTTTATAATCGTTTGTTATTTCACTGACTACTGGCTTTTTACACTCTTTATACTCTAATAGGATCATTAGTTTTATTTTCCAGCTTGTATAATTTTCACCATCGAACACTGGTATCAAAATATCCTCAATTTTTGCATGTTTTGCCATTTCTTCTTCTTCAACTTTTATATTATCGTATACTTGATTTTTGAAGTAATGATTTTCATGCGTGTTCTCAAAAATATTCTTCTTAATCTTGTTCTTAATTCTCTTCTTGTTTAAGTCACGAGAACATGTGCTTAACCCCAAAACTTGCCACGTGCTCTGATACAGCACTTCACCACGTGTTTCACTTGCCTACTTTAATCCGCTTGCATCGCACTTAAATCTTGATTATTTTTCAAAAATCTTCTTATTGTGTAATACTTGACAACTTTATCTTTATTGCTGAGCGTATATTTTTCTTCTTTAACTCTTATTTGTCCGGTTAAAAAATTCCTGGCACCATCTTGTTTTTGTTGGCCGTATCGTCGCGTCATGCGCTGCCTCTGTGAAGGGCGGAATCCCTAACGTCGGGGTTTTCCGTGGGCCATCTGGTCATTTTGGGTGGTTTGAGAAGCGGGTGCGGACAATTTTGTCCATAGCAGTTGGGCTCATGAGAGCATCTTTGGCGAAAGCGCCCACTTTGCGAATTACTATTTTGTACTCTTGTCCCAATAGATCGTTGTTAAGATCTTCCCGCAGAATTTCCATACTCTTCTTTTACTCGCTAGGATTGCCCGGCTGAGGCTCTTTTTGGCCGCCTCATATTTTGAGATCTTTAATTTAGTCATAGGGTTTTGCCTCTCCTTTGTTTGTTATTTTTTTGCTTTATACCTTAGGTGAAGGCAAGTTGAGTGCAGTTCCGCAATCTTGTCTGTCCACCAATATGCAGAACGACTACCGCCTGCTGTTTAGGCACTCGCCGCGTATAAATATTTTTAAAGAAAGTCCGAGGCGAACGCCTATTGGTATTGACCGCGAAAGTGTTTTTTTTCTTTCAATTATTGTAATTCCATATTTGATAGAAAGGTTTTTTCATCGATATTCTGCGGTAGATTTGTAGAGAAATAAATTCTGAACAAACCCTCTTTATTAAAAAATCTAGAATATTCAATTTAAAAAATGTTTCACGGAGGCGAAGCCTGATTTACTAAAACTGGTCATTCCGTCCGTGCGCAACCTCTGATGCACATGAGTGTTGACCCTCTATTACAAATTGTACTTACTCGAACCAACTTTTTACACTTAAACACACTATATATATATTAAATATTTGACATATTATATGACCACCATGTATCTACAGCTATATAGGTGCACCTGTATCCGGCCAAGTGGGAGACATTTTGACCTCGAAATCGCATGAAAATCCATCACCGACTTTCTGCTGACCATACAACCCACTCAAACGGGATCTCGGCCGTTCCAACTATTTATTTATTTATTTATGTATTTAACTCCAGAGTTACAAACATTTGCATCCGATACAGAGCTGATATTATTCACACAATAACACACTATAACGCCGCAAATCCTGCAGAGGAAAACAGTATTTCCTGTTCGCAGGTCCGGATTAACAACAGAGATAACAAGAACATATAAATACTGGTTAGTTATTGCTTTATTTTACAGCAATAACCTCCAGTCATACTACATACAATACAGCCTCATTCATACGTAGGGATAGCATAAATCCATGTCGGACTTCCAGACCCAGATCATACCATCCTTCTCATTCACACTTAACCTAGGTTGGGTTACGAGAGTCCCTAGACTCTCTTAGCCCCAACTCTGATAACAATATATAAAATTAGTATTTGCATATAAAAATTAACAATGACATATAATCCATTTAATAGTTGTATATAAAAAATAAGTTATTTGTTGATATTTTCTAAAGTGTTTATAGATGATTCTATATTTTTGTCTTTTATACTAGTAATGCTACGACGACATTATATAGTACATTAAATGAGATTATATTGCACGATTCTAAGATTCTATATTTTTGTATTGTAATTTTATGTTGTAAAACGGTAAAAACATTTGTAAGTTAAAATTTCTACTTTGTATCATGGCACTTTCACAGCTTTCACAATTGCACAATTTCACCAGTTCCGAACAAACATTTGCCTTGCTGTCATAAATCGCAGACGGGACCTCAGCCATTTAAACTTTTCCTTCTTACCCTTTAACCTAATACCCATATAAGTTTCCGCCAATTTCGCGATATATTTCATTCAACCTTAGAAGATAGGCGAGTGCCTCATGTGAAAGGCAAAGCGTTTCGCTTTTAGCGATGTTTTTATTTTTTTGGTACCGCCTGTTCGCAAGCTTGCTGGATCAGACGCATAACCGCGCTGGCCAATAGTTCTGCTCGGTCTGAAACGGTAAAACCAACCAGTATCTTCACTAGGGTTTGCCGACCGTGTTCTAGGGCCTGAGATAGCTTCTCCGTGTCAATCTTGTCAACGTTTTACCTGCGGTAATTGCGAAGTGAACGAAACGTCTGTGATAGTTTTCCTGCATCCAGGCTTCCTGAAGGTCGACGTGAAGCTAGTGTTAAATACCACCAGTCTTAGTCTGGATGCCATGTTCAAGACTCGTTCACCCCTAGAGTCTGGATAAGCTTCTTCCCACTCAAGAGCTTTGGCGTTAAAGTCTCCAGCCACTATCAGCTCTCCCTCCACATCTCTGACCGCGTCCTCTGGAGCATCCAATTTCTCCTGGAAGAGCCCGATTTCCTCATTGGGGTTAGATAGCAACTGACGTAGGTCACATCACCACTTTTTACCCAAACGAAGCCACTGCCAGATCCATGGTACGCCGCTTGGAAGCGGCGTCGGTTACAGATCCATATGGCTGCCATGCCACGGGCGTCGCTTAACCAGCTCCTTCCTTCCCTCTCTCGATACTTTTCGCTAACAAGAACAATATCCGAATCTTTCTCGAGACACATCTGGGCGAGTAGGTCTTGAAACGCCCTGCTTCTTCAGAGATTGCCTTGTAGTACCTTAACCATTTTGGTAGTTTTCTTTCAGGGCTTCGCGGAACACCTTGCACTCACTAAATCCGGCTTCATGTTTTATTGCGTCGCTCGGTACTCCTAGCTTGGAACAGAGGAAACAGAACTCCTCCGCACTGAAAGCTGTTTTTGCTGCAGTCCGGTCCCTTGCAGGTTGAGCTGAAATGCCCGTATTCCAGACACCTAAAGCAGCGTTCAACGACTTGTTGTCGTCGGACCCTGCAATTGACGCAGCCTATCTTAATGCAGGCCGACTCGAGTAGCTTCTTGACCGCTGTCTCCGTCAGTGTGACGATGGCCATTCTCTGATCGACCTTGTTATGATTTGTGAGCCTGAATTTGCAGGGTCCTTTCTGGATTCCATTGTTCCAGCCTCCTCTATCTTCTGTCTCGTGCTACAACAGTCGATGTCCCTAATCTCCAGTTCGGGAATCAGGGTGCCCAGGCTCGCTGTTGTTCCTACTGCGCCTATCAGCGCTTTAGTGATGTCCGTCGTTGTCCCCGCTTGTGTTTTTAAGTCTTATGAAAACGTGTCTAGTCCTGTTGGGCGGATGTTTTTTATATTTATCCCGTGATCAGATGGGTTGACCTGCGCCTTGATCCCTCTTAGGATCTCCGCGTAGGTCTCCCCGGCTGCTGACTTCAGTGTAATGGCCTCGGTCCGTTGTCTTCTGGTTTTTGCCTCCATCCTTGTGACCAGCCTGTTGCCCTTCTCTTCTGAGTTGTCTCTGCCAGGCTGGCTATTATTAAGGTAATAATTCTCCAACTACTTCTTTTTCTTCTTTTTTTCCTATTTACGCCAGCTGTACTTTCTAGGCTCCGCTTCCTTTTTGTGTTAACTTGTTTTTGTATTTGTTAATTCTATCTCCAGGTGTCTTGCTGGGAGAAACAGAGTTCTGCCGTTTTCTCTGCTTTGTTGTCTGGGGCGTCAGAGGTGGCCTATACAGGACCACTTTCATTTTGTCCACGAATAGCCTCTTGAGTTTTAAGATGTTCCTGCGATTCTTCTCGAGCAGGTCGAGTTTGCTCTACAGTATTGGAAGAGCATCCTTGATGGTTTTGTTGATGTTCGACTGCTTTTTTGCGGCTTCCATCATTCCCTTTATTAAGGACCTGGTGCTGGAGAAGATGCTTTCGCTCTTTTCGTCTTGTTGCATGAGCGCGAGCTCCTGTTTCTAGCCAACGTCGGCTCCTCCTGTGCCTCCCCACCCAGGATCTTGTTTTGGCAGCTCACGGGTAGCACCGCACGGCCAACGCGGCGGTTCGCCATTAGTTTGAGAACAGTATTCCTCAGGCTCTGACATCAGTGACTTACTCTTAGCTCTCACTTTTCAGTAGCCTATAACCGGTTAAGGTAAGTCTATAGGACCTACGGCTCCAACTGTGCTTAGAGCGTATGTAGCTTGCATACTTGGTAACTCTTTCTTATTTCCGCTCTCATTCTTATGCGCCATTTGCGTCTTCGTCAAGGTGCGAACAACGAATAAAATAATAATAATATTAATAATAATAACTCCTTTAAGATAAAGCGAAAACTTAATTTTTAATTTTAATATATTACTGTAATTAGAATAGAAAAAGATGAATGTAAAAAATATTTATGATTTATAACATTGTCTGTTACAGAGATACATCCACACAGTTATTGATATCATGTTCAGTCGAATCTGGTCATTAAAAATAATTTATTATTTTTTAACACTGTTTCAGCAGCAAACTTTAGGTAAAGAACTTAATTTAGATGAAACAAAGATTTGTATTACTTCTCTTAATTTTATTTTTTATTTAGGCTCTCCAATATGGTCAAAAAGAGAAACGGAAATTTTATCAACCAATTGGACAGAGATGGCTGATGAATGGATTAAAGCTAAAGATCGAATCGCTGAAAGAATAAGCGTTACTTTATTGCCCTTAAATAATAAGATTCATGAACTTCCACCCACACCTTCCAGTTTCATTTTTACAAATTCTCTCGATGTAGATCAGTTAACACGGGTAAGTGTATACATACATTTCTGTTTGAATCATTTCCAGTGTATATAACATATGCATGTCTGATAGAGAAAATTACTTGTTATATTAGATATATACTTTTGCTTCCTCCTAAAGGAAGCTTTGTAATAGTAAAATTTTCACTTTCGCTAAAGCTTTGTAGAAACGCATTTGGAAGTGTTTGTAGTTCGAATCACATGTTTTTAGAAAATGCCCGTCGGATCTGTTTTTTTTTTTTTTTTTTTTTTTTTNGTGTGTGTGTGTGTTTTTTTTGTCTGTGGAGAAAGAGGTGTAGGGTAAAAATCTTAATAGACCATGACATGACACTGACGGTGAGGCAGCCGAGGCCACCCACCCCCAGTGTCACCGTGTGTTGGATTCTCACCAACTAAAAACCCTTCGCATTACGGCCAGATTCATGCACCCAGCCGTAGCGCGAATCTTCTCCGTGGCTCTGCCGAAACTCAGCAAGGCGCACCTAGCTCCGTCCTCTACGTCCTTTATGCCCGCGGTACGACCGTCAAGCAATCCTTCGCGGGGGGACGAAAGGCTTGTTCCCCTCTTCTATTTGATCGTCCGGTCGTCTACTTCGTGCAGCATCCTCCGGTCATCCTCTGGACAGACTCAACCCCGACACCTACGTTCCTCTGCATCGGGTGAGGGAGTCTGGGCTCCAACTCAGTTACCTACGTTCCTCAGCATCGGTCTGAGGAGCACTTAAAGGTACTCAACCCTAGCTCCTACGTTCCTCTGTATCGGGCAGGGGAGTGAGAGCTCAACTCTATGACCTACGTTCCTCTGCATCAGTCAGAGGAGCATTTCGTACTTGTGACTTAGTAGCCTTCGTCTAGCAGCATTTAACTTGGCTGTTTTGCCTTATCTTTTCCTTCTATTCTGTTCGTCATTTCTAACCTTCTTGAGGATGGTCCTTACGTAGTTGTCTACTGCGTGCCAACCATCATCCGTTGACAAAATAGCTGTCATCATAGATTCAGGTGTCACACTTGTCTGGAGGTAACGCTCGAGTTCTTCTCGCTCCATTTGGTATCGCGAACAGTCACAGAAGACACGCTCCGCATCCTCGTTAGCGTCCAAACAAACTGGGCAGTTTGGACGGTCCTCTATTTTAAATCTGTGTAGGTACGCCCGAAAGCATCCGTGCCCCGTCAGAAACTGTGTGAGGTAGTAGTTAACTGCCCCATGTCCTCTTTGCGCCCAGTCCTCTATTCTTGGTATGAGGCGATGTGTCCATCGCCCCTTATCGACGGAGTCCCATCTTTTTTGCCACTCAGTCATTGTCTGCTTCCTTGCAGAATCCCAGATTTCGTTATGGGCGTTGTCGTTAATCCGTCTCTTTACCAAAAGGTAGGCAGCATGCTTGCTATGATGCAGGCCGCTTCGTCCGATACCGTTCGGTAAGCTAATGCGACCCTAAGTGCACTTCTCCTGTACATTGTCGATATCTGTCGTGCGTAACTTTTCACCAACATGGCATATGCCCATATTGGGGCGCCATACAGAATAATCGATGTGATTACACTGGCTAAGAGCAACCTACGTTTCTGCGAAGGCCTTCCTGTGTTTGGCGACAATCGTGATAGAGCAGCGCCAACTCTTGCTGCTTTATCGCTTACTACTTCTAGATGTTGTTTAAAATTAAGTCGTGCATCGATGGTGAGACCCAGGTACTTGATGGTCGGTTGAGAAACGATCTCATGTCCATCTACTATCAGTGTAATTTCTTCTATTTTCTTCCTACTGGTAATCAGAATAGCTTCTATTTTGTGGCTGGCTAATTCTAGGCCCGTCTCCGTGAGCCATTCGTGAATCATACGAACAGCCTCGTTAGCAGTTTCTGCCACCTCGTCTTTGTCCTTCGCCACTACTACGACTGCGATTTCGTCCGCAAATCCTATGGCAATTGCCCCTTGGGGTAGTTCTAGTCTTAGAACTCCATCGTACATGATATTCCACAATGGTGGGGCCAGCATGGAGGATTCTGTCCTTAAGGTAGTCAGCCATAATCCTTCTTACATACCCAGGTACCTCCTGGTTTCGCAATGCCTCGTGTATCTTACTCCAGTTAGCCGAGTTAAACGCATTTTTTACGTCCAGTGTGACGATAGCACAGTACTTCTTGGATCCTCCTTTACATCTTTTCTCTTTTATTGCTGATCGAGCAGTGTCGGTCGCCAAGCCGGCGGCGTCCAGAGTAGAGTGCTTCTTCCTGAAGCCGTATTGGTGCTCTGCAAGTCCACTGGATCCTTCTATGGCCTGGTCCATCCTTTACGCAGGTTATGCGTTCTAGAATCTTGCCCGGGGTATCCAGCATGCATAGCGGTCTGTACGATGTGGCTTCTCCAGGTGGCTTATCTCTTTTGGGTAGCAACACAAGACGCTGTTTTTTCCAGTCTGTAGGAAACGTTCCTTCTTCGAGACATGTGTTGTACAAATCTACAAAGACTTCGGGGCGGGCTTTGATATCATGTTTCAATGAAATATTGGGTATGCCATCCGGGCCTGGAGCCTTGTTGTTTCCCACCTTCTTGCATGCAGCCAGCAGCTCCTCCGTGGTGATTGGGGAATAGCTTTGTCGTCTGTCCTTGCCTCGATTCCGTATTGTTCATTTAGCTGGAGAGGGAACAGCGTAGTCACGATACGGTGCATCAATTCCGGGCATTTGGGAGACTGTACATAGCTTCCTTTTATCCTCTTTATTACGACTTTATAAGGGCGGCCCCAGGGGTCCCGTTCGACTTCGTCCTGCAACTCTTTAAGGCACCGTCGCTTGTTTGCGCGGATTGTTCGTTTAAGGTTCCTTTTAGCGTCCTTCATTTCTTCTTTGCGGGCCTCTACTACCTCCTGGCCTCTTCCAGTTTTGTAGTATTTCTTCCTTGTCCGTTGTTCTCGTCATCTGGTCCGGTGACACTAGCTGCGTGCACTTTCTACGGCTTTATCCCACCAGTATGCTGGTGGTCGTCTACTGTTGGGGACTCTTCTTGGCATGGCCGCGTCACAGGCTCGGGTAATATTTTCCATTACCTGTTCGGCCTTGCTGTTCGCTGATCCTTGTGGTTGCATTTCTTCTAATGCTAGCAGAAACATCTCCTTGTCATAATTCTTTGCCTTCCAACCGATTCTATTGGTCCTTGTACTCGCGCTGGTTCTCTGCTCTGATTTCCTTACCTCCATTATTATGGCCTGATGGTCGCTATTTGTGTAGTGATCACTCACGGTCCACGTGTCAATTGAGCCAATTAGACAACTACTAACAAAGGTCAGGTCTACAATAGATCCTGTGTCTCCTCTGCTGAAGGTGTCAGTGCTACCCTGGTTAACCAACACCAGGTTTAGAGGAGCAAATGCTTCCAAGAGCACCCGTCCTATTTGGTTCGTCCTTTGACTGCTCCACTCTACGGCCCATGCGTTAAAATCGCCTGCGATTATTACTGGCTTTCTTCACGCGATATCCTGCACGAGTCGATCGAGCTACTGCTCATACTGTTCGATCGGTGCATTTGGCGAGGCATAGCAGCTGTATACGTGTATACCTGCTACCTTTGCGGCGAACAAATCCTTCCTCCCGAGTCCTCATTTTTTCCTGGAGAGCGACGTTCCCACATGCCCAGATCGCCGCACTAGCCCACCTCTGCTCTCTCGAGCCCTTCACCCCGAACCAAAGTGATTGCCTCTCTGGAGAGTTTCCGGCAGGCGTCACACGACAGCATGCACTCGCTTAAGCCGATTGACCGGTACTAGCTAGGTAGTGCGTCTTGCCGTCAGCAGAAGCCAAAGATAGTTCAAGTCACTTCGGCGCGCAAACTCAGATCGCCTCGCTATCCAGGATCTTCTTTTGGCAGCTCACGGATCACACCGCACGGCAAACACAGCGGCCTGTTGGTCCACGAAGCATATTTTATTTCTAAACATATAGTTTTTGGGAAAACAAAGGTGGGAGGATAACCCAGGTTTTTTAATAATAAACAAAGTCCAAATAGAATTAACTGGCGACGTTTCGTCTCCGGTGAGAGACCTCTTCAAGCCTTTATTAATATAAAAACAAAAATCATACATATAGAAAAATTTTGAAAAAATATAGAACATCTTTATGCAAAAAATATATATTTCATAGTCTCACCATAATGAAAAAATTAAATTAAATAAAACATCAAATGAGAGACGTAAATACGTCTCTCTCGTCGTAAGAACAATCAGTCAGTGGCAATAGCATATGTCTAAGTATGTATAGAGTATGCGCGAACGGAACAGCACGAAGATACCCGAGCTCACTTATTCTCACACACACATACAGCATCACTACGTATACATATAAAAGTACGGCCGCGTACATGAACTTAGATAAATTTGAAAAGGAGAACCGTTATAAAGTAGAAAATTCTTGTTTTTGTAAATATTTGTTTAATTTATTGTATTGTTTACTAATAGTATTAAAATCTTCTTGTTTATTAATATTATTCTTATTGATATTGATATATATACTTTCTGAAATTAATCTTTTAAAATAGTTTGCTTCTTTATCTAAAATTTTAACATTATCAAAATTAAAGTTGTGTGAAAAATCTTTTATATGAGTAGGAATAGGTAATATTTTTTCTAAAGGAGTTTTTTTATGTTCGTCTATTCTCCTTTTCAAACTCCTCTTAGTTTGGCCTACATAAGTAGCATTACAATCATTGCACGAAATTTCATATACGACATTCGTCTCACACCATTTGTCAAGTTTATCTTTGCCTAACTTAACAATATTATTTAATTTGTTTGACATAAGAGGAACTATGGAGAAACCATACCTTTTTAAGGAAGATTTACATGAAAAAAATAACTTATCATTAAACGGAATAGAGATAACATTTTTAAAAGTAGAACTCTCATTTCTATTTTTTGAATTGCCCAAAGTGAGAAATCTAACACGATAACGAATATTACTATCAATAAAATTATCCGGATAACTATTTTCTTTTAGAATTTTCTTAACTATATTTAAATTTTCATTGTGAAATTGTTTGTGTGAGAGGAGAAGAGCTCTATCTACTAAGTTGTAAACAATATTTCGTTTTAATTGGATAGTGTGATTAGAGTTAAAATTTAAAACTCTATTGGTGTTGGTGGGTTTTTGGTACCAATTTGTAATAATATTGTTGTTATTAATTGTTAATGTTACGTCTAGAAAAGGAATTATATTATTGTTTTGTAATTCATATGTAAATTGTAAGTATTTATTGTAACTATTAAATTTGTTAACAACTATATCTAACTCATCTTCTCTCACACACAAAATAGTATCGTCGACATATCTAAAATAAAAAAGAGGAGAAATATTATAGTCATTTTTTAATTCACTTAGAACAGAAGTTTCTAAGTCTTCCATAACAATATCCGCAAACAACGGAGATATCGGAGAGCCCATGGGTGTACCAAAGATTTGTCTATAAACAGTATTATTAAATTGAAAATATGTATTATCAAAAAGAAATTTAACTATGGTTCTTATGTTATTAAAAGGAATCTTTGAACGATTTTGAATGCATTGAAAACGTTTATCTAAACTGCATAAAACTAATTCTAAAGGAATATCAGTAAACAGAGAAACTACATCAAGAGAAACCAATATATATCCATGAGGAATATACATATTAGTCACTTTTTCTTTTAAAGCAAAACTATTATCAATGTGAGAAGTTGGATTACTAAAACAAAGTTTCAAGTTTTTATCAATGACATTGGCTAGAAAATGTGTAGGACTATTAACAGTTGAGATAATTGGTCTCAAAGGTATATCTTTTTTATGGATCTTAGGCAATCCATAAGCCCTCGGGAGAACCGTATTAGTTTGAGTTAATCTAAGCTTATCATACTTCATGTCTAAACATTCATTATCGTTCAAATCAGACAAAATATTATATACATTTTTTTGTAAAGAAACAAGAGGGTTCTTTTTTACAACTTTATAGGTTTTAGTATCACAAAGCAGACTAGACATCTTCTCAATATAATCATCACAATTAAGGCATACCGTTATATTACCCTTATCTGCTTTCGTAAAAAATATAGATGGATTCATAGAACAAAATTCTTTGGTTAATACTAATTTTTCATGAAATTCCTTATCAAAACTATTACGTCTTACATTATTATTGCACGCAGTTTCTACATTTTTAATGAGAATATCTCTAAGTACATATTTTACATCAGTCTCTAACATAAAAATACTATTTTCAAAATTTTTTATCGTAGTAATAATATCTTTTTTGTTAATATCACAGTTCATATTGAAATTATGGCCCATCGAAACCACATCAATCACTTCAGAAGGAATTTCAGTGTTAGAAAGGTTTATTACCCATTTTTTATTGTTACTATTTTTAACTCTGTTTTTTGACATTTTTTTATTCATTAAACTATTGTATTTTTTATCAAGAGAGTTTGTTAGCTGTAGATATATATTAGAACATTTTTTCTCTGTAGTTTCCAAAAACTTGTTAAGTACGTTAACCTCAAAACGAAAAAAACGAAATACCAACGAGATCGCATTCAGTCTTTTTTTCAAAAATTCGATGTGGACAAAAATGTCGTTAATTTCTAATTTTAACAGTCTCAAACTATGACATTCTTCAAAAAGAGCAAATTTCTGCTTGCAATGATTACTTTTAAAATCAAATTTTCGTCGACAACACCTTGAAATATGTACAGGTATTAAACTTGCCTTTTTGCATTTTAATAAAAAGGATAATCTGGCATTTGCTTTAGCCAACTGAGTTCTAAACTTGGACCATTTCTTCAAAATATTGCAGTGTTGACTTCCATATTTAACAAAAATATAACTATAAAAAAATATAACTATATTTTATTTCTGCTCTACCCTCCAGGGCTGCCGCCCCGGCGAGCACTCCCCCATCCGCCACCCGGGGGACGCGCCGCCTACTGGGTCACAGGCTCCCCGCGCGGGTGTGTGTGTGTGCGTGTGTGTGTGTATGTGTGTGTGTGTGTGTGTGTGTGTGTGTGTGTGTGTGTTCGGGGAAGAGCCCAGAAGAGTCCCATTAGAGTTTAGAGAACAAAGATGAGTAGTCGCGAGGACGAAAAATAAGACCCGATGGGAAAGGGGAAAACTACAGGTAGGTCCTCGAGCTATCAAAGCTCGAGCTCGATGCTGAACTCGAAGCGAGAAATTGCAGCTTGCGTGGCTCAGTAAAGTTACACCGACAATGCCTGTTTCACTACACTATCCCTGAATACGAGCTGTCCGTAAGGAACGTACCGTGGTTTGAGTGAGATTGGGTGCAAAGCGCATACCTCGTCTCGGAAAGTGAGATGGAAAGAGTACGGGCTCGAGACAAAGGCAAATCCGCCTCGTCAGAAGGCGAGACAAAAATTGCCTGAAGAGCCAATTGGGAAAGCGTCGTCGTCGAGTGAGAATGATCAGGCTTTAAGCGGTACGCGAGTCGTGCAAGTAGACGTGCATAACCAGCCTATCCACGCGCTACAGCCGTCTTTGCCAACCGCGTCAGTCGCGGTTAGCTCTGTCGTAACGACACAAGCAAGTAATACCGCGCCTGTCACGGTGAGGCATATATTGACGGAGCCGATTCCCTCTTCGTGAATGGGAAGGTCTTGAGATGCGGGGAATCTACAGTCAGCCCTTACTGGTTGGGAAGTACAGAGGAACGAGCTTGAGAGCGGTGATATTTTTCGGTCACCTACACCGCCACTCGCAGCGTCGAGTCACGAAACGACTCGCTCTAAGCGTGTGGTGAAAGCGGTGAGGGCCGATGAGAAACAGTGGCTCACACCGACACAATATGCGCTCGGGAGAGTTTTGTCGAGTGAGAGCGTATTTAGCGAGAGTAGTCATCGTTCTTCGGAACGAGAGGCAAAGAGGCCCCATTTGCAAGCTCAATGGTTCAGCGCGGAAGAAGCGCGAAGCCGAGTAAACGCGGAAGAGCACGAGGAGTGCAAACGGTGAGCATTCGAGGAGGCTCGTGATCAAGCTGACGCGTGGAGGAAAAAGAGAGCCATTGAACGCGAGCATCAAGAAGCGCTGGAGCGCTTGGAGGAAAAAGCAAAAGAGGAGGCCTGGTGCTAGGGTGAGCGAGAGCTGGCCGAAGAAGAACGGCAATAGAGGAATCGGCACGTGTGGTGAACGACGCATGTCGAGCTTTCGACGAAGACCGAACGTCGATCAGCTGTAGATGCCTACTTGTACAGAGAGCCAACGAGAGAGAAAGAGAGAGAGAGAAAGAGAGAGGGGCGACGAAGCGATCACTGGCGGACAAAAGCGAGGACAGCCCGAGCTATGCTGCGCCGAACAGTCCAGCTGAGAAGCGTCGACGTGGGTCAGGCAAAAGAGAGCGGAGGAATGAAAGGAGCGTCCGTGCCTCAGTTGGTTAAGGCGCATGCCCTAACTAGCGGATACGCGCGCGCTCAAGGGGTCGTGGGTTCGATTCCCGGTGAATGCACACTCGGATTTTTTTCTGAGTTGTAGTTCAACGGGAAAAGTACCCTGGACTCCGGCTGCTTCGAGGCGTGTTGTTCCCCGGAATTTTCCTTCACCGTAATTCCGGGTTTTCCCTTGCCTCACAGGCGCAAACCTGGGCGAATGCGAAGCAGTGTTAGGGACTCTTAGAGAGGTCGATAAAATAGGTAGGCCGATCCGATGCGCTAGGCAGGGAACGCCGGCCTTACCGGCGGGAAGCTGGCTCCTGAAAGATGGACCTTCTCCGGATCGGTCTACACTGGGAGATGGACCCGATGTGAGGACCCTGAGCCGTGCTCGACTCGCGGGTACGAAAGACAGCTGACTACGGCCGCGACGCCAAGTAGCGGCACCAACGCACTTGACGCCATGAAACTCTTGAAGAGCTGGAGATTTATATTCTCTAGAGAGGGAAAGGGTGAGGATCCCGAAGAGTTCTCAGAGAGGTTAGACGATTTGAAGAAGGGATCGAGCGTGAGCGATTGTCAGATACTCACAGCTGTGCTACGCATCTTGTTGATGCTAGCTGGCTGCTGGTTTCGGGCCGTGAGAGACAAGCTGCGTACTTTCGAAAGGCTTTCCGTCGGCAGTTCGTTACGGCGTACTACGACCGTGAAGACCTCATGAAGGATTTAAGGCGGCGTACGCAGCACAACAACGAACAGATAGCTAATTATATAGCGAATCTTAAATATATTGTGTCACGCTTTGGTTGCCCGCCTTCCGAGAGGGAGTTGCTGAGCATCGCATATTGTACTCTCTTTCCAGAATACCGCAAGGCCTTCGGTGATAAGCTCAAAGTATCAGCAGTGACAGAGGTTGAGGATAAGAAGCCGAAGACAGAGAAGTTTTTCTCGTCGGAAAAAGGTAAAATGAACAAAAAGTCGAACAAAAAGAAGTCGGCTTCTGCTTCTTTGTCGGATGCTAAGCGAGTGTCTAGTGCCAGTGGTGGGGCGAACGCACCGACGTCGACAGGCAATCAGAATCAGAAGGCAAGAGCGCACTGGGCAAAATGGCGACAGAGAAGAGCGAAAAGAGTGACAGTGTCAAGGCGAACGCTGGCAACGCAGCACAAGCACCAGCACTTCAAGGAGCGAAGAATGTTTAACCTGGAGAGTTCCTGAGCACGTGCTATACCTGTCAGCAGGTGGGCTTGCAAACAAAAAGGGCACTCGGCGCGCAATTGTCCGCATCGTAGTAGAACTGTATATCTGCGAATTTCGATGGGGGGTGGGGGGGAAATTACGTGATGACATAGAATAGCAGTGAAGTTAGAGAGAGAGTGCACCGTGGCTCATTCCTAGTATTGATGGTGGTGTGGGAAATATGATATAATAGTCCCTTTTTCCCCCGCATGCTTTTTTTCAAGTTTCAATGAGAAAAAGTGTATAAAATATACACATATATATATACTTTTTACTTAATAATAATTCAATGGAAGAAAACGATGGAAAAGGCAAAGACATAAATAAAATAGAAGACAAGTTTTATTTTTATATTCATGAAAAGTCAATTTAATAATAAATAATAATTTTGTCATTCGCTGTGTTCATTTAATAAATCAAAAATTACATCTAGATGATGTGACGCAAGCTGGTAAAATAAATCAACGAAATCATTTCGGCTAAAAGATATTTCATCCTTTAATTCACTTGCACTTGATTAGTAACTAATTTGCAGATGAGAAACGAGGCGTACAGAATATTAAATAATAAATTTGGATGTTTAACAAAGCTTCATATCTTACAGCCTTGAGAAAGTGAAAAACATGCAGACGCCCTTGTTCAATATAATCCAGACGATTTAGAATATTCGCTACATATTGAATGTCAGCATTTTCGCGCTCTCCTAAACAGTAATGAAATTTTAAACCCAATAGTTTTATCACTATGTAAATTAATTTGTTCAAATTGATATGAGGATGTATATGCTACTAACACGGTTGACCAAATGTTAGATGGAAAGCCATTTCATCGCGCTGTACGTGGCTTAACATCATGCTATGAAGTACTTTTATATTTATTGTATGAACATTTTTTGGAATAGTTGGCAGAAAATAATAAAGAATCACTTAAAAATTAAATTGAACTGTACACCGTATTTCATACATAATATTCTAACAACAGCTGTAGTAAAGAATTATTACATCAATTAATAATAAATTCTAACAGCGCATTAGTAACTCTTTTCAATGAATTTCGCAACTTGAGACGTTGCCAATCAACAACGTTTTATTTTTGGGATGAATGTTTACAGTCTATCCAATTGTTATTAGAATTTATCAGAGCACAACGGGAAGGTGATTGGAAGTTAGACTTATCTTCAATAGTTGCTATGTTGCCACATTTTTTTGCTTGCAATAAACAAAACTATGCTTGCTGGTGTACATTTTACGTATTGAAGATGCTTTTGAAATTACCCGAGGAGGTAAAAAATTAATTTTCAGCTGGGAACTTTTCTGTTAAGTTTACAGCTGAATCTTATAGAGGATGTATGGTATGGTATGGTAGTAGGGAGTGATATGCGTGTGGAAATGTTTGTGATTAAAGATACGAAAAGTGACACCGGTATTATGGGTTTGACTAGAAAAGATTCGACGGTTTTACGATGGTCAGTTACGCGAAATATATTGGGTGCATATTCATCTACAATGTCAACTCGCAGTGGTTCACACATATGCTCGATCCATTTTCTACTTCAATTGAAAGTGAGTCAATTATAAATATAGGCAGTGGCCTAGTTGCTACTGCAGAAATCCAATCATTTTTATCTAATACTGTTGATATAGGTAAAAAAAAGCTCACGGAATTCATCTCAAATCGATTAGAAACCGACACACAAAACCGCAAAGGATTTTACGAACCAATAACTCACAGTATAGGTACAGAAAAACAATTTATTTAATAAACAATTTATCTAAAACAATTTATCTAATGAACAATTTATCTAAAACAATTTATCTAATGAACATTTTATCTAAAACAGTTTATCTAAAAAAATTTCTCTAAAACAATTTATAATTTATCTAATGAACAATTTATCTAAAACAATTTATAATTTATCTAATGAACAATTTATCTAAAACAATTTATCTAGTTACGATTTACCTAAAATTTGAAAAAAATTTAATTTTAAAGCCGAGGACAGTTTGCGCCGCTGACGACACGTTCCTCAAAACGGTCGGCGAGCGCGGGAGCCGAGAGGCTCTCGCGCGCAAAAGTGCAGTGTATGCACTTTTGGGCGTGAGACTGCTCCGCGTCGTACATCTTCACGACGCAGGAGCGAGCAGTTAATCCGCAGAGCAGGAGTGAGATTAGTCAGTCGCACCGAGACCGCGACCAGGGACGGAGCTCCCTATACGCAACGCAATAAAGCATCATACCAAGAAGTAGCCTCTACCTCCAGATCAATCCACATCTTCCACCGTTACATCTGGCATTCCTCGGGGAGTCTGGACGCGACACGAGGCGCAATTATCAACATCGTGGAAAGCCGCTGCAATTTTCTGCCAAATTTTTTTTTTCTTCTCGGAAACATCAGATTTTAAATTTACTGCCGATCATCCAACCAACATCAAAAAATTCAAGATCAAAAAAGCAGCAGTTTCTCGATTGAGCCAACATAAAAAAAATTCATGATCAGAAAAGCAGCGGGTTCTCGATCGAGCTAACATCAAAAAATTCGAGAACAAAAAAAAAAACAACAGCAGTTTCTCGACCAACCAAAAAGCAGAAGCAGTAAGGGTGTGTTTCGACCCTGCCACCAACGCCCGCCTGGGTGCAACGACGCCGATCTCGGCCAACTAAGCCCACCTGGGCCACCGAGCAGCAGAGCAGTCAGCACGCACAGCGCAGACACCGACGCGGACCAGCCGCCGGTGCGTGCGAGCAGCAGCCTGCAGTCCATATTCAACTGCACCGGGTCTTCAGAAGCTCATCATGCGGGAGGCCGGCCTACTCGTCATAATGTAAGTCCCCTCATATTTTTCTTCTTGGCTTGGCTTTCCTGCGGTGTGCGAACCGCATCAAACTCCGCCAAATTTTAGTAGAAATTGGCGTTAATGCGACTAAAATCAGTGCGCGTGGCGTAGTCAGAAAAAATGTTCCCGGCAAGCATGTTAGAGACCGCGAAAAACGAGTCAAAACCTATCGGAACAGTGTCGAAGGGAAAATCACTTTGCCCCCGCTCTGACATAGAAAAGGAGCGAGGAGGTACTGCGAAAGCAACAAGAAAAGCGCGAACAGTGTTCAAAATCACCAGCAAAATGACACCGCGTTCGCGTAGAGCGATAGCTCGCACCTTTAGCGATGCTAAACTGATTTCCAGCAGCGAGGGGCAAAAGTGCACAGCTCGGATGGCTGATGACTGGGAGCAAAGTCAAAAGAAACTACTATCGCTCTACGGCAAAACGCCCACGCGGGCCGATGGTTCAATAGCATCAATCGACGAATCTCGCGAGCTGAGCGGCACCGCGCTGCCGCCGGCCGTCGAACTGGTAAAAGAAGGACTAATAATAGTGCTCAAGCCGGCCGAATAGTGCGATAGAGCGGTTGATACAGGCTTAGAAATGGGAACGGACAACGCGCCGAAAAATCTATGGGGTTCCGCCTATTTATTCCGGAACGCGTGGAAATCGATGCGAGGTGCCAGGCAGGTGTGTCGAACCTGTTAAATATCGCAGGAGTAGCGCGAAAGACTCTGGGCGCCGCTGGTGCGAGCGGCGAAGCGCCTCCGTTACGCGCGGGTAATACTTCTAGCT
Organism: Pteromalus puparum; assembly: GCA_012977825.3. Lineage (NCBI taxonomy): Eukaryota > Metazoa > Arthropoda > Insecta > Hymenoptera > Pteromalidae > Pteromalus > Pteromalus puparum. Next base: position 34,021,371 of record CM053172.1, read on the forward strand.
TCGACTTGTTGCAAGATGCTGCCCCTGCAGTCGCAGAACGGAATGCCCCTCTCGTTGACGATTTACCGTATATCNCCGCATATTGAGGGCTATATTAGCGAAGCTAGGGCCAGAGCCTGGATTCGCGAAGAAATCGCGGCGCAAAGCAAAGCGGGTAGCAGGAGGCAATCAATTAGCAGCACGAGATCCAGCGCTACGCACGCCTCTAGCCACCGCTTTGAGTTGCCCGATAAAATCACGCCCGCGAACACTTTAAATGTACGCACCGGTCACGAGGCAGCTCTAACTAACAGAAACGAATCATTCGCGATTTTGGGGGGAAGTTCTAGTACACAAAAGCTGAACCGTTCCAACGAGCAAATCGTTTGCTCAGCGAACACGGGCAATCACTCAGCGGCTTCAAAAAAAGTATCCTCGATAAAAGCATCTCGCTGCTCAAGCCAGAGTGACGCGAGCGCTGAAAGATCACCCCAAATACTGCGTTCACCCCAGCATAATAAACCGGCGAGAAAAGCCGATCATCTAGTTTGCACGAATGTACGTCAAAGCCGAGCATATGATAGCACTTCTAGCAGCAGTTCTAGCTCAGCAACAGAAAGCTGCTCAACGCGCAGAAGCCGGAGTATATAACGTGCTTAGATCTCAGACAGGGTTATCATCAGATAGAGATGGATCCCGAATCGGCGCACTTGACCGCGTTTTATGCCCCGGATGGGAATTATGGAAATCAGCTAATGCAGTTTAACCGCATGGCTATGGGGTTAAAAGAGGCCACGATCACATTCACAAAAGCCATGTCGCTGGCTATGAAAGGACTGCAAGGGGACGAAGTAGAAATTTACCTAGACGATCTTATGGTATTCAGCCAGACTCTTAACGAGCATAGAGTTCTTCTCCGTCGCGTACTTAAACGGTTAATCGATGCCAACTTATCCGTTGAACCCAAAAAATGTCAGTTTTTGAAACGTGAAGCTCACGTGCTCGGGCATATAGTCGGGGGCGGAATAATAAAGACGGATCCGGAAAAAGTAAAAGTCATGGCCGAGTATCCGGTACCGACTAATGCTCATAAACTGAAGCAGGCCCTAGGCCTCTTTAGCTACTACCGTAGGTTGATAAAGAATTTCTAAAAAATTGCGTATCCCTTGTATTCTCTCCTTCGCAAGGATGTCGAGTTTACTTGGGGGGAAAAGCAGCAGGCCACTTTCAACAAGCTGCGGAAATTAATGGCGGAAGAGCCCGTGCTGAAAACGCCGGATCTCTCTCAGCCTTTCATTATCACTACTGATAGCAGCGACTGGGCCCTCGGTGCTATCCTAAGTCAGGGCAAGCTGGGCGCAGAGCAGCCCTGCGCCTACGCGTCGCGCTGCCTCAAAGGTAGTGAACTTAAATATCCCACTTATGATAAGGAGCTGCTCGCTATGGTTTTTGCCAAAGAGCAGTTTCGACATTATATTTACGGTAGGAAATTCACTATCGTAACAGACCACGAAAGTCTTAAGCATTTTCACAACACAAGGAAACCCGATTTGCGATTCAATCGTCTTAAGGCCGCACTAACCGGGTACGATTTCGACATCGTATATTGTCCCGGCGTAAAAAATGCAAACGCGGATGCATTATCGCGTAATCCCATAATAGGAAAGGGGGAAATTAACCCAGAATTACCGCGCGTTGAATTGTATGAACTTGCAGATAAGCAACTTCTAGACTGCCCGGACGAGGAGGCTGGAGCCCCGCCGGGCAGGATATTCAAAACCCGAGCCATAAAAAAGCGTGGTATTGATGGAGTAAAAAAAGTCACGCGGTCGACGTCGGACTCGGCAAGCTCGGCACTCGAGACTAAAAAACAACGCGAGGCCGGCGCGGTAATTTATAAATCAAGAGAGTATTTAGCGATAAGGAACGAGTTCAATGATTTCTATCTCGGCAGAGCCTGCCAGGATATTCATCACGGAGACGGCCTAATAAAAATACGCTGGCTTACGGAGATCAAGAATCAGAAAGGCGTATACGCGCTGGATTATTGTGGCAAAATTCGTTCTGAATGTATTCTAACAAACGTAACAGTAAAAAGAATAGAGAAAAATAAATATCGGCTATCTAAGGTCGAGCGCGAACGAGTGCAGAAAATCTTGTCGCAATCAATTGAGTTCTGCGCATTAGCAAATTAGGCAGTTCAAATCGCGCAAGAAGAAATGTCAGTAAGCGAATCAGAGTCAAGCTCGTCAGCTGCTTTGGTAATTTCAGAATTGTCGACAAGCTCAAGTGAGAACGTAATTTTGCCACAAGATTTCCGAAAATTCATGAAGCATGTAGAACCTGCGGGCCGCAGTTTACGTAGCTCGAAAGCTTCACAAGGCCACAAATCATGCAAGCTGCTTGAGCCGAGTGATTCAAGCGATAGTGATTCAGATAAGCTTATTTCGCCGTCCGGCGAAGCGCGAGAAAATTCCGAGCCACTACAAACATTCAGCTTCAATAAATTCCCATCGTTAGGAAGCAACACATCACTGAATTCGTTGCTGGAAAAAAATTAATCGGATCCGACGGAACGCGACGTCGCCGCGGAGCTATTTCGAGCCACAGCATGCAAAAGTCCGGTGGCGATGCTAGAAAATTCCACGAAAGCAAGAAGAGTCTTGAGCTCGCGAAGTAAGGGGCGAGAAAAAGAAACTTGATGTCGACGCGTTATCTCCGAGCTTACTAGCAGTCTGGCCGTGGTCAGGCACGAATCGCAAAGCGAAGCTAGCCGTGGATTTCGAGAAGCGAGAGATTAAGGGAAAAGAAGGCCTACGGCGTGAAATTTATGAGCGAGTTTACTAAGAATCTCGAGGTAACGCGAGATCCAGCGACTGCGACGACGCACAAGCTGAGGAAGCAAGAGTCTCTGACAAAGCCCTGGGCAAAGCTTCTGATAAGACACGTGCGCGAGAAAAGTCTCCAATCCGCCCGAAGCCCAGGATAATTGAAAACACTGCGGCCCCTCCCGGTTTGAGACTTCACGAAATCGCTAATCGGGGTATGTCTCCCGATCCTGAAGATATCGGTCCACCGGAGGACTTTGATGAAGTTCCAAGGAAATACGAGAGGAAAGTAGAATCATCGGACGTAGACTCCTCCGCTAGTTCGGGAAACCCTCTAATACAAACGTAAGTACGTAAGAAGCGCTGTGCCGAGCCACGCGCTACACTTAGGATCGGATAACATACCAGGAACTCCACCAGGCAATTGCTTGTTTTTTTCGCTTTTAAAATTGTCGGGCCTCGATTCGTTGGCCTTGCAATTAAGGCAACTTTTAGCTTCTTCACCTCTTTTAAGTTCGTGCGGTGAACCGGAGGAAACGAAACGGATTTTAAAATCAGAATCAGAATATGGAAATGTAGACTGCGCGTTTCTTTTCGCCAATATGTTTGACACAGATATCTGCATACATTTCGACCCCCCGAAAGGCGAACGAACATTTTTGCACATAATTGTTAGGAATTCTAAAAAACAAATTCACTTAAATTTCAGAGGCTGCCACTTCACACCCAATATTAAGGTAGATCCCCCAGTCCCTTCCGAAAGTACAGTGGAGCGTCCTCGAGACGACCCCCCATCGGACAACGGCGAAAACGCGGGTTCAGAATCGCCAATTTTGGGTAGAAAAAAGCGAGCGCCGCAGAAACAAGCGAAGCCCGGCAAACAGCCCGAGCTTAAGAAAAGCGACGGGAAAAATCTAAAAACGCAAAATAATCCTGAGGCAAAGTTAAGCGAGCCGTCGCAACCGAATGTTCCTCTTAGTCCTAGCCCTCCTCAGCCACCGCCCTGGAACACCCCAAGCAGCATAGGTGCAAATTCTCGCGCAGCTGATTGCGGAGGCGAGAGCAGTAATGAAATGGGCCCAAGCATTACAAGCAAGCTAAGCGCTGACGCACGGCTTTCAAGAGACTCGCAGCCGACAGGGATGGCAAGTGACGTTAGCGCTAGCGAGACCGCCGAGCAAAGAAATAACGCAAAAGCACAGGCGGCGGTTGAGGCCGCTTTGGCCAATAACAAACTAAAGCGTTGCGTTGTCGCCGGAGCTAGACCGCCACGGGAAAAACCACCATGGGCAATACCAGAGGGGCAGGAACCAACACCTTTCGTTCACTTGCAAGCGCTCAACGTACATCCGTTTTATTTATTTAATTACCTTTTAGAATCTTAACATCAGTGAAACGTTCAAATCAGTAATATTTCAAGTCAATCAAACATAAATCTAACTCAGGTTTATCTGCTCTCAAGGCAAATAAATCATCGCGGAATAAGAAATTTTTTTGTTTCTTTTTGTAAGTCATAATTATTCCGCAATTATTCAATACCTTTGATAGCTTCGAGTATAGGCTAGCGGGACACCCCCAAAAATTCGCTTAGAAATAGCAGTATGTGACCACGGCGTCCTAGTCGCTGAAAATAGTTCTACTTTATGTTTTCGAGGTCGCTGAACACGAATCTGGAGTTATTTTTTCGATTGAAGTGGGGAAACATTGAGAAAAATGGAAAATAAGTGCAAAATAGGGGAAACATAATTTACATGATTTTTAAAACTCAATTTGCTATATCTCAGACATTTATGCATATTTCTTTTTAAAATTTCAACCACTTATTCTTCAAGATATTGTCTAGAATAAAACCTAATTCGAAGTTCCTAAAGCAATTATTTTCTGAGTGGCGATTTTTCAAAGTTGTGCCATCGGATTTTATGAGTTCTTAGATACTATCGAAAAAGTTGAGTGACAAAGTTTCTAATTTTGAGTTAAAAGTTATTTATTATTAATATATAGTATGTAAGAATGTTTTTTGTGAAATTGAACCTATGCATATTCAATAACAAAAAAGATATACGATTTGAAAGCCGAGCGCCGAGCGCGGCGCGCGCGCCTGACCCGTCGTGATTATCGCGGCAGGCTTATACAGGCGTTTTTATGATCTTCACTGGCTCGATCACTACGGTTTGAAAGCCGAGCGCTGAGCGTGGCGCGCGCGCCTATACATATTCCAAATCAGCAAGATAAGTACAACTTTTAATTAAATAAAAATCATTGAACCACATCAAAACTATTTATTTATTTTATTTACATTGACACATGAATCGCTACAATTACATACATCACAACATTTTAAATTAGGGACTACACAAGGACAAATCGCAGTTGTAGAAGCATTTTTCCCACTACAGGAACAAAAGTATTTTCGCAGAGTTTATATTGCGGTGGGTCCGTCGTAATCATCAAATTGTAATTTTCGTACCCGGAGAATTCATCTAAAACAGTTTATATATAACAGTTTAACTAGTCACGATTAGTCTAATTACAATTTAACTAATTTTTAGTTTACCTAAAAAGTTTATATAATATACAATTCGACTAAAAATCAAGTTTTTTCAAATTTTAGTTAAATTGTATTTAGATAAATTATTTTAGATAAATTTTTACTTAGATAAATTGTTTATTAGATAAATTTTTTTTTTTTCAATTTTTAGTAGATAAATAGTTTTTAAGGCGACTCATTACTCTGATGCACTAGCTACTCTTTGAGTTCTGTATTGGGGTAGTTTATATTTTTTTATATACACTCTCAATCAATAGCTTACAGAGCCTAAAAACAAAGATGCATGAGCCATGGGTTTAACTAACACGTTCGCCCACCATCTTTATTTAGATTATTGGGTTAAGCAAGTCGGTACTAGAAGTAACTGCAACACGAACCAAGGGCGGTTATGGGGTGGTTATGGTTATTTTTCAAAACATGAGTCTGTCACTAAAGCAATTCAGTTCTAGAATCAAGTGCAACACAACCACTTTCCCCTAACCACTTAACCCGATAACCCACGTAAAGATGGTGGGTGAGTCTACTGAACAACCCAAATGAAAATAGCAGGGTGCGAAGCGAAGATTTAATAAATATTTTAATCCCCACCTTTTAATAACGATTAAAATAATTAAATTTATTAGTCAATTAAATTTAATTATCAAATATACATCATTACGTCCATATGCGAAGCGCTTTGCTATTGTCATTTGGGTTTATCAGTCGACTCACCCACCATCTTTGCTTAGGTCATTGGGTTAAGCAACTCGGTACTAGAACTAACTGCAATACAAACCAAGGTCGGGCATAGGGTTGGTATGGTTATTTTTTAAGGCATGCGTGTCTGTCACATAGACAACTCGGTACTAGAATGATGTCTGGTAACAGAAATCTTTCTGTGCCATCCCGAAGCAGTGATATTGAGGTTTATTTTGTAATTTTGGAAAAAACAACAAAAAACCATTTTCTGCCTGATTTGACTTGCTTGCGTTTTGGGTGTAGAAGAGCGCAATGCGTTAGCAAAACGTTATTATAACGAAATAACAATTTGTCTAAAACAATTTATCTAATTAACATCTATCTAAAACAATTTATCTAAAACAATTTATCTAACAAACAATTTGACTAAAATCGGAACGTTCCCATTTTAGATAAATTGTATATTAGATAAACTGTTTTAGATAAATTGTTAATTAGATAAATTATTATTTAGACAAAAGGTTTAGATGAATTGACATTAATTTTACTTCAATGGGTTCTTTTAGACATATACATTTATCAAAGAATTTATCGTTATTTACAATGTGGTCTGTACAGCCACTATCCAGAATCCATTTTATTCGACCTAAATTTACGCTACTATTTTCTAACGCAGTTACCTGATTTACCTCTGAGTTGCAGACCTGTGTCAGCCATGCTTCGGATGACTAGTCGCCATGTTGTTCACCTGAAGATTCACCTCTGGGTTGACCTTGACCTCTGTCTCGTTGACGGCCTCGATAGTTGCCTCGGTTGAAGCCTCTGCTGTACCCTCTGTTGTGGCCTCGTTGACTACCTCGTTGGTGACCTCGTTGACCTTGAATGGATTGATTGCCTCGTCCTCGGTTGCTCTGCTGCTGTGGTCTCGTGCATTGTCTATGGTGGTGACCTGGTTCCCCACAGGTATAGCATTTTCCTTTAGTTTGTACCACAAAAGTACTGAAGTTGGCTTTATTATCAGACTCTGGTTGAGTCATATTTTTCTTTTTAATCTTTGACTTGACGTAGTCGACTGTCCGTTGATCCTCTGGTATAACATCTATCTATAAAGTCTCCGATGTAACTGTAACTTGGTGGCAAGGCTCTGATCAAATATCTTAATTTTTCGGTTCCTTCTAATCTTCCACCATCCGATTTGAACTCACTTGTAACTTTTTCAAACTCCACAAAGAAATCCTCTACTGATTTGTAAATTTAACTTGATTTCTTCAATCTTATTTCTGCATATTATTTGCAAGGCTGTGGACTGCGATAGATACATTTTATCAAACTTTTGTATCATTTCAAGAGCTTTTGCGCATTCACCAACATACTCTAATTGTTTATCCGATATTGAAGTTATTATCATTGTTCTTGCTTTTAGATCAATCTTCTTTCATTTTTCTTCGACCTTTTTGTCATCTTCCGTCATTTCTCGAATTGCTGGATCCTTGCACTCTTAATATTCTAATAGGATCATTAATCTTATTTTCTAGCTAGTATAATTTACTCCATCGCAAACCGGTATCATAATGTCTTCAATTGTTGCTTGTTTAGCCATTTTTTCTTCTTTAATTGTTATATTTGTGTACACTTGACATTTTAGTACAATAACCTTCTTAAGTTCCTTCAAAAATATTCTTCTAATCGGATTTCTTATATTCTCCTTTCGAACAGCTTCTTGAATATATAAATCTTGTTCTGAATTCACTTTTTGTTTAAGTCACAAGAACATGTGCTTAACCTGTAAATTGCCAAGTGCTCTATAATATCAATACACCACGTGTTTTATTTGCCGAATTAAATCCGCTTGCATCGAACTTAAATTTTGTTTTATTTTCAAAAATCTTTTTATTGTTGAGTACCTGACGACTTTATCTTCGTCGCTGAGCTTATATTTTTGATACTTTAAGCCTTTTTGACCGGTTAATTTTCACTTAAAAATTTTTTCTTTCGTCAACAGACGTTTCGACGCAAAAATCGAATTTTAATGTTTCATAAGTATATAGGTTTTTTCCGAGAAATATTGTCTTTTAATTTCACTGCTCAAATTTTTCACTGTGTGATTCACTTTGTTAACAATAATCGTTATTATTTTTATATATTGTTTTTCCACGTGGCTCTTCTTCTAACCTCACTTTTTGATACCTCTACACAATTCGAAAGTTAATGTAGAAGATATAGATTTTCCAACCACGCTCTGCTTTGCACGCCCATGTTGGATTTCGTGGATAAATAAATAACACTGTGAGGTTTAACTAATAGATATATTGTTTAATGTAAGTGACATAAGCCACGAGTCAGCAGTACATCCATTCAGCTCGGAGTCTTCCAAGCAAGAGAAAGTATAGAGTACAGTACAGCATAGTCTAACTCTACGAAGATAAGTATACACTATAGTGTGTGCTTAGAGTATATACGCGAGGCATGCGCACGATGCTCGCGTTCGCTTGAACTTGTCTCGTTATACGAAATCGTCGTCAATCAGTAGATGGCGCGACGAGTACCGTTTTATGTATGACGACTATATAAATTCACATATTACAACAAAAACTATTACATTTCCTTACAAAAAAAAAACGCGCCGAGATATCTACCGTTTGGTGGTGAGGAAACGATACCATTTAAATGTAATTACTACAAAGATTACGTTGAATGAAATTATTTTAAAGTGTTAGTAAATAAGATATTAGGTAAAAAAGGGAGGGTGATGTCTCTTGGAGATCAGTTTAACAATAAGCTATGCGAGCTATGCGAAAAAAAGGTAGGGGGAGAAGGAGGGAGAGAGAGAGAGAGAGAGATTGAAGTATATATATGTAATTGATTCGAAATAATGTTATCCATCAAACAAAGAAAATACTTGATAGAATTATAAATGAAGCAAAACCAATTCTGATATTAAGCAATACATAATATTGAAGGAAGCTACGCGCTAAAGAATTTGCAGCGGTTTTTTTAACCCCTATGATCTTATATTAGATAATAAGTTTAATCTATTTACTTTATTATGGCACCATGCTCAATAAATAGGTTAAGTACTTACAGTCACTACCATAGCAAGAGAAAAACTGGTTTAAAATACTTGCTATATATTTGTTATCTAGTAAAATTAATACAAAGTAAAGCAATGGGAATAATATCACTTTGATAAAACTTATAAACATTTACAGTGCAGGATCACCAAAGAAATGTATTTTAGTCGTGTGAGATCTAATGTGACAGACAATATCTTGACATATACTTGATAATTATGGTGTTATATGTAGTGTATTGAAGTTATACAACTAATTATATGCACAGAAACTTAAAAAAAGGATTAGAAACTGACTACAATGACACTTTTTACTTATCTGCCTTAGTTGGACAGTTCGAATTAAATCCCATGGCTCGAGCGTAGATATTTACCCATAAATGTTTATATGAAATTCAAAAATATATCAGTTAACTCATAAACATGTTGATATATTGTTTCAATATGTCAAAACAAATTCAGATGTAAAAGTCCAGCTCACCAGCTATGATAGTTTTAAAATGAAAGCCAAAACAAAGTTGTGAAACCCAAGTATCAAGGTGATATTATTCCCATTGCTTCACTTTGTAATTATTTTACTAGATAACAAATACATAGCAAGTATTTCAAACCAGTTTTTCTCTTGCTACGGTAGTAACTGTAAGTACTTATCCTATTTATTTAGCATAGTACCATAATAAAGTAGATAGACTTAACTTATCATCTAATGTAAGATCACAGGGGTTGAAAACAAAGTTGTTGAGAATAAGCGAGCAGACTTCTGACAACCGCAGAGACGCTATGCTCGAAGTATGATGGGACTGCTTCCCCCTCTCTGTCTACTGCGGCCAGCGTCGACGTCGCGGCTGCGGCGGCGGCGTTCACTTCTCTGTGTGCTCTTGCCCGAGATAGACGCGTCCGCACTAGATTAAAATCTTTTGTACAGTTGTTCGTTAGTTTGATCCATAGTTAATATTTTTGTATTAACTAAGCTTGAAGGTAAGCTCGAGATTTGAATAAAGTGTAACGTAACTAGAAAACAGTGTTTTACTTATTATTCCAAGTCACGCCAGGTTAGATTAAGTTCAACAAAAGTAGATAAGAAGTCAATAATTTGATTAAAGAAAAATAAATAAAAAAAGCCATATCACTAATATAATAGGTCCAGCAGTCGTATATCTATAAATATTAAGCTATTTTATATAAGTGTATAAGTTCATACCCCCAATTACTCGTGTAATGGCATAACTGCATCATATTCAATTAGATCTTAATAAAGATAATTTGGAATAAAAAGATCAAGTATAACCTAAAATGAATATTTTCCTCGGGTAGCAATTTAATCCAAGTTGGATAATTAATACGAAACAATAAAAAATGCTTTAAATTATAAGGTAATATTCTGTTTTTATGTAAAAAACAGTTGCACATTAAATATCGTATGAAATCACCCAGCTTACAAAACTGGCACATAGCTGTAATCATGAATAATGGGTTTTGAGTACTCAAAAGTGTGTTATTTATCGTAGAAAGCTCGACCTTTTTCAAACCCAGTTTAGATTTACATATTTTATGATAAGGAATGCAAAAAAACTTTGTTTTAAATTTCTAACTGGTGGTGCGTAACCAGAATTTGATTTTTAGTGTTGAATCACATAGAAACAAATCCGAAACATGCTATATAGGTAATAAAAATAATTTTTTTCAAATTCTATAGGAAATTTACAAACTAAAAAGTGTTGATTAGTTTCTTCATAACATGCTTCTATTTTAAGTTTTAAGCCATTTTAGTTGGCAGTAATAGCAAAAATTCAGAAAATTTTAATTTTTGATATTTTTATAACTTAAAACTGGGGTAGTTAGCGGTCTGAAATGTTCTTTGTATTTTTTGGAGGGTATACTGGACTAGTATACCAATTTTGGCCGGGATTTGAAAAATTTTTCCACGGGTTGACGCGAAAAAGCCCATATATATTGGAACGTGCTAAACGGCTTCTTGATAAAAACCGCGAGGCAGTGTGAAAGTATCGAACACGAGTGATGCTAACTGGAGGCGAATGCACTAGAAGTCGGTTCAGATCCGTTATCAACGTGTAATAGGTTGCGTTGATTCGCGATTTCCCTGCCCTTATCGGACTACGAGAGCAATGTAGCCGAGATAAGGGTGCTGCGTAATGTGATCACGGGACCGTCAACAGGGAGGCGATATCACCCTCGAGTCCATACATTTGACTTTCTGTAAGCCGTGCAGCCCGGCAAATGGCGAGGGTGTATCAGGGTGCCTTCGTTTAGTATGCTGGTTAGAGGGCTCCCCTATCGTATTACAGGATACTACTGGCCTGTGTTGCAAAGGACTTCAGGCCGATCAGCATGACCTCGTTTTTACTTAAAACTTTGAAAAGGCTGGTTGACAGATACATTAAGAAGACATCCCTGGTTGAATCGCCACTGCACAGCAAGCAGCATCCCTACCAGACTGGAAAGTCGGTGGTCACAGCACTTGTGGAGGCGGTTGGATTCATTCAAATGGGCATGAAAAACAGAGGTCTGGTATTGGTGGCTTTCCTGGACATCAAGGGGGCCTTCAACTACACAACCGGTGAGGCGATTTCAGTAGGCATGGAGGAGCACGCAGTCCCGACTACCGTCGCTAGGTGGATCAGCTTTATGCTGAGAACTAGGGCGATAGTTGCAACCTGGGGCTCGCCCTCCAGCAGAGGAGTGGTGAGAAAGGGATGCCCACAAAGGGGCGTTCTGTCACCGACANGGTGGGGGCGACGAGGACGTGTTGGCAGGTCTAATGCGATTCGCGTTGGGACTGGTAGAGAAATGGTGTAATAAAATAAAACTAGGGGTAAACCCCAGCAAGGTCAGTGTCATGCTGTGTACGGAACAGGTATAAGACCAAGCCGATGGAAGGGCTTCAGCTCCATGGTGTCCCCATAAAATTGGTAAAGGAGGTCAAATACCTGGGAGTCACACTCGATGCTAGGCTCAATTAGGGGAAACACATTATAGGAAAATGCGCAAAAGCGATTGGCACCTTCTGGGCCTGCAGGAGAGCCTTCGCGAAGCGCCCTGTTATTTTTATTTGGGTTTTTCAGTCGACTCACCCACCATCTTTACTTGAGTTATTGGGTTAAGCAACTCGGTACTAGAACAATTTTTAACACAAACCAAGGGCGGTAATGGGGTTGGTATGGTTATTTTTGAAAGCATGCGTATCTGTCACTAAAACAACTTGGTACAAGAATCCACCATTGTCCGCTTGACTTTACTCGCGTGTAAAATATTTTTTCCTGACATGTCCTTAAAAAAAATTAATTATATAAAAATAAATTGATGTTTTGTAAAATTTTCGAAAAATCGTCCTTTTTCAAAAATTCTAGTACGAATCAACGTCTATATATTCGTAGTTGTAAAGACATAATAAAAATATAAAAAATTCTGAAAAAAAATGGGGTCAGATAGTCGCCTCCTCCACGTCGTTGACCCTGGGTTCGGCAGAGAGCAACTGAACAATTTGTTACATCCCCACCTAACGAGTAGGGGGGGGGGGGGACTTGTGGGGATGCCCTACGTTTGGACAATGTGGTGGCCCTGAAAAAGGGCCGGTTGTTATTATCGTGTAAGTTTTAGTCGACGCTTGGGTCGGGTCGGCTCGCGTAACGAGGCCGGCGATTTACTCCCTCACAGAGTTAACACGGCTAGTGCTTCTGCTCGGGGGGCGTCGTTGGTGAGTAGAACGACGTGCGCGCGAGAATCGTCCGTTCCTGTCCGCCGAAGCCCAGCTTCCCCCGTATAGCGGTGAAGCGACGAGGTCACACAGATGTGCGTAGGAAAACGTCTTCCTCGGTCTGGCTACGGATTGGCGACGGGATCCCCGTATCGGTGGCGTGGCGTATCTCAGCTGCCTGGCGGACGTCGATGGCGTTGGTCTTGTGGAGTTTCGTCGGACGAGGTACGGAACTGGCGTCGACGAGCGGGGCTCGCTAGCCACGGGGCTCTGGTGTGGTTTTACCGTCCGTCGTTTCCTCTGGTTTTCTCCGTTGCCTCTGCCTCTCCAAACGCGACCGTGCAACGGTCGCCGTGTTCTTTGTCAGCATGTGTGTTTCGTGCGTGTCGTGCGGGATTTAGCACGCGCCAACGGCTCGCGCGCTCATACTCGCTATCCGGTCGAAAGCAGGTCCGACGCCTCTTAATCGCGCTCAGGACGGGGTCTCCGGCAGACGATTCGGATGACGTCGGGAGCTAGTCGCCGTCAGAGTACGAGGGAAATCGCGGCTTGCGAGGAACGTCCAGGAAGCGTCGCTTCTCCGGCCGACCGCTCGCTTCGACTGCCCGAGTAGAACTGCGCGAAGGAACGAATTTCGCTGCGTTAACTCTTCGAGCGCGGACCTCGGAGAGAGGACACGTGCGAATGCGATAGCACAGACTGCGTCGAGGTGTCCAGGATGCGGAGCTTCGCCGGCCAACCTGTCCGCACGAATACTGCCGGTTCAGTGGGATTGCGCGGTGATAAAACCACGGAGCACGGACCTCAGAGGGAGGCCGTGGCTTGCGAGGGACGTCCAGGAAGCGGTGCTTCTCCGGCCGACCGCTCGCTTCGACTGCCCGAGTAGAACTGCGCGAAGGAACGAATTTCGCTCCGTTAACTCTTCGAGCGCGGACCTCGGTGGGAGGACACGTGCGAATGCGATAGCACAGACTGCGTCGAGGTGCCTGTAATGTATTGAAGACTGTACGAATGTGTGTAGTATTGCGTAAGAGTATACCTAAGGCCGGTGTATACCTCTCAGTGTTGATCTAGACGTATACGAGAGCACACGTACGAATCTTAGTACCGTTCCCGGTTACGCAACAGTTTGTAACTATATTACTATTTAAATAAACGTAGATTATTATTAAACAGAGATTTCCCAGTGTTTAATTAATTATAGAACAATACATAACAGTGCCCAGGATGTGGAGCTTCGCCGGCCAACCTGTCCGCTCGGGGTCTGCACGAATACAGTCAGTTCGGTGGGATTGCGCGGTGATAAAACCACGGAGCACGGACCTCGGAGGGAGGCCGTATTAAACTCGCGTATGTAGACTGCGTGAGGTGCCCAGGAAGCGGAGCTTCACCGGTCGACCTGTCCACACGGGGTCTACGTGCGAACTGCCGGTTCGGTGGGATTGCGCGGTGATAAGATCACAGAGCGCGGACCTCAGGGGGTGGTCGTATTAAACTCGCGTATGTAGACTGCGTGAGGTGCTCAGGAAGCGGAGCTTCACCGGTCGCCCTGTCCACTCGGGGTCTACGTGCGAACTGCACACGACGCGGGTGCGTCCTCAGAGAGAGGACGCGAGATTTCGTCCTTGCGCTTCTCCGGTCTATCGGTCCGGCTTGGAGGCGCGGACGTCGACGCGAGGCTTCGGCCTCGCTCGTGCTCTTTCCCGCTGTAGTCGAGGATGGGATGATCCGGGGAAAATGAAGAGCCGAGGTGTAGATGTAAATATATGTATTTCTGGAAGTTCCCTAGGCTTGGCTATCCGTTGGCGGCGCTGCCGGACTCGAGAGTCGAGAGACGGCAGGAGGGGGACGATGCTCACCGGGCAGGGGCCNGGGGGGGGGGGGGGGGGGGGGAGGGGGGTAATCGTGCGCCAGCGACTGTTGTAGGTGGCGGTAACAAATTTGTCTAAAAAAAATTTATCTAATTGACAATTTATCTAAAACAATTTATCTAATGAACAATTCGACTAAAATCAGCAATTTCCCATTTTAGACAAATTGTATATTAGATAAACTGTTTTAGATAAATTGTTTATTAGATAAATTGTTATTTAGATAAAAAGTTTAGATAAATTGTCATTAGATGAATTGTTTTTAGATAAATTCTCCGTAAATTAAATTGGTCATGGGAGGAATCGCAGGATCCATGCGGACGACACCGACGGCTGCTTTGGAGACGCTGTTGAAACTCCCTCCAGTAAGCAAGGTAATCAGGGCAAACGCGTGCAGGCCGTTCTGCAGATTAGCAGAATTAACGAACTGCTCGGACTTTAGGACAAGCTCACACGAGCTTCTCAAAAACAGTGTAGTGTGGTTCACTGACGGTTTAAAAAATGATAAGGGCGTAGGGGCAGGAGCTTGGGAAAAGGGGGGCACACAAGAGATACAGTGCTCTCTAGATCATCATGCTACGATCTTTCAGGCGGAAGTCAGGGCCATAACTGAGGCAGCAAACTGGCTGTTGGAAAAGAACACAGGGCAAAGAACTGTAAACTTCTGCTCCGACAGCAGGGCGGCTCTCATGGCACTAGATAGTATCAGCGTCTCCTCAAGGGAGGTACTAAGGTGTAATCAGGCACTGGAAGCACTGGCGACACACAACGTGGTAAGACTGGTGTGGGTACCAGGGCATTCCGGCATTGTAGGCAACGAAAAAGCGGATAGGCTAGCGGGTAGAGGCGCGGACGGTACCCGGGCGAGAAGGTGCGCAGTCGCAGTTCCTACCTGCGAGGTAAACAGAGTAATTAAGGGCTGGCTCGGCTCGCAACTAAGCGAAAAATGGACCAACGCTAAAGGACTTAGACAGGCACGGATCCTGATGGGTGACAGCCCACCGGAGGAATGACTGAGAACCATCAGAGGCCTAAATAGGAACAGGCTGAGGCTATCTGTGGGCTGGCTGACGGGGCACTGGAGAGTGGGATATCACTTGTGGAACTTAGGACTGAAGAACTCCGGGTGCTGCAGGTGTGTGCGATCAATTCTCTTTGAGTTATAAGGGTTCAAAGTTGGTTATTCAAGCATTTTTTGCATTATTCGCCTATTTTCAATGATTTATAGCTCTTAAACAATGCATCTTTCACTAAAAACACACTGAATGTTTTTTTTTTGTAAAATTTTCTCAACTTTTTAATAAAAGTTCCCTTATAGCCCTATATCGCGAACAGGTAACTCCTAAAGTAGCCGTGACCTCCCCCCATCTTCTGCCTACCCATGGGCCTACCTCCTTAATCAATGATTTCGTCCATTTCGCATGGCGGCATTCACTCGATCGCTCCTGCCATTTCCGCATCGTCCTATCGCGTTCCTCGGTTCGTCGGTAGTGTCGGCTCAACGGCCTGTACGATGGCTCCGCGCCCGCCTGACCTTTAGCTTTTTCAATTGAGACTAGCCTAGCTCTTTTCCACCGAGGACTGAATACGCCCTGCACCAGGCACTGATCGTACATTTCCAGGAGCAGCTCAGGCCGTTGCTTGGCAACGGCCTTAAATATTTCCGCGGGAATGCCATCCAGTCCCGGAGCCTTACCGCTCTTCACGGAAGAAGTTGCCACGATAAGTTCGCCTTCGCTAAAAAGGGGTATCTCATCCGTTAGTTCGTCCGTCATTTCTAATTGAGGTTGGGTGGGATGGGTGGGAAACAGCTTGTCAATTATCTTCTCGATCGCCTCTGCCACCATCGGTTCCATTCGCCCTATTTCTCCTATTTTTCGCGTGACGATCGCGTATCCCTCGCCGAATGTATCGTTCTCTACATTATCTAGGATCTTGTACCAGCAGCGCCGCTTACTTTTTNTGTATCTGTATCTCTATACGATGCTTGTCGTCTGCTCTCCGTAAGTACTAGACGCTTTCACTCGACACTCCTCTTTCGAACTGCTATTCTGCTGTTTTCTGCTTTCGGGCGTGTTTTCTTACAGTTCGTTGCACGCTCCTTATTGCAATCTTCAGCTTGTCATAATTTTCGCTGGAGGTTGCACTCACCACACGCTGTCAATTCTACTGCAAATTTTCGCACTCAATTCTAACCTCAAACTGCTTCGCTTGGCTTGGATTCGCTTCTCTCTTGCTCTTCCCGCATCTTACTTACCTTACGTACTTTTCAATCAGCACACGAGGCGACATCTCACGAGACGCCGGGGAAGATCTACGTCGGTCATCAACTACACAGTAAGTTGCCGGCAAAAATGAGTATAACAGGAGAGAAAGTCACAGAGGCGTACCAAACCATCTGTGAACACTGTAACAAGCTCATACAGACCAAGGACCCGAAGCAGTGCGAAGTATGTCGCAACTCCTTCCACACACGTTGCGTAACTTTTCGTTCTGTGGTGGTGAAAGGCATCCCGACGCTCGCGTGTGCAACGTGTGCTGACTTAAACAGCAGGGCGAAACTAGACACTTCACTTAACGCCAGCACGTTGCAGAGGACTGTCAAGAAGACCAAAGCAACATCAGCCCCCTCATCGACTAGCATCTCGCGCAACCAATCGCCGGCGCGTCCATTAACAACAACCACTGCAAGGAAGGACGTCACCCTGCAGGACATCCTTGCAGCAATAAAGGACGTCCGTGCGAGGCAAGATGAGGCGGCGAAGTCTTTGAGAGATACTTCCAGCAAACTCTCGGGGTTAGAGACGAGATTGGGTCTACTGGAGCACCGACTCATCGCCCTGGACGACCTGCCCTTGCTCCAAACTCGCATTACAAATGCTGAGCAGGCGATCTTGGAGCTAAGGGCACAAGTTGAAGATCTGTCGTCCAGGCCCCCTCCTGCGCAGTCCCCTCAACACACCTCGTCCGACAACGTTCCCCCTGCTAACACTGTCCCTTCGGAAATTGCCAGTCTCCGAAGGGAGCTGCTGAAGATCAAGCAGCAGCAGGGGAACACCAACAACAACGTCGTTGTTCTGACAGGGCTGCGCTACACGAGGGAAACTTCTATCGACTTGCTGGCCTACTCTGTGGTGTCTGCCCTTGACCCCACGGTCCTCAAAAGGGACATAGCCGGGGCAAGAATCATGGGAAGAGTGAATGTGGCCGCTGACACCCAGGCCGCTGACAGCAGACTTCCACCGATTGCTTTCACCCTCTCTTCTCATGCCCTCAGCTAGGGACTGGCTAGGGATGACGCTCATCGGCAGGTCGAGGATGCCAGGCTGAATTATTATCATTCACGCTTGGCGTCTCTGACTGACGCCGGTGAGATCTGGAGAGAGCTAGAGAAAGTTGGAATCACCACCTCCAGGGAATCACCTCCCTCTCGTTTCTCTAATGAAGACCTCAACAGGCACTTTACCTACGGACTACCTGCAAGGGCTCGAGAGTCTGAACACCCCCGTAAGCTTTAACTTCAGGGAGATAACGGAATCGGACGTTTTAGCTGCGATAATGCACTTTGACTCCCAGGCAAGAGGCAGCGATGGCATTCCACAGGGCATAATTCAGAAGGCATTGCCAGTACTCGCTCCCTTTCTCTGTAGAATTTTTAACCTGTCCCTGAGCGAGTCATGCTTCCCCTCTGTCTGGAAAAAGTCTCTAGTGCATGCGCTAAACAAAGTCAGTTCCCCAACATCTCTTTCTGACTATCGTCCGATCTCCCTTCTATGTTTTCTGTCAAAGGCACTGGAATGGCTGGTACACAAACAAATATCTGAATATCTGGAATCGAGGCTCTGCCTTGATGATCTTCAAACCGGCTTTCGCTCCGGACATAGTACTCAGTCAGGCCTGATAAAGTTGACCGACGATATCAGGCTAGGGATAAACAAAAAGATGGTTACACTTCTCCTCCTCTTCGACTTTAGTAAGGCGTTTGACACTGTGTGTCACGTCAAACTTCTCTCAAAACTAACCTCTTTCGGTTTCTCGAAACAGGTCATCCGCTGGCTTGCATCATATCTTACGGGCAGAGAGCAGGCTGTCATTGGTGATAAGGGCGAGCTCTCCACCTTTCGCCCTCTCAACACGGGAGTCCCACAGGGGTCCGTCCTGGGCCCCCTGCTATTCTCGTTATACATCAATGACATCGGCTTCTGCCTTGACTCAGACACCTATCACCTCATTTATGCGGATGACCTCCAGATCTACTGTCAATGCCCCCTCGAGGAGCTGGATTCCTGTTCCGTTAGGATGACAGCTAATGCCGAGAGGATTTCAGGCTGGGCAGCACAAAATCTTTTGAAGTTAAACGTCAGCAAAACTCAGGCGATCGTCCTGGGCTCCCCTTACTACATAAACACTTTACCAACTGTAGCTAACACCTACATAAACATAGGAGGAGCCCGGGTCGAGTATCAATCATCCGTGCGCAGTCTCGGGTTATTGCTAGATTCGAAGCTAACCTGGAAAGAGCATGTCAAGCAAATATGCAAACGTGCGCACTCTTTAATGTACCGTCTAAACTTCTTTCGAAAAAGCACTAGCCTTAGACTGCGCAAACATCTTGTGCAGGCTCTCCCGTTTTCCTCCCATCATTGACTATTGTTCACTGGTATACTGTGACTTGACTAAAGAACTAGACCTCAAACTACAGAGACTGGTAAATACAGGAATTCGTTACATCTATGGTGTAAGAAGGGATGAGCACATCACTCCTTACAGGCGTGAGCTCGGCTGGCTCACCACCGCCGGACGTAGGAAGTACTTTATGGCTTGTTTTCTAAGAAAACTATTTAATACTGCTGTACCATCCTATATCTTAGCCTATTTTAACTTCCACGTCGCCCTCCGCCCAGTGAGGGGTGAAGTGAGTCCTCTAGACATCCCCCCCTTCGCCACAGAGACGCTGAGGAAATCATTCCACATCAGCGCCTCATATCTCTGGAATTCCCTACCATCTCACTTACGTAACAATAGTTCAACTTCTTATTTCAAAACGCAGGCTAGACAATACTTTTTCGCTCAAGAAGAACAGAGTAGAAACAACTAAATTCGCAACATTCTCTCAAACACCTTCACAAACAATAGTAACTATCACACAAACACCTCATTCATAACTTTTCATATCTCATCTCACCACTATTACTTAGCATACTTCAAATCATCTATCGCTCAAACTTGTAATTAATCTGTAAATATTTTCTATAATACTATTTGTACAACATAATGTAGAGTAATAAAACACTTAAATCTAAATCTAAATCTAAATCTCGGTGATTAGCCTAGTAGTGCGTTCTAATAGGATTTCGGCTTTCTCACGTCCGCCTAGTTTGTCCGGAAGCCCATTAGAAGGTAATTCTGCGCTTCGAATCACCTCCGTAAGCGCCTCCTGATTAAGACGTCGAGTGTTCCATCGTGGTTCCCGGCTGTTTCCGCTTCTTTGCCTCTCCGCGCGTTCTTCCTCGATGTTAATAAGAATGTACTGGTGGTCGCTAGCAGTAAATTCTTCCGTAACGTGCCAGCCCCTTATCTTGCGGATCGTACTTTCCCAGCGAAAGTTACATCCGGTATCGACTCCCCGAAACCTGGTCTGCGATAAGTAGCTGTATTTCCCTCGTTCGCAACTACCAGTCCAATCCTTGCTGCCATCTCAAGTATCACCCTACTTCTCCTATTCGTCTGCGGCATGCCACCCTCACCCGCACGTAATCGTCTCCGGTTACCGTATCCACGATTCCCCGCCTTGGCACCCAAACAGCGGCAGTTTTTGCGCCGTTGGACACCCAGCCAGGTGCATCTCGGTCCATATACTGTTCACTTATGAGGAGGATATCCACACTCTCCTCCGCGATGAACTGCGGTAGGAGATCGTGAGCCAGCCTGCTCCTGTGCAGATTACCTTGCAGTATTCGTGCCACTATTTTTGGGTCCTAGCCGCGGTTAGAGCGTTGGTTCGAAGAGGTGCACTTTGGTATCGTGGCCACAGCCATGGCGCCGCAGACTTCCTCCTTTGTCGTGAGGCCGTCAATGTCCCTGATCTCCAGTGCAGTTCTGGTAATCTTGCCGCTAACTGTGCCTGCATGCCCTATCGCGGTTTGTGTGGCCGTTTTGAGTGATTCCATTTTGTCTTCATTCTTACCCACGACAACCAGAACGCCACCGTCTTTCGTTTTGCTAAGATACTTAACCTCTGTATTTAATGCTTCTGGCTTAACCTTTGCCTTGATCTCTTTCAAGATATCGGCGTAAGTCTTCTCCTGCGTTGCGTCTGTCCTCTGCCGCGAGGTCTTCCCTGCGCTTTTCCTCAATTGTTGAGGCTGGCTTTGTTCCTGTTTTTTCTGTCCTTTCTTCTTTGCTCTTCTTCCTGCAGCTAGCTGCCAAGCCCCTTGTGTGTGTGTATCTGCAGCTTCCTCTTGCGTTTTGCTCGTAGACGGTGCAGATCTATCCTCCTTCTTGTCTTTTTTGGCGGGGGTTCCGCCGCCTCCGTCGGATGATGTCCGCCCCCTCTTCTTTGGCTTGCAAGACTTCGAATGGTCTTCTCCAGGTTGTTGAGATGGCAACTTTTTCGCGCCATCCTCCATCTTGTCGAGAAGCGTGAAAACTTCAATCATAATAGCTCCTATTACCGGTAGTCCCTCTTTGATTGTTGTATTCACGTTCTTCTGCTTATCCAGAGTTTTTATCATCTCTCTGTTCGTTCGTCTTATTTCCAGCAACTTTTCTCGCAGGCTGGCGTGTTCTTTTAGCCATAACCCTATCACTGTCATATTTTCGTATTCAGCGGCACTCATCGCGCTGGCTATACTAGTGCTGCTGGTTGACTTGTGGATTGGGTATCCACCGTCTTGCGATGCTGGCACCTTTAGGGTGTCAACTGTCAGGTTTCCCTGTACCTCTTTTCTTGGTTCGTTCCTAGTATCCATTGACATCGATTTTCTTTGTCCCGGTATGTGTCCGACCACCCGGATCCCCCCGTCTATGGGGGCAGCTGACATGGCCCCAACACATGACTGAAGGCGGTGCCAGACTGGGTACATCATACCAGAATATAGCGCGCGCTGTCGCACTAGCCCATCTCCGCTCTCTCGAACCTCCCACTCCGAACAAAAGTGATTGGCTCTCTGGAGAGTTTCTAACAGGCGTCACACGACATCACACACTCGCTCAAGCCGTTTGACTGGTACTGGCTAGGTAACCAGCCTCCCGTCTTGCCGTCAGTAGAAGCCAAAGATGGTTGAGGTCACTTCGGCGCGCAACCTCGGATCGCCCCCCCCCCATCCAGGATCTCCCTTTGGCAGCTCACGGGTCGCACCGCACGGCAAACACGGCGGCCTGTTTGGTCCACGAAGCATATTTTATTTCTGCTTTACCCTCCAAGGTTACCTCGGCGAGCACTCCCCTATCCGCCACCCAGGGGACGCGCCACATACAGGGTTACAGGCTCCCCGCGCGGATTATTATTATTATTATTATTATTATTATTATTATTATTATTATTATTATTATTTAGGTATGGGAGGCGGGGCGTAGACACCCCTGCAGGCTGTCTCTATGTTGTTGCACGTTGGTAAATGATTCCCCAAGTGCTGATGTCTGAGCTCAGCGAATCTGGGGCATGCTGTCAGGATATGAATTGGCGTCTTCTCTGCTTCATCGCACTATCTGCATGCTCCTGTATCCTCCTTTCCTGTCTTCCAACCATCGTATCTGAGACGTATGTGTCCTGTGATGATTTTTGACAGGAGTCTGGAGTCGCTTCTTTTGCCTCCGCTAGTATAGTTGATCCAGTCCGATCCCATCTTCTTCCTCTGGCAGGGTGTCTCTTCTAGTCTCCCAGTCTTGCCATGTTAGGATGATTATCTCGTATTTCTTTTCAAAGAAGTAACGCGCTATCATCATGTTCGATTTTATGGAGAATTCCGGTTTAAGGCAGAGTTTCGGCGGAAGTCGAGTATGTCTTGTCCTCTGTTTCCACTGCCTGTAGGCATTAAGTCTATGGGCGGCCATTGTAGCCTCCCCTACGATCATAAGGTAAAGGAGTTCTTCTCCCACTAGGATTCCTAGTGCTTTGGTGGGCGTGGTCCTTAGAGCCCCAGTAGCCCCCCTCGTTGCAAGTCCCCTTTGTCTTTTCAGGGTCCTCCTCGCCCCCGTCCGCTCTACCCTTCGCCACCATACCAGCGCAGCGTACGAAAGCCTGGAAAGACATGCGGCCCTGTAGAGTGCTGCTAAACACCCTATGACTTGTCCAGAATGCCACTAGGAACTTGTTATACTGGGTCGTAAGGTATTTCTCCTAGGTCAGTTTTCTGTCAAGGACAACGCCGATGTATTCGGCTGAGTCCTTCACCTCCAGGGTTGTGCCTGAAAATCTATGTGCCCTATAGATTCCAATCTTGTACTTGCTCGTCAAGATGACGGGCTCGATTTTGACCGGGTTAACCGAGAGCCACGTCGAGCAGCACCAATTTTTCACTTTTCTTAGTGCAAGCTGCATGGCGTCCATGGTAGCGCCAGCTTCTACACCTTTGATAAGTATTAGAAAGTCATCTTCATTGGCCTGGGCATAGCACCCCCTAATATTCAGCGTCGCCAGCAGACCGTTAGTCACCAAACTTCAGATGGTGGGGGACGCCACTCATCTCTGCGTACACCCTTTACTGACTATACCCGAAACCGTAGTGGTTCCTAGTTTTGAGACCATACTCCTGCAGTTTAGCACGTCCTCAAGCCACTAAGTCAGTGGCCTAGGCACGCCCTGCTTGATAGCCTCCTCAGTTACTGTTTCAATTGAGGTACGATTGAACGCCCCCTCTATGTCCAGGAATGCTCCCACCATGAGATCTCCCTTTTCCAGCTGCTCCTCGATGTGATAGACCGCCGAGTGTAGTGCAGTTTACGTGGAGTAACCCGCCCTATACGCGTACTGGTTGGGGTGTAGTGGGTTAATGGAAAGGATTTCAGCTTGTATATATCTGTCCACTAACCTTTCGTTTTAAATACAAAGGACTTCAGACTGATGGGCTTAAAATCCTTGACAGTCATGTGACTAGCTGTCCCAGATTTTGGGATAAACACTACCTTGGTCGTTTTCCAAATTTCAGGCACGTAAGCCAGGGCAACGCTAGCTCTAAAAAGTTTGACCAGGGGGCCTACTAGTTCTTATAGTCCCTCCTGCTGAAAGGCTGGGTATATATCATCCATGCTCGGAGCCTTGAAGGGCTGAAAGTTTCCGATGGCCCATCTGACCTTTTCTGGAGTGACAATCTTCACCGCCAGCCTCTATGCGGTATTCTGCGGTCAATTCCTCTGAGAGGGGATCGGCCACAATTCATTCACTAGCTGAAAGTCTGGAAAGTTAGCTTCTAGAAGAAAATGAAGACACTCCTTTTCTGAAGCCGCGTATTCTCCTGTCGGTAGTTTTATTGCTTCGATCCATACCTCAGGATTCTTAGAAAGTATTGGATGCCTAGCTGCATCTGGGTATCTTTTGATTCTCTCACAATAGTCGCCCCACCCTTTGTTTTTACCAAAATTAACGTGGTTTTTATACCCCCGTTGGGCGTCTTTATGTTTATCCCAATCACTCCTTTTACGAGCGTTCTTGGCTCTGTTGAAGGCTTTCCTCGTTTCAAGGCGAAGTTCTTCCAGCTCCTGATTCCACTAAAGGGACCAGCAGACCAGTTCCTCTGATACGCGTTATTAATTATTTTTTCCAGTACTTCGGCCCTGAAGTCTAATCCGTCCGTCGTTTCAAAGTTTGGATTGCAAGATTGGAGTTCGTTTCGGTAGAAAAGATAGAAGAAAAAAGGACGCCCTTCTTGAAAGTGCAAGAGCTTCGCTTGGGAGGAAAATCTCTCGGACCAAGAACGAACAGCCAGAAGAGTTTGCCAAGGGATGCCAGCGTGAGAAGCACAGGAACGAGTATGTCAAACAGAGACAAAGAAAAATACCACAAATCAGAAAGGATGTAAACCCGGACGCCACTAGAACGATGGTGCTGGGAGTCAAGCACACAAGAAGTGGAGACATCCTCTTCAAATTAGGAAGACTGCTGATCCTTGGACAGGTTAAAAATAAATATCGGAAAGCCTCTCTGGAAATAAGGGACATCGACATGGAGAAGAAAAAGAAACAAAGATTCAAGGAAGATTGAAGAACAGGTGAAAGGATGACGACCACATCAAATAGAAGAGAGCTAAAGCCATCCGCCCCCCGCAAAGTAATGCTTAACGGTATGATCACGAGGATTTGGGGCTAGGCACCTTTACTGAGGGTCGATAAGGGCAAAGAGGGCATTTCTGAAACGGTTGGGTATTTGTTCACCTGGCCGTAAGAAGGATGGGTTTAGTCGGTGTAAATCCGACACGTGGCTTGAAACGCTCCGACTAAGTTTTATATTTTTTATTTTATTGTTTGGTCCGGGATGTCATGGTATTTAAATTTACTTTATATTTTAATTTTATATTTTTTGTTGGT
This sequence comes from Pteromalus puparum, assembly GCA_012977825.3. Classification (NCBI taxonomy): domain Eukaryota; kingdom Metazoa; phylum Arthropoda; class Insecta; order Hymenoptera; family Pteromalidae; genus Pteromalus; species Pteromalus puparum. The sequence continues at coordinate 34,046,584 of CM053172.1, forward strand.
TCAAGATATTTCGACCTTGGCTGACGTATTACAGCCAAGTCTAATATACCTGAAAAAGAACTTATGTTTGATTTTTTAAAAGAAAATATGTTTTAAGAATTTCTTCCAAACAGACGTATTGCTGTTTGAAATACTCTCCTTAATAGAACTTTCTTCAAGGACATAATGCCTCGAAGATGTTTTATTTCAAATTAAAAATGTATATAGTTAACCGTCTGACGAGAAACAGTGAGGTAGACGGGAGGATTGTTTATAATAATGGTTTATTGTAACTTATATACAGAGCATGCTTAGCATGCGTGTGCTCTCCAAGAGCGTACAGCAACGAGTGGTTAGTGTTGTATTCGCGCAGAGACTATATATCGTACGACTCACATATATATAGGACTGGTAGGGAGTCGCGCATGTGTGTGTCTATCCTATTTGCTATGCTACCTACGGTGCGCAACGAGACGAGACTGACTGTCGAGTAGTTGCGCATAGCGCTTCTGCGCATCCTATCTCTAGATGCTATGGTATAGTGTTATAGTGTACAGACAAATGTACTATTCATATTCTAACACCTTCAGAGGACGTAATGCCTCTGAAGTAGTACTATACGAAAAAATGTTTTTACACAAACCTCAAAAATTACTATTACAAGGCTTTCTTAGGAAGAAAGCAATACTTTCAAAGAAAAATATTTGGCTTGACCTAGAAAAACAATTGAAAATAAGTAAAAATATAATATGCATGTGTAATATGGTGTAGTATTTAGCAAACAGAAAAATTTAGATGAACAAAGAATATCAATGGTTATCTGTTTGAAAATTAAACTTTAACTCTTTCTATATTTATCCCTGAAGTTTCAGTTCAATACGTCGAATAATTTATTAACAAATAATGTTTTTTAAAAAAAAGTTATCTTGAAAAAAGAGGCCTAGGTGAATTTTTCTTCTTCAAGAATAACGACAAAAATATGCTCGATATAACAAAAAAAGATAAAATTCCCGTGCTTCCCGGCTTTTCTCTGACTATGGGAAAATTTATTTATAACGCTTTTTTGGATGACCCACTTCGTTAATTGTAAAGAGCAACTAAGTTTCAACTTTTGATATTTTTTTCTGTTCTTACATTTCTTTGCCCTTACTAGAAACTGTAACTACGATAATAACTTATTTATTTAACATTTAGTATTTTCCAGATTTACTGTTCCGTTCAATTTTTAGATATAGAAACAAATATATAAAAGAAAAAATTCATATCTTCAAAACGGAATGTGTTTAGACCAATATTTCGTTTAGAAAAATGATAAAAAGCGGAATAGGAGGAAGCTAAGTGCCAAGGATTTGGCAGCGGTTTTTATTAATACAGGTCATAAATACAATAATCTAGGCATTAGTGTTTCAGATAGAGCATAAAATTTATTACATTTTCCCGCAAGATTTTCTTGATTGACGATTCGTTCAATTATTTTGATGAAAAAGGTGTTTTTTTTAATTCATACTTTCAAAACTAAATTGTGTAATGTTCTGAATAAAAATCGTAACAATGAAGGATGATAATGATGAGGTTTACATGCTGTGATAGTTTTTAACATTTTGGTGATTGTGAGACTTTAATTAAGTAGAAATTTTGGGGGAAGATAGATCTTTTGTTTATCTTGATTTTTTGCGCAGTTTTCTAAATTTTATGGTTTTTTTAAATATTGAGATTCAATTATTCTATGAAAATTTTAATTGCGTTATCTCCAAATCTAAATGACTGATTACTTAAAAAACCGCTGCCAATTCATTGGCACGCAGCTTCTTCTAAATTAATTTATAGTCTCTATATGTAATATATTGTATTAATATAAGATGTTTTCATGCATTTTGTAATTGTCTGGGTGTTTGTATTTTACGTGCCAAACTTAAACACCGCTTATTTTATTTAAAGGGCTACTCGATGCGGATGAAAGGGTTGGGTTTCTCAAATTACAACTCAATTATTTGTGATTAGAGATAATACAAAGATACCGGTTATTCAAATTAACAATAATTCTTTTAATTGTTGTACAACCAAGTTCAACAATGCGCTGACTCAAATATTTAATTATCAGTGATTTCCTCGATTATGCTAATAATACAAATAAAAAATGGATTTGTTCGCTATCGCCCGAGCGAATTACAATGTTAATGCATACGCGACACACTATATTCGCAGGAACGATGCATACCAAAAAACAAACAAAACGAATTTAATTTCCCCTTTTTGTACGGGTAAATTATAATTTTTCACGAGTGAAATCGTTCGCGTACACGACGCATGAAGGTTTCGAGAGAGCTTACTGCTCGGTAACTCGGCTTCTCGCACAGGCTGTCGAGAGTAAGGGAACGCTCACGACACAATGACTTGGCCTCTCGCTGTAGTTATTGTGAGTGAGAACGCGCAACACGCGAATGCGCTCACCTCCCTATACCCCTCCCGGACGCCTACTTCTAGTACGGGAGAAGCAAACGAGGAGCCGCCTGGCGGCGGCGGCTCGAACTAACTGCTCGAATGCGAGTCGCTGTACATACTATGAACACTGGGCTAACGTTCTTCTGAAGTGCTTCATGCAGACTATATATGTAAATATGTGTAAATGATCTTAAGAATATTTATTTGTATAAAAAAACTGCTGGTGCTTTTGTCTTTTCTCGACGGAGGTACTTTAAAAACGTGCAACGACACCCTTATACGAGGAAGAAAAACTTTTTAAGGAAAATCTGTTTTTACATTTCAGCTCTTTAATTAAGAATCGCTCAACGAAATCGTTTAAAATTTTAACAGCAGATAGCTTTTTTTATGATGAATCACCAAATAAAATTTTGAAGCATTTGACTACATTGTTTTAGAGATATAAGAATTCAAAAAATTTTCAAAAAAAAATCAAACCTTGATATCTTAAGAACCATAGGGGTTTGAAAGCTGCGCAATAAACTTAGCCAAAGCACATAAAATATCTACCCTTTCCCAAATTCTCAAGTGCAATAAAAGGCCGTTTTACGTCCGTTATCAAAGCACAAAAAACTCATTTTTTTCAGTTTTTGATTTATTACTGTAAAAATAAGTAGTCAAATCACTTAAAATTGATGGGATATAGTTTGACACGTAACCCATCAACATAATTTTTTTTATGAGGTTATGATGTTTAGTTTCAGAGATATGAATTAAAAAAAAAATCACCTTGTTCATTTTATCTGCTGAACTGAGCGGTCGATCCCGAGGACCAAACGGGAAAAAGTAGGTAATTTTATACTCTTTGAGATGTAATTGGTTTGGATTAATTGTATTAACGCGATCATAAAAAATGCAGAATAGTGTTTTTCAAAAATCAAAAAATGGCCTTAAAATGAAAACCAGTTGACAAAATAAAAAATAACTGCTTTTCCCGAATTCAGAATCCAAAAATAGATATACTTGCCAAATTTTATTGATATTGACCGAGCAGTTTTAGAAATATTACGGTATACATACACCTACACACATTCATACGGACATTTTCTAAAGAGACATGATTCGAACTCCAGACACCTCAAAATAGATTCTAACCTGTTTTTGACGAAGTCGAAAATTTTACTACTACAAAGCTTCCTCTAGCAAAAATGTAAGATAGTACATCAATAAAAATTAATATACCCACCCGACCAACCCCTCTTCTTGGGGCCCGCGACGTTACCACAACCGCAAGTTCACCACCCCTTCCACCTAGCTACAAAAAGATTTGAAAGCGAATTTTATCAGTTTTAACTTTTTTACAAAATTTCACATGAGATTTTACATGAGATCTAACTTGAGATCTTAGCTGAGATCTTATGTAGAATCTCATGTAAAATTTTGTAAAAAAATGCAAAATGGAAAAATTGCCCAAAAAAACTCTAAAACCCCATTTTCTAATGTATCATCCAGATTGTAGCACCAATATAGCAATATGGCATTTCAATTAAAACTTAGAGCCGATTTATTATTTTTTTCGATTTATAACTAACTTTACCCTTTTAATTCAGATGAAGTTTCCTGTGAGATCTTACCTGAAATTTCCTGCGAGATCTCGCCTGAGATCTCATGTGAGATTTTGCAGTAGTGTTCGGTTCAGGTGAATGAAGATGGATGGCGATTTTTCAGCCACTGTAGTGAGAAATCATAATATAATGGTTTTTTCTGTACCTTAATATATATTTGATGGTTTAATTTTTTTTTTAACAATTTAGAAAAAAATATAAATATAAAATTGGATTTTGCATGTTTTGATGATTGGTATATCAGTCTCCTTGAAATAAAAACAGTATGTGCAAAGATTCCTCTAATCACTATATTGAATATAGAACAATAACCGAAACTTCTTAATTATTTCAAGTTCAAAATAGCAATGCGAAATTTCCTCTTGCCGGTGCCCTAGTGCAATATAATTTGTTATAGTTTAGTGTATGCGCCTACGTCGTGTCTATTTGTACCTGTCGTATTTGAAATCTAGTCTGTGTTACTATCTATATTGACGTGATAGAATAGTTTAATTATGTGTCATACACAAAAACTTGACGTGTACTTATATGTATATATGTATGAAACTGTGATATATAATGACGAATTTGTGATAACACAGCTGTGATTATAACCAGCTATGACGCTGTGTGACAATTGTAAATTTTTCGAATCTTTGAAAATAAATAGTAATACTATTCTAATTCTTATATTTATTTACAGATGAACTACTCTCGCATGTTATGGGATATGGAATACATTCAGAAATCTGGGCACTTATCTCTTTTTGTCGATAAAGCCATGAAGTTATTAGATTTGCGACAAGTCATGACTGAAGTTGAAACATCTGTAATGTCGAAAGTTTCTTGTACTGCCTGCAAAGTAGGCGCTGGTTTACTTCAACATTTTATAAAAGCTGGAAAAAGTGAAGAAGAAATTTTAAATAGTATTTTTCAGTTCTGTGTTTCTCTCAAGATTCAAAGTGTCAGAGTATGTCAGGGTATCACACTTCTTATGGGTGTAAGTTAAACGATTTATGATTACTGTTTTATATGAACTTTGAAACGGTCTGGATTCTTAGTGAAGGACCGCGTGAGTATTTGGACACAAGGTTAGTTAGAGGAGGAGCGAGTACACTTGAAGATCGTTGAAAAACACGCAATCACCCCGCACTATCGGTTAAATGATCGTATGTTTAGTTTCCTACCCCCTGTAGTAAATACCCACCAGGGGGAAGCTGCTCGTGTGCACCGGGAGATGCGAAGGGTGTACCTACCTTGTGCACTCCGCACTTAGGCAAGCTGCGCAGCTTCAGGCTAGTATGTAAGGATCTACGATCTCGCTACTAACCTGTAACCGGATAACCTCACTTAAGAACAGACCATTCTGATTCTGAGGGATATTCGGGAGGAACGAAGGGGGTAAAGTAAGGTATAATTTGTAATGAACAAAGAATAAGTTTAACTGAATATATTTACTTGAAAGAAAACAAAATCATGGCTCTTATAAACTATTAGAAAGTAGGATCGTCGCCATACTACTTTTCGAGAGTACTTTGCTCATTAAATACTAGGTAGGATGGAGATAGAGCAAGAGACGAGATCTACCCTTTCTCAAATACTCCAGTAAAAGAGCCACATTAAGAGTGACCGCTGCGCTGCTGCAGGCTCCTTATATACTCGTGTCTTACCCTATCTCCAATGCTATATACCTGCATGCTTTCTACCTACGCTCAGGTATACTATTTACGTTGTGACCACAAACTTAAGCACGACCGCGACACGGAAGTGCTTTATAGATTTGTGTATGAAAAATGTGTGAGATGCGATAACTCACGCAATGTTTGACCAATAGGGCTAAAATTTTAGAAGAAGTCTCCTAATGCACAAACGAAAGAATTGTTTTTTTCCCGATCCTCTACGTCATTTTAAAATGTGGACACAATTTGTTCGATTTATACGCGAATTTTTGGATAAAATTTTTCCTGTGATGCGGATATCTCCAAGAGACTTTAATCAATCATGCTAAAAATTTGTGTGCGAGCTCCTCTCATAATAATAAGCTGACAGTTTTATTTTATATACGACAGGATGCGTTCACCTCCGAAAATCGCTAAAAACGGTATTTTGGCTGTAACGCGAATTATAAGCATTCTACAAAAAAAAAGTTGCATAGAAAAGTTGTAGATCTTTCAAAAATACAACTTTTTTCTGCAAACATCAAATCATGAAAATGCTTATAACTCGAGTTTACAGCCCAAAATCGATTTTTACAGCTAAAAAAACCAATTGATTGCCATAAAACTTTGCAGATTTGATTTTTACATAAAAATGTTACATGCAAAAGTTGTAGACATTTTTAAAATACAACTTTTCAGTGTAAAAAACATTTTTTTTCGACACTTTTTAACATACAACAACTCTAGAAACGTTTTTTTGATACATAAATTCAATAACTTCGGTGTAACATGCCCTAATCAAACGCTATACTCCAAACAATAATTTTTCTCAATTAACCCGCACTACTGAATCAAATCTTAAATGCACTAATCAATCAGAATCTTCTGTTTTATTTCAAAAGTAATAATATTCTCTTGAAAATATTATTCTGTGCTGCAACTGCTTGCCATTATATTTCATCTTTTTATCTAAAAAAAAAGAACAACATTAAAACAAGAAAAAAACCTTTGTGTAAATAATGTTTTACGTAAAACCATCAATGCACTGAATGCATGATTGTACATACGTATAACCTGCATCTTATAAGCCCTGCATCTGCAACAATAAAAATTACACCAATAACATGAAATTTATGGATACACCTTAAAATGTCAAAAACTTAAAAAATTGAATTTTTTATTTGTAATTATGTTAAATTGTTTTAAATATTGTTTAAACAATGATATAAACTCAGAAAAATTGTAAAAAACTGAAACCAATGTCTGTATATGTCATATACCAGATACAACAAGTCTTCGGAGGCCAGAATTCATGATTTTCATTTTCCAGCTACCGCAGACTTACTTAAGAGGGCACACCACCTTTAAACTCTGAAAAATATACTTCTTATAAATAATAACAAAAATAAATTATAATTGTTATATAATTTTCTAATAACCGCCGCAACATCGTCTGCATACCCTACGAGTATGACATCCTTTGGCATTTCGAGCCTAAGCAACCCATCAGACAGAATACCCCAGAAGTCCGCTCCCAAGATCGAGCCCTGTGCAACCTCTGCCGTAATAGATCTGCTTCTTCTCCCTTCCATTGTCTCGTATTCGATAACCCGATTGCTGAGATAGTCTTCCACTAGTCGCATAATGTAGGGTGGTACTCCAAACGGTCGAAGAGCATCTAGTATATCTACCCACCTAGCCGAGTTGAACGCGTTTTTGACGTCCAATGTCATGAGTACGACGATTGGTCTTGCCGCGTGGCAGGCTAAATCCGTTCTTTTTACCGTGTCAGTAACCTCTCTAATCGCTCTTATCGATGACCACCCCTTTCTGAAGCCGTATTACTTGTCAGAGAGGCCGCCTGCTTCTTGAACAACTCCCAGTATTCGAGGTTTGATTAGAGCTTCTCCTGTATTTTCCATTGTATCCAGGAGACTCAATGGTCGGTACGACGGCTCCGCTCCTTGTTGACCTTTCGGTTTCTCGATAAGCACTAATCTTGCCCTTTTCCATCTTGAGCTAATTACGCCGAGTATTCCAGCGCGGTGTCTGCTTTTTTCTTGCTGTAGTCCGATTTTCGCGATCGTCCTGGATGTCGAAGAGGATATACTGGTGATCACTCGCAGTATATTACTCCGTGACGTGCCAATCTCTAACTTGAGGGATCGTCGCTTCGCTCGCCAAAGTTACATCAGGTATGGATTCTCCAAAACCTGGTCTACGGTAAGTAGGGGTATTTCCCTCGTTCGCCACTACCAGCCTTACTCTAGCTGGCACCTCAAGGATGGCCCTGCCTCTGTTGTTCGTTGGCAGCATGCCCTATTCTGTGGCTCGAGCGTTGAAGTCGCCCCCTATCACGAGTTCCCCTCATCGCGTCTACTAGTGCTCCTAGCTTTACGGCAAAATCCGCCACGGCGAGTTTCGGTGAGAGATATACGCTAAAGTATGTAATGCGGCTCATCTTTACTTGCGCGTAGTCGTCTCCCATCTCCGTTTCCACGATCCCACGCCTGGGCACCCAGACAGCGGCGGTCCCTGCGTTAATAGACACCCAGCCAGGTATGTCACGATCCGTGTATTGCTTGCTGACTAAAACGATATCCGATTTCTGCTCAACTACAAATTGTTGTAGCAGATCGTGGGCAAGCTGACTTCTGTGCTGATTGCCTTAAAGTATTTGCACCTTTATGTTCTGTTCTTACTCGCGTTCACGGCTGTCCGAAAGACCGCGCATACACCGGTGCCTGGATCGTGCGTCGTCTTCTTTTCGGGTATCTTAGCGTCTCTACATAAGAAACACCTCATCTCCTGGATCGGCACAGTGCATTCTGCTCTATGCCCATATTCGCCACACTTCCAGCAGTTAGCGCTCCTGTCAGGGCCTTCAAATCTTTATTTCAGGTGTCCGGGGCTTAGGCAACGTCGCGTAAGAACCTCACGCATAACATCGCGTAAAATTTGCGCGAATCTTACCCGGCTGTTAACCCATCCGATACGGATCTTTCCTTTTTTGAGTAGAGTGGTAGTCTTAGTCTGATCTATTTCGACCACCGCCACCCTCTGTTCCCTCGTGTTCGGCTCAATCAGATGAATTTTGGCCTCTCCTTCGCCCGTCTCGGCTGTAATAGCGCTGCAGACATCTTCTTGCGTCGAAAGACTGTCAATATCCCTGATCTCCAATGTAGTTCTGGGGATCTTGTCCTCAAGTGTACCTGCATGCCCTATAGCGGTTTGTATGGCCGTTTTGAGTGATTCCATTTTGTCTTCACTCTTACTTACAACAACCAGAACGCCACCGTCTTTCGTTTTGCTGAGATACTTAATCTCCGTATTCAGCTCCTCTGGCTTTACCTTTGCCTTGATGTTTCCCAAGATCTCGGCGTAGGTCTTACCCGTTTCTGGTCTTATGAGGATTGGCTCCTGTTTTTTCTGTTTTTTCTTCTTTGCTTCTTTCCGGCAGCTACTTGCCAAGCTCCTTGTGTATCTGCAGTTTTCTCTTGTGTTTTGCTTGTAGAGGGTGCAGATCTGTCCTTCTTCTTGTCTTATTTGGCGGGGGTGCCGCTACCTCCGTCGGATGAAGTCCGTCCCCTCTTCTTCGACTTGCGACACGTTAAATAGTCTTCTCCGGGTTATTGAGAAGCGTAAGAGCTTCAATCATGATGGCTCCTAATAACAGGTAGACCCTCTTTGATCGTGCTAATCACGTTTTTCTGCTTGTTCAGAGTTTTTGTCATCTCTCTGTTCGTTCGTATTATTTCCAGTAGCTTTTCTCGCAGACAAGCGGATCGCCAAGTCTTAGCTAGATCTGCGGAGCTAATCTTCACGACCGCATGGCCACATCCTGCTCAGTGTGCGCCTCACTTCCGCTGTTCGCTGTTTGCAGCCTCTACATTTAGCGTAATTTTGGAGCTGCAGTATCCCGATATTTGCATCCTCGACCACACTCTGGGTCACTGGAGGTCAAGGTCGAGCTTGTTTACTCTCCATGGTGCCATTTGCACTTTGGAGAGAGATTCCCACTCCTCTCCTCTCCTCTCTATCTAAAGTGCCTCTCGAGACATTTTGGCGAAAACGTCCCCCACTCCCTCTTTGTCTATCCAAAGTGCCTCAGGGTTTTTAGGACACTATGGAGAGCGACGGAGCGACTTGCTGCAAAGTAGCCGATCCGACAGCTGGTTGAGGACTTAAGGGGTATTTTGTAGAGGCGTACGCGTATATTACACACACACACACACACCCACACACACACACAGACATACACACACGCGCGCGCGTGCACTCACACTCACACGTACAGACACGTAGTTATACATAAATTCGCGTATATATATATATATATATATATATATTCATATTTATATTTAAATAAGTGATTTTTCTTACCTTTTAAATTGTTCTTTGATTTTCTGACTCTGCACACACATAACTCCGTTATGTTGGCAGTGTAGTGAATCTGTATTATAGTCTGGACATAACCACAGTCCACACATTTCACAGCGCCAGCACTACCGCATACGCTGTGTAAAAAAGAAGCGTCCGCAGCCGAAGCAACAATCTCTATTTTTACGCGGAAGCTCCACTTGCGGTACTGGCAGGTTGCGTCGCTCAGCACATGTTAATCCCGCCATATACTGTTTTCGGCGCTCCCGCACACGCTTGATTATTCCCTTCATTCTGCTGACGTCTTGTCGACGCTTAAGTCAGGTATCGCGGAACCCAAGAAGCCAATGCAAGCGGGCTTATCGTTCCAAATTCCTTGTAGGATCATATGTCTCGTCTGCTTCGCATTCTCTGCTGTTGCTGATGGTACTGCTACTGCTGCTAATTTCTTCGTTCATGGGCTCGGGGTCGCTGTCGATGCTATCGACACCTGAGTCATCCATCTCATCCTCCTTCTCCTCCTCCTCGTCTTCTGCGTCGGCGGCCGCATCTTCTTCAGCAGCTTCTTTACCTTCCTCAGAATCCTCTTCAGCCTCTCTGAGAAGGCAGACCCTTGCAGCCTCTTTCTCCTCCTGCGCCACAGCCCAAGCCTCAGCTTGCCTGGCAAAAATACTTGCGGCATTCTCCTTTGCATTCTGGACCTACCATACTCGGGCAAGCTTTTCTTCCTCGTCGACGACGCTCTCGTTGTCGATTACGTCTCCTAACTCTGGGTACAGCAGCTGCGATGATCCGATTTTTTTTTTTTTTCAAGTGGCATTTCGAACTCGAAAGTTCATCGCCTCATCTACGCAAGCCTTCCACGTATCCCTATGTTGTGATAACCCTATTCATTTCGCGCCGTCCCGCCCGACTTCAGTTAAGTCCACTTTTACATTGTCCCCCCACCTGCGTCTAGGTCTACCTAGAGGTCGCGATGTATTTGGCTTTCCTTTCATTATACGCGCTGCCGTGCGATCATTTCCCATTCTTGCAACGTGCCCTGCCCATCTTAGTCTTCGCGATTTAATTATTCTGTTTATATTCGGTGACGCGTATAAGTTATGTAGCTCGTCGTTGTGCAGTTTCCTCCACTCCCCGGTTTCCTCATCTTTCTTTGGCCCGTATATTTTTCGCAGAACCTTATTTTCAAAAACCATAAAACGGCTTTTCTCTGCTTTAGTAAGTGCCCAAGTTTCGCATCCGTACAAGATTACCGGCATTATTATAGTCCTATATATCCTTACTTTTACATTTCTAGACAGCAGTTTTGATTTTAGTAATCTATTCACGGCGTAGTAGCAAGCATTACCCGAATGAAGTCTCTTGTTAATCTCGGCTTTAATTTCGTTTCGATCATTTATGGTTGTGCCTAAATATCTGAATTNTCGAAAGTAAAATTTCCGACTCTAAGATCCCCCTCTCCTTCGCAAATGCCCAGTTTATCCATAATCATATATTTCGTTTTCGATTCGCTCACCTCTAACCCCGTTTCCTCGGCCGCATTTATGAGTATTTCCGCGTTTCTCGCTACCGTTTCGCCATTATCCCCCACTATGTCCAAATCATCTGCATATCCTAGAATCTGCGTTTTTCCGTTTAAGTGTTGCGCCCATCTCGCTAGTCTGCATTTGTCTATCAACATACTCTAGCGTTAAGTTAAAGAGTACCGTGGAGAGCCCGTCACCTTCTTTCAAACCGTCGTGTATCATGAACGATTCAGATACATTACCGCCTACTCGTACTTTTCCCGTGCTTCCGTTCAAATATATTTGTATTAGTTTTAATTAAGTTTTTTTGGTACGCCGAGGAGCACAAGGATTTGATACATTTTGCTTCGCTTGATAGAGTCATACGCTTTTTTAAAATCTATGAATAGCTGGTGTATTGTTTCGCAATATTCCCATTTTTTTCTCTAGAGCTGTCTTATAGTAAACATTTGATCGCACGTCGACCTGTTACGCCGGAATCCACACTGATAGTCTCCTATTATATCTTCCGCGAAGGGCGTGAGTCTGGCCTGTATTACGTTTGATAGAACTTTGTAGCAGGTAGCTAAAAGTGAGATTCCCCGGTAGTTATTGCAATCTGTCTTATCTCCCTTTTTGAAAATCGGTATAATGATAGATTCTTTCCAGTTTTCCGGTATCGTTTCATTTTTCCAAATAGCACATACTAGTTTAAAAATTTTGAATGCAAGCGCGGTGCCCCCGTATTTAAGCAATTCAGCTGGTACAGAATCGATTCCCGCGGCTTTATTATTTTTTAGATTTTGATAGATCGGTTCTTCCATATGGAGTTCAGCAGTGTGGATTTCATCTCCCGTTTCCTTGCAGTTTTCATGTACGTTTAGTAACTTATCAAAATATCCTTTCCACAGCTTTAGCAGTTCATTTTCGCTTGTAACGAGATTCCCGCCCTCATCTTTCATTAATTGCGATCTACTCTGGAAACCCTTCCTAATAGCGTTAATTCCTTTGTACATCTCGCGCGGGTTATTTTCCTTACTATTAGTTTCTATTTTTCTAATATGATTCTTTTGATACTCGCGCTTTTTGTTCCTGTAAATCGCCCCCACTTGCCTCCTTATTTCGTAGTACTCTTCTACGGCCATATCGCCTCCATTGTGTACGCTGTCTAATTTGGCCTTTTTGCGCCTTTCAAACCAGAGTTCGCACTCTTCGTCAAACCATGGTTTGCTCTTTGGCTTTTTCTTTCTACCTAGCACTTTATTCGCGGCCTCTTTTATCGTTTTTTCGATATCCCCCCAAAGACTGTTCGGGTCGTCATCTGCCTCCGTCGATATGCTCAATTTGACATACGATCGCGTAAAGGTGGTCTCTTTCACGAGTACATTGATAAATTCTTCGGGAAAATGACCTATGCATCGGGATACCAGTGTAGAAATGATGATGAGCAAGCAATAGATCGCTATATTCAAAACTTTGAGCGACAGGGGGGTATAAAACTCGACAAAAGTCGGATAAAATGCAATGCTGGTCTACACTCCGTGGCAAAGCTATGTCTAAACTCGTTGAGGGCAAGTCTGGGCAACGCGAAAACATGACAAAAACTGAGATGGTAAGAGACCCACAGAGATTGTTCGAGCTACTAACTAGCCCCGATAAAGTTGTGAATTCTATACTGCCGGCCAGCGATGAAATCCTCTACGTTAGTTGGGCAAATAATGACGAGGATGCCGAAATTGAGCCGTCACCACTGTGCAACGTGGTTATCGTTGCTTACACTACTGCTCTGGCGCGACTCAAACTTTTCTCCGAGCTCGAGCCACTGGGAGATTGCGTGCTGTACTATGACACAGATTGTCAAAACACCGCACATCACTGTCAAAAACGGCTATCACAGATGAGTGTAGAATAGAATAAAATAGAATAAAAATACTGTTTATTTTTGAATATTCAAAAAAATTTACAACTGTCACACAACGTCATAGCTGGTTAAACCACAGCTGGTATTATCACATATTCGTCATTATATATCACAGTTTTATACATATATAAATATAAGTGCACGTCAAGTTTTTGTGTATGATTTATATTGGTACAGGATCTAAATGATCTGAGTCCATAAAGAGCTCTGTTAACCTTCGGCTAACGAGATCCACTGCGGTTCCACGTTAACTTCGAATTCATGAACTCTCCGATGTTAGTTACGGTTGCGACGTTGCAAACGTCGCAGCCACGCAAAACGTGTGTTGCTGTTTTGCGCGGCAAATTCTCCTTAACGCATAAGGCCGAGAAAGAGACAGTCGGCGCGTGCGAAGCCCGCGTTTCTCGGACGTGAGCTACGTCCTGGGAATTCGCGGGAATTGCCAGCCGTCGTGAGCTCTGGGAAGAAGTTCGCCGGTCCGAACTGGCGCGAGACGAGCAGCCAATCAGCCCGTCTCGCGCCTCGCTTGGCCAATCGGACTACGTTATCGGCCGGGCCCTAACGGCCGGGAGAGTGTCGCCGAGCGCGCGAACGCAGCGTGACTCGGCAGTTCTCGTCTGGATC
>CM053172.1:34069264-34107826 GCA_012977825.3 Pteromalus puparum
GGTCCAGCAGTCAATGGGATGTTTCCCTCGTGTAGCGCAGCCTCTGTCAGAAACGGCGTTGGTTGTTGTCTGTTCCCTGCTGCTGCTTGATTGTCAGCAGCCCCTTCGCAGACGCGCAATTCCGAGGGACATGTGTTAGGAGGGGAAACGTGTCTAGCGAGATGTGAATGAGGGGTCTGCGGCAGGAGGGGGCGCTGGACGACAAATCTTCAACTTGTGCCGTTAGCTCCAGGATCGTCTGCTGCTGCATATGTGAGCTAATGCGAGTTTGGAGCAAGGGCAGGTCGCCAAGAGGCGATGGTCGGGTGGCTTCCAGTAGGCCCAACCTCGTTATTATTGCTAAACGCCCGAGAGGTTTGGTGAGATTATCCTCAAAAGACTCTTGCCGCTTTAACATCTTGCCTCGCCGCGGAACGTCCTTTATTGCTGGCCAAGGATCTCCTGCAGAGTGACGTGCTTCCTGGCAGAGGAAGTTGCCTGATGGACCACGCGGCGATTGTTAGCGCGAGGTGGCTAGTCGAAGAGGGCGCTGATGTTGCTTTGGCCTCTTGCCAGTCCTCCTGCAAACGTGCTGGCGTTTGAGTGAAGCGTACTAGCTGGGCTCTGGTGTTTAAGTGCAGCAACACGTTTGCACAGCGCGAGCGTCGGCGAGAAAAAACCTTTCAAACCACAGATGGAAAGGTTAAGCAACGTGTGTGGGAAAGAGTTCCGACAAACCTCGCACTGCTTCTGGGTGCTTGGTTTGTAATAGGCTTGTTGCAGTTGTTCGCAGATGGTTTGGTACGCCTCCTAACGCTTTCTCCTGTTACACTGGCTTCTATGCCGCACTTATGCATGCGATATGTAGAGCGAATTGGCAGGTAGATCGTAGTTGGAAGTTACCGACAGAGGATGCATGCTGAGGCTCCCACCAAACGGCAAAGTTGGGGGAGAATAATATGAGGAGAAAGAAGAGACAGAGAAACGCACCGACCCGTGTAGATGTTGACCGACGTAGATCTTCCCCGTCGTCTCGTGAGATGTCACCTCGTGTGGGAGAGCAGACGAGCAGACGAGCAGAGAGAGAGAGTACGAGAGAGAGAGAGAGAGAGTAAGAGAGACAGAGGACAAGAGGAAGCGGGAAACCAGCGGCCGTGAGGCCAGCGAGGCTACCTTGCATTTGGAGAGAGAGGGCGGCTGAGAGGAGAGGAGAGAGAGAGAAGAGAGAGTGAGAGAGAGAGAGAGAGAGAGAGAAGATGAAGAAGAGAGAGAGACAGAGAAGTGTCGGTGTGTGGTGGGCGGCGCACACACACGACACGTCATCTGCGCGAGCGTCGAGCCAGTACCGGGTGTGTGTGAGAGAGAGCGAAGACGCGAAGAAAGCGCGGAACGCTGTGCGTGTGTAGGCAGGCAGGAGGGCTTTGCCGTCAACGCGTCGGCATAGTGCCTGCGCGCGGAGTAGCGAGAACCAGAGAGAGAGAGAGAGAGAGAGGAGAGAGAGAGAGAAGAGAGAGAGAGGGAACGAGACAGGGAGAGCCGGCGTGCGGCTGGGCGCGTGTGTGTGTGCGAGAGAGAGAGAGAATGAGAGAGAGAGAGGAGAGAGAGAGATCGGAGTGTTGCGTGACGTCACACGGCTACGGCTTGGGACTAGCGCGTGGCACGGAAGAGAGAGAGAAGAGAGAGAGAGAGTCAGCTGTGTTCAGAGGTGAGAGCCTCAGGACTATAGCGTGGCAGAGTGTGTGTGTGCGGAGTCTGCGGGCCCTGCGTGGCTACCTTGCGTGGGCGGCTAAGGCCACCACGTTGTAGGGAAGGGCTGGGCGAAATACATGTGCAGAAAAGTGAATAAAGTGTTGTTTGTGTTTGACTTCTTTCCTGTTTTCCCACCTCTCCCCAGCGTACTCCCATACGTCGGCGATCGCGTGCAAAATCCCGCGAAATAAAGAAATCCTAGTGCACGCGGAGGCGCTAGGTGTTGCGCACCTGTGTTGGGAGGCACAGCGTCGCACGGTATCGACAAATGGGACAAACACACTCGTTTGCACCTCGATACAAGGCAAGTTCAACCCCTGTAGTTGATTTATATTATACTCTGAGACAAAAATAATAGCCTTCGTTTTCTCAGTATTAAGGTGCAGACCATTGTGTGTAGCCCAATCCGACACAGCTCGCGCGGCCGCTGACATGCGATCCATATCCTCACGATGATCAGCTCTTGTTACTTGGGTATAGGTTTGTAGGTCGTCTGCGTAAAGCAAATGCGCAATACTATTGGTCAGCAATCCCTTGGCCCTCGAAAACCGGCCAACACCTCCCGGAGATCGTTAATGTAAATACTAAACAGTAAGGGCCCCAAGATCGAGCCCTGTGGGACGCCCAGGTTGGTTGTTAGCCAAGATAATTCTCCATTTCCAAAAGTGAGCGACCGCCAGAACCACGTCCGCAAAGGTTACTTCACGAAAGGTGAAGCCATCCTCATTGGCCTCGGCCAGGATGCCACTCAGATCAACCTCGCGCTCGGCATCAGATATGGACACCCCAGCGAAATGCTTGTTTAATTTATCCGTGGTAAAGCCATGTAAATCCTCTTTGGCCTTTTAAATAAGGCCAGACTCCGTAATTCGTTCCAGACGTTTTTATTGTTTTCCAGCGCGTCAAAAACTCGATTTTGAATAAATTATTCTCGCGCCTGATTGGTTCGTTGTTCTGCCTCAGCAGCGAGAGATTAATATTCCGTCCATAGGTCGTCACGTCGTCTAGTGCCTCGTTGGGCTTGTTTGTGTCGTCTTCGTAAAGCTTCTCGTCGGCCGTATAAATGTCTCAGTTCAGCGCCGACCCATGAAGGGTGTCCTTTCTGTCTCGGTTTAAATTGTTTGAGCGCAGCAAGTTGGTCAATGGCAGTCATGTTTTGGCTAAGTTGTTCTAGCCGGTTGTCAACTCCGCTGTCGGAACAATTCACCGACGACCAGTCACAAGCAGCCAAGAGGGATATGAGCTCTTCTGATTTTATTGATTCAAAGTCCCTATATGTAAAGTTGTTGAGTACAGGGGGCTCTGCCGTCTGAAAGTAAATCCGATCTTGAGCGACCGTTTCCCGCAGAACGGGGGCCCCGTGTTCGACGCCGAAGTTTCTGCGTTCGAAACTCAGACGCAGGCTCACTAACGCCAGTTTCACTAACACTAGCTGCGTTATTATCGCCGTCTGTTGCCTTATCTATACTAAAGCTAATACCACCCGCGGTTTTTCTACTTATAATATTATTATTATTACTAACATCACTAGCATTGTTGTTGCTATCTACCTCGGTTGATTCGCGCAGCCGCTCTTCCGGCTGTAGGATCCGCTCAGCCATAGCCGTGTACTTGTCAAATATCAATACACGGCTACTCTTAAGTTCCACCAGCTTGGCTCCTGCTCGGATATTCTGTCATTGAGGGTCTTGATATCGAGGATTATTGCTAGTATAAGCCTCAATTTATCAAGATCCTCCTCCAGTCTAGCCGTCGCAGAGGTCACTTGTTTCGCCATGGTTGAGAGACCACTAACATACCGTTCAAGCTTGGCTATGGTGATCCTGTTGCTGTCGTCCGTCGCCTTGATCAGCTCCGACTTGCATGACTCGAAGATGTCATCCAGCCTGCAGATGGACTCCGATACTCCGGTGGTACTCTTCCTGCTGATGTTGGAAGTGTCCTTGAAGCATGTGATGTTCTTGATGGCGGTGTCTGCCCTCCTGGCACTTGCAGTGGCTGGTGTTGATGTTTGTAGCAGAGGTGGATTAAGCTGCGGCTCAGCTAAAGGAGAGATGCTGACTTCCTCTCTCTCATTTCTGCCAGCGTCATCTTGATTGACTATGTCAGGCTAAGGACACAACACCAGTGCCTTAGGGCCATCCGACGATGCATGCTTGGTAGTCATGGCATTGGTTTCCCCCGCAAATGACTGCGAATCTCCTACCTGCGTTGCATTACGTGATTCCTCTTTTTCCACTGATTCTTTCTTAGGTGGTCATTTCCTCTCCCTCTTCAGACTGCTGTTTGTTTTTTGCCGAAGGTTGAAGCAGGAGGAACATTCCAGGAGAGTTTTTCTTCGCGTCTTTTGAACCATCGTCGTGCACTTTGGATGACACTTCCAAGTACAAGAGCAGCATTTTGGGAGGCTTACAGCTGTGCGCGGAGTCACCTGACACTCAGTACATCGGTCCTGCTTCGATTTGTCTTTTCCTCTGGTGGCAGCTATCAAATTTGACATCTTGCGTCGTGAATTTTCGCGCCTTTTCAGCGGCCTAGTGGTACCTGCCCATACTGATGCTGTTCGACAAGCGAAGGTGTCGCGCTGTGGTGGCGAAAAATCAAAATTCACGCCTGGCCGTGGTGACGTCAGCCGTTTCGCGCGCAAACACGTGAGACAGAGAAACCAATGCTCTCTAACCTCAAAAACAGACATCACCATAAGCGGTTCATGGGCAACTTGAGTCTTTCAGTAGAGCTGTACCAGATTCGTGCAGGAATTCGTGGCTCCTTATAGATATTCATCGAATGTTGGACAGCTCCTCGTCAAACAGACTCTTGATGACATTTCGGGCACTTCTAGATTATGTTAGCGGCAGTTGCGGAGGAGCCCATCTAGGCTCATCAAAAACACGAGATTTGCGTGATTTTTTAGTGTGAACGTAAGAGCCGTGTGATGGGATCTCATCCGCAATAGCAGACGACTCGTTCGTCTGCTCTGTAGGGCTGGCAGTAGTAGTAATGGCAACTACCTTAACATGTACCAGCAGGTGTTGCAACGGTTCCTACACTACAAAAAACAACGTAGCGAGGACGATGAAGCCGGTAATGAGTTGTTGTTGCCGACAGTCGATAAAACATTACCACCACCGCACTCTATTACTACAAATGGTGATGGCGAAGTAATATCTGATCTACATATTATCAATAGTGTGCCGCCAAGTCTTCGTGAAAACGCACAAAATCTAATGAATAGTCTACGTCGATCTGGTAGCATTGCCTGGAATAAACTCGGTATGATTACGGTAGATGGCGTGCGTGCACGAGGTATTAATATTGTAGACTTAGTGAACAAAGCTGTGAGACGTAGAAAAAGGCCACCTTCTCTTCGATCAGTTTGTTCGCGTACTCTGTAAGACACACGTACCTCTGGAATTTATAGGGAATAACCAGCTTTATATAGCTGTAGCGGCTGCTGTACAAGAAGAATCTAACAGTAGTGGCGATAACAACTCTGCTGACTGCTTATGACACGTCATTATTATCTGTACCGAAACGACAACAACAACAACTTGTATCCAGTGGAAGCGGTAGTGACAAGGACGACAAGAAAGAGGAGGAGGAGGAGGAGGCGGATTACGACGGAGAGAAAACACTAGACCCAAATAATTTGACATTTTTGAATTATCGCAAAGGTAATAAAAAGAGAAAGCGAGGTGGTAGCAGTCGTGTAGCAGTCGACATCACGGTAGATACTTCAATAAGATCTGTAGCGTCACCTGCTGAAAAACAAGTAGTACTAAAAGAGCCCAAACTCGATCATCTAAAATGGCTGCACCACAAAGAGTAAACACAGAGTCATCTGGTGTGCTGGACGCAGTAATCAATCGAGTGCCTTTCGAGATGCATATACCGGGATACCATTTTCTCGGGCCGGGCACTCATCTTGAGGAAAGACTGGCACGCTGTGAGTCCGGCAGAAACCCTCTAGATAGAGCGCGTCTTGAGCACAATATCGCATATTCGTGTAATAATGGCGGTGGTGGTGGTGGGGGACATACTCAAGCCGATCGCCGACTAGCTGAGCGTGCTTTTGTACATATGCTATCCAAGTCGTCGGGTAGTGAGGAGAAAAGCGTCGCTTTATTAACTCTTTTGTGCATGGTCAGTAAAATCACTTTTGATAGGGTTTATCGACGATTCAGACAGGCTATAAAACGTACAAGGAGAAAGAGGTTGAGATTAGACTATTTTTACGAATAGCAGCTGAGTAGAGTGCGCAAAGATTTGTCTGGTGACGTTCTTCATATTGACGGTATTACGCAGTAGGGGCAAAGCCAAGAGAAAGCAGTATTTTGTGAGTTGGAAGGGCTACCCCGAAAAATTTAATTCTTGGGTGTCTGCTAAAGATCTCGTAAATCTACAAAACAATGATAACGATGACGGATAAATGTTTCATGGTTTTGTCCAGTAGTAGTAGTAGATATGTTTTCTCCTACAACACTACAAGTTATTTTACCACACAACTCCCCCAAAATTTCTGTCTACACGGCAATTGGTATGTCGGTCTCACTGAAATTCAAATACCTCTCCCCTTTCAGCACATATCATTGAAGGAGAAAGGAGAGGGGGTTGTCTATGTGAGAACAAAATCTACGCGCGCCGCTTACACTAGCAATAGGTTACGCGATGGTGTTGATGATAATGATGATTATCAGGTTTTAGTCGTGGAGCTGGTAGGAGCCTGTCAACTACTTAGAAAAAGAAGAAAAAGAGGAAGAAATCTGCAACTAAAACAGCATCGTCAGCAGTAGCTCAAGATATCTCTGTCAGCTAAAGTGTCTCTTTCTTCAAACAATATACCTACTTACTCTATACCAGGCAAAAACAAGGCTTTTTTACACACTCACTCTTGTGACTCATTGAAGTCGGAGTTGTCACTCTTTGAATTACCACCAATACAGACGGTAATTAAGAGATCTCATTGGGTGCAGTATAAACTAGTCTTGTCACTCAATGATTAAGCGCGAATAGAATTTACGATCCTTAGCAACTGTGAATATCTAAATTTAGCGCATACAATGCTGAGTCTACGTGTAAATATAAGCCAACGACACCACTAGAGAAGGATGCGACAGCACCACTCGTCGGTCATGTAAATAATTTTATGCGTTCAATTATGCGACGCAGCTCCCACTGTCGACTGGTTTTTTCAAATGCCGGTAATTCGATATCACGCGATGCATACCCAAATGGATACTGTCTTTTTGCATTCGATTTGACGCCTGACTTATCGGCCAACAACGACACCCATTAAAATTGAATTAGAAGAGGTAGAGTGAGGATTGATGTGAGATTTGATGACGCATTAGACAGCGTTGTGGATTGCAAAATTTATGCTGAGTACGACAATCTGTTGGAAATCGACTCGTCTCGACAAGTTTTGGTCGACTACAGTGGTTGAGGTTAGATGATACTCCTTGCAAAACCAAATAAAACCGCTCACCAACACGGGGGCTCCTGTCCGTCGATACGTGTTTCTTGAGCTGTGCAGACAGGCGAAAATGGATCTAGTTATTGATTTGCAGTTTTTCAAGGACAATTTAGGACGTGTTGTGCCGAAAGAAGTGGGCTTGGTAGTGTTAGATAAAGATATTAGAGCACATTGGATTATCGCACCTACTTGTAATACGAGATTCTTAAAGAAAGATATTTTAAGAGAGAATAATTGGCTGACTTTGCATCATCATGCTCTAGATTGGTATGATGGGAATGTATCGCTGAAAAAAATTTTATAAAAGTTTACACGATATTTGCAAAAGAGCAAATAAAATTTACGTGCGAGAGGAGGAGAAGGCAGAACTGCTGAATAAGATCACCACACGAGAAATCATCAATTTGGAGCGTGAGCAGGAGTGTCCGACTTTTCATAGATTACCTTACAATGAGAGGTATTGTATGCAGCACTCTATTAAACATTGCTCACTCAAGTATACCTGTGCACTCAATAACGCCTACAAGTTAAAACTTTGGTTAAACATACGGGGTAGTGGGAATTACATTGTAACATTAGCAGAACGCCCCTTCTCACCACCCTTCTACCTTTGTAAAAATGAATTCGCTAGATATTCCTCAGAAGATGCGAAAAATGAGCTTTTATGCAGTTGTAGTGTATCCGGTAGATAGAATTCCGATAACGTGGGTAAAACCATGTGGCTTTGTGTTTAATACGGAGAGTCATAAGTGACGTGGTTCGCATTGGGTGGCAATATATGTGTCCGAGAGTGGCGTTGAATGGTATTTTGATAGTTTTGGCAGATCGCCATACATTCCCGATCACGTAAGTCGAATCCAGAGAAATTGTAAGAGTATATGGTGGAATAATATTCGATTACAAAGCAGTTTTTCTGATACTTGTGGTAAATATTGCATCATGTTTATATATTTTATGATTAATGGCTTTGGTATGCAACGATTCCTCCAAAATTTCTCATCAAACTTGAGAAAAAATGGTCAGATAGCTGAAAATTCAGCTGACAAGTTGTAATGCAAGATTGTGAAAATGTTATGTGAAACAACGGTGTAACAAGATATTTTAGTTTGCGTTGGCTTTCAAAAATGTCACCACAGCAGATTTCTATTGGCTCCCCACTACAAGATCGGTGATTCTATTGGTCCCCCACCACCAGAGAGGTTGGTTCTAATTGGTCTCACTAACCCCACCAAAGCCACCAATTTTGAATATAAGCTGGAGACGTTGTAGCACAGAGACCACAGTTCTCTCTCACCCGTCAAAACTAGTACGGGAGTTTGCTCTCAGAGAAAGAAGAAGAAGAAGAATAAGATGGCTGGACAGAAGAGACAGCACGCTGATTAGTCAGGCCCAGGAGATTCAGGTCAGCAAGTATCGCTATCATCAAATCATGCCAATGGTGTTTGGCTTAAACTACTGCTACGGAAAAATTATTTACGTAGAACTGGAAAATACCTCCTTCGGCTCTGGCGACTTTTACCCTGTTGTTCGACTGAGTAATCAGGAATTTTACGGTCTATCCTGGATACAGTTCCGGGAGCAGTTTGACGGAGAGTGACCGATACCTTCAGGCATACAGTGAGGAAGAAATGCTGGATAAACGAATCACCATTACTGGGTTTACCATAAGATTCATGATCAGCTACTCAGATCAGGCGTTTGAATTGGTGATGGAAGAGGCCGAGGACAGTAGCTCCTAAAGCAAAACGACAACGCAAGCCTTCGCTTGTATTTAAAAGAGTGACCTTCGACAGATTGAAGGCATTGTCTAAAATTATAGATCATAGAATTAAGTATTTATTGAAGGTTAAAGAAGCTATAGGGATTATTGTGAGAGAGGTGGCTGACTATAGTAAAGAAAAATTGATGACTAGCGAAAATTCTCAGTACACATACTTCACCGCATATAATGTTGAGTGTGCAATGAGAAATTTTGATCAATCGCTTGTAGATAAGATAGATAAATTGTTAGAAGATAAAAATATACATTTAGCTATAGAAGATATTTATATTATTATTTATGAATTTATTAATCTACATTCATATAATCTAGTTGCGTACTTAAATACAACCGTATATAAGGATAAATGATCATAATTGTATTTAGTTTAAGTTTTTATGAATAAATATAATTGTTAAATATATAATACTTGTACTCACTTACCGTGTTACTATATCCAGCACCACCGATACAGTAATCCTTCACATTGATTCTAGTTTAAAAAAACACGCACACACACACACACACTTACAAAAGTGCGTTAAGGAGTGGGGAAGGGGAGGGGGGCCTCTACCCGAAATGGAAAGGGTAATTTGCTGAGTATGTCCGAAGGAGGGATTGTAGTAACGATAGCCCCTTCCCCACATTGTACACCAGTCGTCAGTCAACCGTCTCCGAGACACTTTAAATAAAAAGAGGGTAAGGTGGGAGACTCTCCAAAGTGCCTTGAACCATCAGAGGCACTTTGGATAGACAGAGAGATAGTGGGGGTTCTCTCTCCAAAGTACAAATGGCACCATGGAGAGTAAACATCTTGACCTTTGACCTCTTACTGGCTCGCAGGTGGGGGGTGGTCATGGTCAGCTTTGTTTACTTTATCCATGGTGCCAGAGTACTACTGCTGATGACGTTCCTGGATGCTTATTCCTTTCATCAGTGTTGTGACTCGGTGTTGTAAATTTTTCTCCGAGCTGATGCGCGTGGGTTCTTACGAGCTTTGACTTGAGTGCAGTGTAGTGGTTGTGCCGTGTGTCCTGCCGATTCAATCCTCGTGAAGCGATGCTGGTGTACCTCGCCAGCATCCTCTTTCGGGTGGCGTGGACTTTAGAGGGCCAACCCTGTCTCGGGGTTCTATCTCGTCTCTCCTGATCTCGCTCTCTCTAACTCTCTTCGTCGCCAGTGCCCTAACCTAGAACGTTACTTACTTGAGCTGCTGCTGGCTTCTCTCTACTCTGCGACATCACCCTATCTTCGAGAGTGTTTATAAAGTTTGCCCAGGATTATTTGTGTCTCTCTTTCTGCCAAAATGCAGCTCGACGACTCCCTGATGAATAAGAGGAGACATGGGCCGAGTCACAGCTTTGGCTGTGACTTTGGTGAGTGTGATGACCTTGGAGCTGGCAACCTGCGTTACCAACAATTCCTCAGCTACATCCACAGGGAGTGTGCCCGTAGGTTTGGCTGTCTCATGCTGGACGGAGACCAGGATGTCATCATCTGCTCCACATGCATCGTCCCTGGTGACCACCAGGGCCCACCTGAGGCGGTGAGGTCTCGTCGTGACGATGCCCAGCTATTCTCCACTCTACCTGGAGTACCTGCTCCTCGAGTTCAGTCCGATCGGACTGCACATGACTCTGGATCCTCATCTAGAGCCCAATCACCTTCAGGACCGAGTGATTCACAGGATACAAGCACTTTCAGGGAGATCCTCAAGCTCTCGGATTGGCTGAAGCGTGAGTTGTTGGGGGTCGCAGCTAATGTGGCGAGCAGTAATACCTCCTTAATGACCACCAACACCACACTGAGTACAATGGAGGCGAGGCTGGTCACTTTTGATATCAGGATTACGAATAACTCTGCTGATATTGGTGTAATTAAGGCTAGATTGGATGGCTTCTTGACCCGATTGGATTCATCTTCTGCTGCACCTGGAACTACGCAGACTACGGATGCTGCTGGTGCTTCTGGAGACGTTGTAGCTTATGACTGTCTACGCAGAGCCTCTAACATTATGATGTATAACATTCCTTTATCTAAAGACCAGCCTGATATTGACAGTGTTCATGTTTCCCTGGGTAGAATTTAACAATTTGGAACTCCCCTGCATAGTAGTACGTCGTTTCAGCAAGTCTATCAAGTCTGATGCTCCACCGCCAGTCCTAGTCAGCATGTCTTCTGCTGACGAGGCCACCAGTGTACTTCGGAACTGGAAGCTTTTGCCGGAGGACCTCAATGTCACACCTGACAGAACCAAGATTCAGAGGGACCTGTACAAGAGGCTGTCACTTACAACAGGGCCCACTCCAGAGGTAGCAAGAAGATCATCAAGTACTCCAGCGGCATCCCTTTTCTTACGACTCAAAAAAACTAATTGTAGAGATACGTCAGAACGTCAGGTCGTTGAAAAATATTCAAAAGCTAACACAGTTTAGCTTGAACCTATTCAACTCCTGCAGTCTTTCTGATATACTTGTATTAACTGAAACGTACCTTGATTTTTGTATCTGATCCAGCGAGCTTGGCTTCACCGTGTACACTGTATATAGAAACGACCAAGACTTCAACCGACTGGCTTCACGAAGGGAGACGGTGTGCTGATCGCAGCAAGGAGTCAGCTAACCTCTTGCTTGCTCCTCTCCAGGGCTGGAAATGAGCAACTGTTCATCAGGCTCACATTTTAGAATCAGAGGATCATCATACATCAGACCTGGTTCTAGTGGAGAGGTCTACGAGCGCTTCAATGCAGACGTTAATGATCTGACTGGTCGTTTCAGCGATTATCTTCCTGTCATTCTGGGAGACTTCAACCACACAACTGTCAACTCCTTAGAAGTGAAACGGTCCTAATCGCGTCCAAAGAGAAATCGCGAGACCGAGAGATAAAATAAACCCGAGTGGATCGAAATGAGGGTACATGCGCTAGAAGTCGGCCAAAGATCCGTGGTCAGCGTGTAACAGGTTGCGCTGATTCGGGATTTTCCTACTCTCATCCGACTACGAAAGCAATGTAGCCGTAAAGAGATTGCTGAGAGTCATGTACACTGATCCGTAACGGGGGGCGATATTCCCCTAGATCCAAACATAGACTGCTACAGCTAGACAGACATCGAAGGTGTATCAGGGTGCCTTCTTAGTGTGTCTGAGACCGAGCTCACCCTAGATAGTCACGGGGGCATATTGCCCGCTTTACTAGAGGTGATTCGGTGGGGTGAGGAGGGAAGGATTTGACACAATCAAGGTATTAAGTATTCACTAATATTTATTGATAACTTCTCTGCATATTTACAGCAAAAGGAGGGGATGACAAACTCGAGTATCCTTCATACGAATGCTTACGGCATATGTATATACTAAACACTCGGGTAGTCGGAGCTCGCAGCTGAGTAGTATGATCAGCGTTGAGAGTATCTGGAATGAGAGCCAGTCGACGAGCAGAGAAGGAATGACTAGCTGCTGTTCGCGGAGCTCCTTATATACTCGAGTTTGCCCCTCTATGCAATACATTATGCGCGCACGCCATCTGTGTCGGGTTTACTTATTATGATGACGCTCGCGTGGTGACCGGCCGCTGTCGGTAACTTATCGGTTGTCGGTCCTTTACCGTGTAGGTGGTGCGGCCGTCTCAGAAGATTATATTTGTTTTAAGCGCTAGCGGGCGAGATGCATCAGGATGTCTTGTATTAAACATAAGAATTATATTGTCTCCATTAAGAATTAACTAAAGCGTAATTTGCGATATTTGTGGGCTTATGTAAAGACGCTGGGCAGAGATGCTGGTCGTCCATTTTGTTTGTCTCTGGGCCATGACACCGCTTCCCCAGACCTCGGTAATGCTAATCATTTAATAAGCCATTTTGGCTCTGTGTATGCCTCAGGGTCTACATTCAACCATGATAAGGGCGTTGATCGCTTTAATCCTCTTTTATTTGCTGTTGACTCCGAGGATGGGGTTTTGTCGAAACTCAGAATAACCGGTGACATGGCGCTAGCTGCAATAAATCAGCTAAAGGGTAAGATCAAATTGCGGACCAGATCTTATCCCTTCATACATGCTGAAGCGATGCTGGTCATATCTTGAGAAACCAGTTCTGCACATATTCAATAAATCGGTAGAACTCGGTCACTTCCTGAATGATTGGAAGTTTTTTTTCGTCCTTCCTGTTTTCAAATATGGAAACAAGGGAAATGTTCAGAACCATAGACCCATATCAATCATTGGAACTCCAGCAAAGCTATTCGATGATATCGTACCCAATGAAATTTATGACAGAATCGAGATACATATCTCCAATGACCAGCATGGCTTCATCCGTGGACGTTCTACTTTAACCAATCTCCTATTGTTCAATGACTACCTGTCGGAGGCCTTGGAATCTTCCCTTCAGGTTGCTACTACTTATACTGATTTTTTTAAGGCCTTCGACACGACCATCATACTCTCATTAACAAGCTGCATCAGATTGACATTCGTGTCACCCTTCTGAAATGGTTTGCTTCCTATCTCATGGGCAGATCCTTCGCTATGCGCATAAATGATTTCGTTTCGGGCAGCTGTTCCCGTCACATCTGGTGTTCCTCAGGGATCGCTTCTGGGCACTTTTTTGTTCTGCGTGTACATTGATGACGTAGTGAGGCAGTTGCGACATGTCAGGATCTTGATGTACGCTGATAATGTAAAGCTGTTTACAGTTGTAAGATCCTCCGCAGATGCGCTGCTTCTCCAGAGGGATCTGGATGTGCTGGCAGAGTGGTCAAACGGCGCTGGTCTTCGACTCAATTAATCTAAATGTCACATTATTTCATAGATCTCCCTCTACACTTCTCGATACATACGAGCAGCGTCCCTCTGGTGGTTCTCCGATTCAGAAGGTAGGGAAAGCTGGTGATTACTCATCCGTAGTGCGGGGTAATTGCGGGTTCAGCATTAGCTATTCGAGTGTACTTTTACATCACCTTACTAACCCTGGGTCCCGAATCTTCCGCGTACATACTAACACCGGTGTGGACCATTTCAAGAAAAAAGTTATTTTTTATTTTTTTGTGATTTGAGGTGTCTAAGATTCCATAATGCTTCTAAAATGCCGATTAAGTGCTGATGGTTTATAAAATATTAATCTAGAAACTACTTTTCATTTTTTCAGAGTCTAGAGATCCGATACCCGCGAGTATATACTCTTCTCATCTTTTTTTACAGTTGAAGTGATTTTAGTGAAAATCAGGATTCTGAAATTTTATAGATTCGTGTGTTTCCCTATTTTTCTTTCAGGTTACGTTAACTTTTATTAAGATAGAATTCCACAAAATATTTTGACTTTTTCTTCTATTTAATTGTAATATTGTCTCAAATTTCGCACTCATATTTGGTATAAAAAAAAGAGGAAGATACCTTAATCTTGAGCAATTCTTATAACTTCTTTAATGAAATTTTGCAAAAAAACTGTTTAATAATGGGGTTACTTGCAAAAGTCTCTTGCGCATTAGGTTTCGACTAAGGCCAAACAATTGTGACGAGACGCGAGTCTCGCACATAAATAACCAAAAGCAGCCTCGAGTCAAGCTGACGCCAATGAGCGCGCGCGCAGCGAACAAAGGCGAATCTGCACGACGCGAAGTGAGCGCGCGCGCGCACCAACCGAAGGGCCAGTCCGCACGAGCGCGAGAGCCAACAAGCAACTCAGCGGCGGCGCGCCGCCAACACACCTATATAAGATGGACCGCGCGGCACAGCGGGCAGTTCTACTCGAGCTTAATTCCTGGCGGCATCGTGAGCACACATTACCGCAAGGAACGGCCAGAGATAGACCGACGCCGACAAAGTGGCCTCGTAAGCACACGTGACGACAGAGTTAGCGAAACCCGGAACTCCGAGTTGCCGTCGTGAGCACACGAGACAAACCAGGAACAGCCTAACAAAGCCGAGTCTCGCCTACGTGAGCACACGTAGCCACTACCCGACGTTGCCGCCTGCTCCTGAACGCCGTTCCGACTTTGTTGTTTTCTCCGCCATTCACGTCCTGGTGAACCAGCGGTTAATTCCTGCCCGTGCGAAACCGATCTCACGCCGACATCTCAAGATTCGCCTGGTCGCTGTCAGCACACAGAGCAAGGAGAAGAAAGAGCCGTGCGCTCACGACTCTATGGATCCGAGGGATCCCTAACCTCCGAAAACCCGCCAATATCCTGAATCCTCGCCACCATCCGAATCCCCGATACCGCATCCGCAAAACCGACGAATGCGCCGAAACTGCGTAACTCAGACAACGTCGCGTTGATGTACCGTTAATCGCACTAGTTTAAACCAGACCGATTGTAAAGGCGAAATATTCTAAATAAACCGCGATCTCGATTTCTGTTACAGATGGAGACTAAAAATTGAACGAACAACTTGTTATCTTATGTACTTAAATATATCTATTTTGTTAATAATTTACATAAACAGTCTCATCAATTAACCTTTCCCCTAACCAAATCCTGGCGTCCGGCTGACTACTCAACATCTGGGGAAAGTCGAACCGTTACACAATTATTGGTAAATGTTTTTATTAATTTAAAATTAACAAAGTGCAATACACCAACTTAAAAAAAAGCGTCTGAGCATTTTTGTCGTAGAAAAAACTGAATTTTTGGCCAAAAAACTTTGGAACTTCGGATCACGAATCAGTTTTTTCTATGTCAAAAATACGCAAAAGCTTTTTTTTTTTGAAAGTTGGTGTATTACATTATGTTTATTTTAGATTAATAAAAACATTTATCATTTTATTGGCCTTAGTCGAAACCTAATGCGAAAGAGACTTATGCAAGTTTGCAAAATTTTATAAAAAAGTTATAAAAATTGCTCAAAAATTAGGTATCTTTCCCCTTTGTTATACCAAATGTGAGTTAAAATTTTGAGAAAATAATACAATAGAATAAAAAAGTTTGAAAATTTGGTAGAACCCCCCCTTAAATATAAGCAGTTTTACATGAACAGATATCATTGTAAGAGTATTTTGCGATTTTTTTCATAAAGACTGATTGCAATTTGGCTTGTCAAGCAAATTTTGGCCACAAAAAGTGAATTTTCACGCACTATGCGCTGCTCTGCTCTCCCTAGCTGCCGAGTTCCGCACACGCCAATTGGTCAACGCGTCGTTGTCCGACGGCTCACTCGCTCGCAACTCTATAGGTTTGTGCGCTGTCTGTGCATGTTTTTGTCCACACTAATGAACAAGTTTTGCTGCATTGTAGGTCAGAAGGCATCCTATTAGCGAAGTCCAGTCAGCCCTCCAGGCAACTCGTCAAGTTCTCCCAAAATTATTACTTATGACATGAGCGGCAGTGTTCAAAGCCTACTCTTTCACAAGAAATACCAACCCTTGAACATTTATAATATTATTTAATTATTATTCATTTACTCTTCTGTAGATACCTGCAAACTCAGAGTTTACTTGTCTGTAAAGTCCTTCCTCCTTTGTTGGTAAAATTTATTTATAAGAATAATATTGTGTTTTGAAATAATTAAACTTTAAACTCAAAGAGTTGTATGTTTAAACTTGTAACACCCCACACCAGCTCCGCAGGGTTTTCAATTTAAAATTCAAAAACTAAAGTCTCACGACTCATTTTTAGTTATTACACGCAAATAAGCGTACTCTCCCACTCTTTCCAAAGCTACGGGTCACAGCTGAGCAGCCAGCTACAAGCAACAACAGCAGCGCCATCAGGCAGTAGCGGCGGCAGCGGGAGTCACCACGCGGCAGCGGCAGCAGCGAGCGCGCTATAGATATACCAAGCGGCAGCGGCGATCGCGTATATCTATATATGAAGCGCAGCGAGTGGTGCGGCGTGCACAGCGTGAGAGTGGGATGATGACGCAGCAGCGGCGCGGCGCGCGCATCTCCGTATGCTTGTATGAATGGTTTTTGTATATAGGTGTGAATATGTATGTATATATTTGTATGTGAGAGTTTTTTCGGCGGCTCGAGTCTCGCTCTCCCCGCAGCCTTTATAAGGACCTGCAGGGTCTATAGCTAGTCACTAGCTCCAGCGCAATTTAAGCGAGGACTAGTCTCTACCAAGAGCAACCATTACGCCTTGGTAGATAAAACACTTATAATATCTTCTCACTTTTGAAGGACTTACAGAATTTTCAAGCTAGGCACGATATCGCAACTTAAAGCGTATCAGTTCTAGACTCAGAAAAAATGTCATATCCTTTCAAAATACTTAGAGAAATTATCGGTTATTCTTATACTCATAAAATTTTCTAGTCAGACAAGATAACGCAAATTAAGCATATCTCTCTCTATATATAAATATATATATATATATATATATATATATTTATATATATAAAATCTGTTAAACTATAGCATTATCATTATAATCAGATAACGCAATTTAACGCGTATCCGTTTATATTTTTTTTTGGAAAAATCAAAGCGTATTTAATAATTTATTTCATCTTGTGATATTGAATATATGCAACAATTAAGGCAATTTTCTAATTCCTAAAATTAATCTTGAATATATTTAATTTGTTACACAGAAAAAAATTCTTATGATTGTGTTAATTTCCACTACCTCGTATCCCGGACCTATATTATAATTATTATTATTTATATAAATTATTAATAACATTTAAAATCATTATAAAATCATTATATTTGGCCAGTCGTCAGAATCATGACGCAGAGCAGTAAATGTGCACTACTTTTTTAAATTAAGATCAATAATTGGTATTTAAATAAAAGCACCCAGGACCGAGAAAAGTCGTGACCGTTTCAAACTGTTTATTCTAGAAAATTTTAAATTGAATACTTATACACTTTAACAAACAACCACCTCGGTTA
This sequence comes from Pteromalus puparum, assembly GCA_012977825.3. Taxonomy (NCBI): domain Eukaryota; kingdom Metazoa; phylum Arthropoda; class Insecta; order Hymenoptera; family Pteromalidae; genus Pteromalus; species Pteromalus puparum. Next base: position 34,087,059 of record CM053172.1, read on the forward strand.
AACTCCTCGACCAGACTGACTTTCAGAGTGACGCTTTTCTAGCGCGTCACCCTCGCATCTCATCGCATCATCCCGTCTATATCGATTTTGCCCACAGGCCCATCCCTTTGAGTCTGCATCAGCGCCCTCTATATCGGTCATCGACCTATTGCATTGCTCCGTTCCGCTTCACTTCCGCCTTTTCCGGTCCTCTCCCTCTCTGCCTTCATCTCTACCCACGCTACCTCCTTAGTCTTGCTGATTTCCGCTAGATGGCCCTCCCTGTACTGTTTTCAAATTATCTATCTCTTATTTATTAACTATTCATAATTATTACAACAATTACTTATATATTAATTATAATGTCTATTCTAACTTAAATTTACATTCGTTTATTCATATTTGCTAATTCAACGTTATATTTTATATTTTCACTCTAGTATAATTCTATAATTATTTAAATTTAACGTTATTATTATTATTATATCTAACTAGTTGTTGTAACTGACGAGTTTGTAATATTTAACTATATCAATCAAAGTTATTGTAATATTTGTGCGAGTACTTTATTTATTAATACTCACGTTACGGATGCGAGTTCTTTATTTATTAAAAATATTATAAATAAACTATGCACAGTTGTGCTTACTGCTTTTCAACTGTCCATACTTTACATGAATCTAATTTTCTATTTTATTCATAACAAATGCTTTTATTTTGAAAATACGTTTGCTTTGTATAGCTGTTTGTTGCCTCGCATCTGTGACGCAAAACTCACAAACTTGCGGCGCCAGATTATTGTCTCATCGCCGAGTTTTCGACAAACAAGGTCATTAAGCTATGCAAATTTCCCGTGAATTTCATCTAGGATTTTACCGCCTACGCACAAATTTCGCGATAAGGTCGCTGCCCGTCCCCTAATCATCCTCGATCGCTCGGTTCGCACGCTCTTAATGGCTATTTGTCCAGACTGCCTGATTGCACAGTCTAGACTTTCGCTCGCTCTATTCTAATATCTACGCAAAACATCTTTTTTTTTGCATCGCAGCTGCGCAATTTTTACACTTTCCTACGACGTAACATTAATTATATATATGGCAATAAAAAGGTCAAAAACAGCCATAACTGACAGGCTATAACTATAGCTGATGAAACCAGTGAAATGACAATCTAAATTTTTGAAAACAAAAGTAGAAAAAAAGAGCTTCAATTTCAGGGCCGGATGGTTAAGATCGACCGCTTGGATAAAAACTTATAAGGATTTTATTATAGGAAAAATCGCCGATTTTCGTGAAAAATCGTAGTTTTTGTGATTTTTAGCTATATTCAAGTCTAGACAACTTTTGATCTAGGCAACCATTTTCAATCCGCCAAGTCTCAAATTGAAGCTTTCTTCTAATACTATGGCTAGTTTTCTTTATTTAGTCCCATGTTAATTTCCCACAAGAGAATTTAAACTGCACGGCAAAAAAATAAGTATTTCGAAATAGCGGGAACGCAGGATTTTTTGTGTTCTAGATGGCCTAAGGAACCCCAAAGAGTTGGTCTGGTACGCGTGCCTCCAAATTTCAAATTGTCTCATTCAGACCCAGAGAAGTTTCCACTTCGCCGTTTCGCCGTGGATTTGCACACACACACACACACACACACACACACACACACACACACANNNNACACACACACACACACACACACACACACACACACACACACACACACACACACACACACACACACACACACACACGCGCACACACGCACACACACACACACACACATATGTGTGTGTGTGTGTGTGTGTGTGTGTGTGCGTATGTAGCAATTTACGTACGTTATATGTGATGAAAATAATAATACTGTATTTTATTGACAACTTGGTAAATGTTAATTTTAGGATCTTATATGCTACAGAATGAAAATTCTTAGATTTGCAATTCCTGTAGATTAGAATATTATAAAATAAAATGTTTCATTGCTTATATAGTGGCGTATTACTAGAGTATAATCTTCGAAGCTGGTAAAATCAGTTATTAAGTAAAAAAAGTACAAGATGAGTTCACAATCATTTAAAATTGCATACTTTATGGCATATTGATGCATTAATATATGGCTAAAATATCTTTCTCTTAAAATTTCACACTCTTACGAACTTTTACCCGCCCCGTCCTCATCAGAAAACAATTTTGCTATACATCTGAACAGAATAGGCATAATTTTCAAACAGAAACAAACTAGCTGTTTCCCGAGCGTCGCAATTAGTGCACTGGTGCTAGCAAAAGCCTACTACCGTCATTTAATGGTGTGATCGTTATAACATTGTCTAATAAGTTGCGTTTAGCTCTTTTACTTTGAAAGTTCTATAGAAAACATTTAACTTTTTCGTTAGTCTAAAAAAATGTTTGTAGTAATGTCCAATATTTTCAAAGCTATTTCTTCCATCTATTTTCATTAATAATGTAATATATACAATCTTTTTTAGGGTGAAGTAATATACGTATTAAAAGAAGTTGAAATGTCGCCTGCGCAAATATGTAGCTTTGTGATTGGAGATGCTTGCGAGGACGTATACAATCCACTCCATGATTGGGAAGTAGTTTTTCCGCCAGTCGATAAACCTACCATAAAGCCCCCAGTATCTCCACTTGAAGGTGCTCCAACCTTCAAAGTATTACATATTTCAGATACTCATTATGATCCATACTATCAAGAGGGCACGAATGCTGAGTGCAACGAACCCCTTTGTTGCCGATTAACTAACGGTCCAGCTCTCACGCCATCTACAGCTGCTGGAAAGTGGGGAGATTATAGAAAATGTGACACGCCTAAGCGCACTGTTGATCATATGTTAAACCACATAGCAGCAACGCATCCGGTATGTAAAATTTCGAACAATTCTAAGATAAACAATAAAATGTAGTATCTGTTCTTATACACTGACATGAACTACCGTATTATATACGTAATTACGTAGTATAAAATAATAATGCATGTTATGCCATATTATTTCCCATTTATGTTTTTTATTTTTGTACAATTTTACTTCTGGTTAGCAACGCCTGCGTTTTGTTGAAAAGTAAAATCGAGTAGATATATTGTATTTTCTAGAAGTGCAATTGTATAGCGTATCTGTTCCTGCGATTGGAAATTGAACACAGCCTACTTTAAATCGGAGTGAATAAGTTTATAGAACTTTCGGAAATAATAAGAGATGATGGTAATTGCGAGCCTGATGGCCTCACTTTACTTGGAGAGCAACCTTTTTTATGCTGTAATGGTCATCACTTGGTCCGTGGTCCTGGCGTTTGGTATTTAAAAAATAGCAAATAATAAGACTAAAATTAAGTAGGAAAAGTGATAATTATTTACTGGACTGGATCATGAATATGAACCTAGATTGAATAAAAAAGATTTTACGTTCATTTTATAAATAAAAATCTAATAAATTTAAATAAAACATGATTTTAAAAATAAATAGAAAGAATAGATTTCTTACCCAATGTAATCATTGAGGTCGAATATAACAATCGAAAAAATTAGCTGACGAGAGTGAATTAACTGTAATATAACAAAACAAATGTATTTACTGAATTAAAAACTAGAGAAAGTCTTCACAATCAAAATTCAAAAAACTTACAAGAGCAAGCGAGTCCATATGTGTATGAGGAACTACCGGCGTCAGGGGCCTGCGGAGATGTTCAATTGCAGTATAGCCCCCATGACGTCGGAAGTCAGACTGGTGGAATGATAGGTATCAAGTGTAGAAGGGACAGGGGTGAATGAGGAGACGAAAGCGAAAGGAAATGTGGCGGGGTGAACGAAATACAGAGAGTAAGTCGGCCAAGCCGAGAAGTTGGAGCTAGGTGGAACGGCGCATATATGTATCACGGGTGGGAGAGCGACAGCGACAACGCGCGCACAAGCTTGTGCGCCTGTGTCAATGTTCCGCGGCCTACGTGTGCCTAGACTATAATGCGTAGTAAAGGCAAGAGCAGGACGCGGTTTGCGCCGCTTCCACGAAGTCCATGCATTCTCGACACGTGTGCGAGCTAATATCTGGTTAGACAAGCGTACGAAGAAAGGCAAACCGTCGTTTCGACTATCAGGGGATGAGGATTGTTGATAGAGAGAGATCGCTTTACACAAGAAAATTCTAAGAAATTCTACACATTCACTGTCACGACACTACTATTAATAGAATGAAAGACACAAACTTGACCTGAAACAGCAACTACAAAAGATTGATAGACTTCCTAAAACCATACGATAGCCCTAACAGAAAATCTCTCTCTCTCTCTCTCTCTCTCTCTCTCTCTCTCTATCCCTACCGACGGTTCGCCTCTCCTCGTACGCTCATCTAACTAGTTTTTAATTCAGTAAATACATTTGTTTTGTTATATTACGTTATTTCACTCTCGTCTGCTAGTTTTTTCGATTGTTATATCCGACCTCAATGATTACATTGGGTAAGAAATCTATTCTTTGTAAAGTCTAATTCTACGTGCCTTTGCTGTTTTAAAAAAATTCTTGGTTTCCTAAATTTCTGTTTTTATTTTTCAACAGTTCTGTTCTCTGAAGAGGGGCGATAAAGGAGTCCGATACGTAAGGTTAAATTCTCACCAAATATATAATAATAGTAATCAAAGTTTATATTTCTTATAGGCATGAACATGAATTATTCTATTTCGTTAAATTTATACTCTACACTTAAATTACGATAGAATGTTTGCGACGATGTGCGTCGCAGCCGCTTGGGATTTCACGTGGAAATCAAGAGCGGCAACACTGTTTATAAGCAAGCACGAATACCTAGAACCCTGTGTCGCCTCTCGGTGGAAACAAGGGTCCGGCTTCGTGCGATGCGTGGCGCGGACCGGCAGCGCGGCGGCTTTCTTCTCGGAAAGCCGCCAGCTCGCCGTTGCCGGTTTCGGAGAAGAGTTCCGAGGAGTCGCGTCGAGCGACGGCGGATAGGCCAATCGGCGCACCTCGGCCGCTCCGCGTCATAAGTCCGCGCGGACTTATTGGCCAATTGGAGGCCTTCTTCCGCGCGAGGCCGTGAGTAGAGAAAGTGGGGTTTCCGCGGGCGCGAGCCTTTTCACGCCCGCAAAGCCCTCAGTCTTGTTCTGGACCTGGAGGTACTCGCACGTACCTCGAGCCCACGAGAAGAGAAAAGAGAGAGATCCTTGTAGCAACGCCGAGGAGATTGCCCTGAGCTGCAATGAGGGCAACGACGAGGAGGACCCAAAGACGCCGAGGCTATGAGGAGAGAGAGAGCTGCCCTGGAGACCAGACCGCGACGTCGGCAGGAGCCACGCCGCCACCCAGACCCAGCCAGCGCGAGAGAGGAAGGAAGGAGAGAGAGAGAGCCACGAGAGAGGATCAGCCGACCCGGACCCCGAGCGCCGAGAGCAACGGATCCGAGTCAGCCTTCTTCGCGGCGTGTTTGTGGGAACGGGAAGCCTGGGTTAGATCCAATCCCGTGAGGTACAGGTGAACAGGTTGAGTGTGATTGTGTGTGCGAGAGAATAAGTGTGAGAGAGAAAGAGAGCGAGAACGTGTGAGTATTGTGTGCGAGAAGACGGTGTGCTCGGACGTAGTGCGGTACGTCGGAGAAGCGTGCATAGTGTGAGAGTGAGAGAGAAAGAGACAAAGAGAGACAAAGAGAGGGAGTTGCGTCCGTTGACCTATCCGCGAGAATCCGCTCATTCTCGCATTTGCCCAGGCCAGCGCCCGTGGCGCACACTGTTCAAAATAGACCTTTTTTCAAAATCAAAGAACATCCGATTGAAACAACCAATCAAAGTAAAATTTCTTGAACGTCAAGTTCACCAGTGCTAGAATATAGGAAAACTATAGGGGAAGCGTCAGATTTATATCCTAACCTCAAAATCAAGTTTAAAGGTGCTCTTTTTTCGAAAAAATACGGTTTTTGATGCCGCAAAGTCGCAATACATTTTTTAAAATGCCTTAAACATTATATTTTGTGTATTAATTACCGCTGCATCCAAATTCTCGAGCAGAATTAATCAAAATCCGAATCCTGAAAGCTCAAAAATCAAATTAAACGCTAACTATTACCATTTTTCGCATGACAAGTGTTAGAACATGAGGTAGGAACGACTAATTTCACTAAATCTTTTTTAATCTTCAAACTTAATGGTTTTAGAACATAGGAAAACTGTAGAGGAAGTGTTATATCGGCATCCTAACTTTAAATTACAGTCTAGTCATAGTCATAGTTATAGTGGTTGGAGGTGAACTGCGACGGCCCCTACTCGGGGACGTGCCGGTCAAGCACTCAGGCGAAGCCCATTGTGCTATGCCTCCTGTACCTTATTTATACCCTTACAATCCCTTATTGATCGCCTCGGCGACTTGGCAAATTGATGCCTTAGCTCCTCTGCCTCCATCATGGGAGCACCCTACACCCTCTGTCTTGTCTCCGCGAACGCTGGACATTCATACAGCAGGTGGGAGGTGGTCTCCATTTCGAACTCGTACCACCCGCAGCACCCGGAGTCCTTCAGTCCTAAGTTCCACATGTGATATTCCACTCTCCAGTGCCCCGTCAGCCAGCCCACAGCCAGCCTCAGCCTGTTCCTATTTAGGCCTCTGATGGTTCTCAGCCATTCCTCCGGTAGGCTGTCACCCATCAGGATCCTTGCCTGTCTAAGTCCTTTAACGTTGGTTCATTTTTCGCTTAGCTGCGAGCTGAGCCAGCCCTTAATTACTCTGTTTACCTCGCAGGTAGGAACGGCGACGTAGCACCTTCTCGCCCGTGTACCGTCCGCGCCTCTACCCGCTAGCCTATCCTCTTTTTTGTTGCCTACAATGCCGGAATGCCCTGGTACCCACACCAGTCTTACCACGTTATGTGTCGCCAGTGCTTCCAGTAGCTGCCTATAACTTAGTACCTCCGTTGAAGAGACGCTGATACTATCTAGTGCCATGAGAACAGCCCTGCTGTCGGAGCAGAAGTTTGCAGTTCTTTGCCCTGTGTTCTTTTCCAACAGCCAGTTTGCTGCCTCAGTTATGGCCCTGACTTCCGCCTGAAAGACCGTAGCATGCTGGTCTAGAGAGTACACTATCTCTTGTGTGCCCCCCTTTTCCCAAGCTCCTGCCCCTACGCCGTTATCATTTTTTGAACGGTCAGTGAACCATACTACACTGTTTTTGAGGAGCTCGTGTGATCCTGTCCTCCATTCTTCCCTTTCTGGGATTACGATCGAGAATGGTTTAGAGAAATAGATTCTTTCTGCCATTCTGTCGCAACCTCTTTCCTCCATTAGCGTTTGCCCTGATTACCTTGCTTAGTGGCGGGAGTTCCAACAGCATCTCCAAGGCAGCCGTCGGTGTCGTCCGCATGGATCCTGCGATTCTTCCCATGACCAATCTTTGCACCCTGTCAAGTTTCTTTGCTATGGGTTTTCAGCTCACATTTGTGGCCCCATACCAGTGCTCCATGAGTGAGTCTTGGTTTTATGATTGCATCATATATCCATCTCACTTTGTCCGGCTGAAGCCCCCAGGAGTTGCCGAAGGCTCTCCTACAGGCCCAGAAGGTGCCAAGCGCTTTTGCGCATTTTCCTATAATGTGTTTCCCCCAGTTGAGCCTAGCATCGAGTGTGACTCCCAGGTATTTGACCTCCTTTACTAATTTTAGGGGGACAAATTTTGGAGCTGAAGCCCTTCCATCGGCTTGGTCTCATACTTGTTCGTACACAGCATGACACTAAAGAGACTACTTTATTACACCATTTCTCTACCAGTCCCAACGCGAATTGCATTAGACCTGCCAACACGTCCTTGTCGTCGCCCCTGATCAGGATAACGATGTCATCCGCATATGCCTGTGCGTTAATGCTGGCCTCGTTGAGGATACAGAGTAGGCTGTCCACCACCAAGCACCATAGTGTCGGTGACAGAACGCCCCCTTGTGGGCAACCCTTTCTCACCACTCCTCTGCTGGAGTGCGAGCCCCAGGTTGCAACGAATGCCCTAGTTCTCAGCATAAAGCTGATCCACCTAGCGACGGTAGTCGGGACTGCGTGCTCCTCCATGCCTGCTGAAATCGCTTCACCGGTTGTGTAGTTGAAGGCCCCCTCGATGTCCAGGAAAGCAACCAATACCAGACCTCTGTTTTTCATGCCCATGTGAATGAAGCTAACCGCCTGCACAAGTGCTGTGTCCACCGACTTTCCATTCCGGTAGGCATGCTGCTTGCTGTGCAGTGTCGATTCAACCAGGGATATCTCCTTAATGTATCTGTCAACCAGCCTTTCCAGAGTTTTAAGTAAAAACGAGATCATGCTGATCGGCCTGAAGTCCTTTGCAACCGTGTGTAACAACTTTCCTGGTTTGGGTAGGAACGCCACCCTTGCCATTCCCCATTCTTCCGGCCCATATCCCAGCGCCAGACAAGCTCGATACAGTTTTTCCAGAGCTGGAAGCAATACGTCTAAGCCCTGCTGCAGCAGAGCCGGGAAAATGCCGTCCGGTCCTGCCGCCTTATAGGGCTCAAACGTTCCTATAGCCCACCTGATCCTTGCCTTGTTTGTAACCCTCCTTGCCAGTCTCCAGTCCCCCCGCGGGCCATCAGCTAGGTGGTTTCTGACCCCGTCTCCTCACTGAAGTCTGGAAAATGGATTTCCAACAGGCCCTCTAGGGCCTCCTGCCCGTTATTAGCCTAATTTCCTGTTTCCAGTCTGATTGTGTCAGTTAGGGGTTTCCTCGGGTCTTGAAGTACACTGCACAGTCTGGCCGGGTCCGACACTGTGCTTCGGCTCTCGCAGTTTCGCTTCCAGCCCTCCATCCCCGCATTTCAATTTCTTTCTTATATACTTTTTGCTCCGCTCTATACGCTCGTTCGTCCTTATCGCACTTCGTGTGCCTGGACCGATTGTATAGCCGCTTAACTTTCTTCCTGCGTTTCTCTAGTGTCTTATTCCGCCAGGGGGCACCTTTCGTTTGTCTCTTCGGTCTAGGTACACAATTGTTCTCGAAAGAACTTATTATTATGTCCCTTAGTATCCTGCTGCAATGATCGATGTCCTCGATGTTCCGTATGTGTCAGGGAAGCTGATGATCTTGGCTTTAAGTTCTTTCCTGTAGCCTGCCCAGTTTGTTTTCCTGGGGTTCCTTACGAGTTGGTCGAGTGCACTTTGTCCGCCAAGTCTGAACACGATATGTGGTGGTCCAACATGGAGACCTCGTCCGACACTCTCCAGTTCACAACCTCAGCCCAGACATTCCTGGAGGCCAGGGTGATGTCTATGACCTCCTCCTTTACGCTGGTTCGGAACGTGGGTTTATTGCCCGTATTGAGAAAATCCATGTGCGTTGCTGCCAAGACCTCCAACAGAGTTTTTCGTCTGGAATTGCAGACTGAGCTGCCCCAACAAGTGTGATGCGCGTTTGCATCGCAACGTATTACAAGCTTGGTGCCTACAGCTTTGCATTCTCTAATAAGTGCGATTGTTTCCTCTGGGGGGGCATGCTTCTTGATAGGGAAGGTAAGCCACGGCAATCATAATGACTTTTCGCTCGCCCCCTAAGTCCTTGTAGCTTAACCTAGCCGTACATAGGTCCCTTGAACAGTGCTTCGGCACCGTCTCCACTTGAAGCCCCTTAGACATAAGGCACGTTCTAGTCGAGACGGGGCAGCCGCTGATAAGTGTTCCTATTCCGTTCAAGCCTGCGATTTTGCCGTTGTGGATCCAAGGTTCTTGGATAAGGCTAATGCCTGTACGCACCCCTGCCATGCGTCGAGCCAGGACGGCTGAGCTGCTCTTGCAATGGTGAAGGTTAATCTGCGTGAACTCTATGGTGGTGCCCAGTACAGATCCGGTTCCATTTATATCGCTCACATTGTTGCTCCGCTCCCGATAAGCCATTTTGATTGAGAGTGCCGCTACCCGCATCTACCTCTACATTTACCGTGACCAGGTCGGATTTGACGTTTATCGCCTATTTTCCCGTCTTTCCCGACTCTTCTTCCGTCTTTTCCTTAAACTGGATGACATGCGCCCTGCCGCCTCCACAAAACGGCCTGAAGTCGAGGGCCTTTAGTGCCTCGAACTCAGTCCTATCGAGCAGTACCCGTATTGCCGCCTCTTCCTTCTTTTTACCTTCGGTGCCCACCGTCATCGTTTTCGATTCGGTGATCGCCCAGGAGTCCGGTTTCAGTGTGGTGTTTTGCCTTTTCAAGCTCTTCACTACGACCTAGGGAGTATGCGTAGATCATCGCTCTGACCGGCTTCAGGAGGTCCCCCATCCCAATGGCCTTGAGTTGGGTGCCCTCCCCCATTTGCCTGCATTGCCGAGCAGCCACTCGTTGTCCTTTATGTCCTTGCAGTGGAAGATCTGTGCATCCCTCTGGAACCAATTGTCCAAAAAACTCGGAAAATAGTTTCCGTCCGGGGCGTCATCGATCTCCCCCTCCAAGGCTTCCAGGAACTTCTTTCCCTGGTCCTCGTTTAGTCGCTCCTCTGGGTACTTGACCGGAACGATGGCCACTTTCAAGTCGGTTGCCACCGCTCGGCTGTAGTTCCTAGGAGCGTCCTCCAGTGATCTCTTCTTGTGCTCCCTCGGGGTGGAGCTATCGGAGTGCGGTCTTTTGGGGGTGCACGTAAGGGTCCCAACCTGAGACCCACGGGAGTGCCCTCCAGACTCTTAGCCCTCAGCTCCGCTCCCGAGATGACCCCCGCAGCCGCCCGGTGACTCTCCTGGAAACTTTTACCGGTATTTGCCGTCTCGTTGACAGCCGTTCGGTCCTTTTCTATACTGTCCGTGTGGACTTGGCTTCAGCTTGGGAGCTCCGTTGTTGCTGGCACTTTTGCAACCAATTAATTTGTCTTGTTCATATTCATTGTTGTTATGGTTATCACGGTGTGTTAGTGCGACCGAGCGCGTATCCGGCTTCCCGACGTAGCCTGTTACCCCTTATTATGCCCCCCCTGGTTCCAAATGGCCCTTTTTTTAGTCACTACGGCCTGTAGGTCAATAAGAAAGCTACTGGGCCACTGTACTATTCAACGGCCTAGGAGCGCCAGACAACCTAGTTTTTCCACGGTACCCTCAGGTCGAAGGAGTCAGCCCTCCCCAAGCGACCCCGGCGGACGGAAGAGCCCGGGGGCAGTTTGTGGATCCACAGTGTGGGAGTATTATAGTGTTGCGTGAGTTGAATGTGTTGGTCCAGATCCCACTTACTTTCGCCTTCCTTCCTTCTTTCCACTTTCCTTACTTTCGCCTTCCTTTCGAGTGGGATTTTTTATCTAGGTAAAAATAATTAAAAAATCATTATTTCAAAATAATTTTCATAGATGAACCAGAAAATAAATGTACTGACAATGAGAGTACTCAGGAGGGCAATGTCGAGAAAATTCTGGGATTATAAAAGAAGATTATGATTATCTTGATGATGCAATAGATGTAGATATCTTTGTAAATAATTCGAAATTATCAAGCTACTTTTGATGTGCAAGTTATACTCTTAATTTACTGGCCATGTTTAACTTGAAACTTGTAAGGAAGCCCCTGTTATATATTTCAACATATTTATACAGTTTAGTGACGTGTAACCAGAAGACCTAGTTCGTTCTAATTATACGCTTTTGGCGCAAGTGTTTTCGAACAAATTAGATCTTTTGGTTACACTTCAGTCACTAAACTGTATAAATATTTTGAAATACACAAACAGGCTTGCACATGAAGTTTCAAGTGTATATGTTACAATTTTTAATCACAAAAATCTTAATAATTTAAATTTATATAGATGTGCTATATCATCATATAGGCTTGCGACAAAATTTTGGCCTGCAACGCTAACCTGTCCAACAGACAGCGTTAATCTGGTTCCAAGGTCATCCTCAGATGACTGAAGCCTCCAGCAACGCTACTCAGCAGCACAAGAGAGCGTGAATTTGGTTCTATGGTCGTCCTCAGATGTTTAAAGCCTCCAGCATCGCCAGCCAGTATCACCAGTGAGTGTAAACATGGTTCTAAGGTCGTTCTCAGCTGATTGAAGCCTCCAGCAACGCCAGCCATCACCACCAAAGAGCGTGAAGCTGGTTTCGGAGTCGTCGAATATATACATGGCATATTCCGTACCAACTGAGACAAAGCTTTACCCAAAACTCATTTTCAGCTATACATTTTTAGAAGGAGATACAAATTATGATTTTTTCTCTACTTTCGATGAACAAGAAGCTCTTTTTCAAATTTAGACTTCTAACAAAGCTGTAATAATTCGTGGCAATTTAGCTGATAAGTCTTTATTAATATTGTTTTAAATAAAAATTAATACAACTTATGTATTAATGTGTATTATTAAACATTCAATTTAGAGTTAGCCTTATAGAATACTCCTTTTTCGAATTCCACATCGCTTAATTTGTTCATTTTCGGCATGTTTAGCAATGTCGCATAAGAAAATAAACGTTCAACAGCTGCTGATGATGGCAAAACGGTATTAAACTTGATGAACTTTTTTTTCACTATAGGAAATTTCGTTAACTCCTCTAGTAAATTTGAACAAGTAGGCATTTCCAGAAATTTAAATAAGTAGTTCAGTTTCAGTTCAGTCATGTATGAGTTAGCCAACATGCCGGGAGGGAAGGTTCCTCTCGACAAAGGCTCTAAGAGTTTTTTCAAATGTCACTGTCAAAACGAAGTGACAACAGTGATTTGCATTATTTGTGATGGTGCGTTCCACCAGAGTTGTGCTAGACAGAGAAACTTGACTTTTATCAATAAGAGGCTTATCATATGTCAGGATCATCCTAAGCTAACCTCAAATGTCGACGAGAATATGCTCAGTGACTCGGCTAGGACTCTGATTGCTGCGATTAAACAAAGACAATCAGATGAAGTGAGAAATGATATACTTATAGATAAATTGTCTAGCTAAAGAAAAAGCCTAGGCTGATATGACAAGAAACTACAAGCAACAACCTAAGCGTATCCCTAAAGTAGTTGTTAAACCAATTGGTGATAGTTCTAAAATAGCAGTAAAAGATAGCATTACAAAGTGTCTAAGTCAAGAAAAAAGTATTCAAACTACGGATGTTTACTGATCAAAGAATAAGAACGACATGGTTAAATGCCTTAATGAGGCGAGTACAGTCAAGACTGAAAAACTCCTAAAAACAAAATTTGTTGACATCTGTGAGGTTAAATTGGAACAGGTAAACAATCCTAAGATCAAAATAGTAGGAATCGAAAATGCCTGTAATATGGATCTAAGCAGTATAGAGGAGGACATAAACATAAGAAACTTTGCCGATTTTGGAACAAAAACTCGCGTACACTGCATATGTACACGAACGACAAATCTAACCTCTCAGCTGTACTAGTGGAAGTCACTGCTGATTTATATAAATATATCAGAGATAATAATAACACAATTTTTATTGGATGGCAATGCTGCAGGGTGTATTACTTAATCAACGTTAAACCATGTCTGAAGTGTGGTAGATTTGGCCACAGTATAACAAAATGTACAAACGTTATCACCTTTCTCAGATGCAACGAAGCGCACAAAACCACCTCCTGTAAAGTGTCACACTTGCATGCCCGAACTGTAGTTACAGCAACCAAAAGTATGCTACAGATTATAATGTTAATCATGATGCCATGGATTCAAATTTGTGTATCATTCTAAAAAACAGAATCAAGAGATACATTGAGTCAACGGACTATCCTACAAAACGAATACCAATAAGTCACCATGTGGAGATAAATGAGCAACTGGACGTTAGCTCAGATACAAGTGATTCTGCCAGCGAACAAGAACACTCAGCTGCTACCACTTCTGGTCCCTTGGATCAAGTGGATAATCATCAAACGAAGATCAAGCCGAAAGTCGAAGTCAAGTCGAAGATCATTTCAGTAAAACCGGTTAAGACTAAGTAGTTTTCTCCTTAGAGTCCTTTCTTTTTATTATTATCTATAATACTTAACGATTAATGGATTTTGAAATTTTAGATACAATCTATAACGATTCTATTAAAAAAGAAAGAAAGTTTGAAGACACTACAGGTCTTAGCAAAGCGCTAGGCAACAACGGTGATTATATTATGCATGTCAACATACGTAGTATGTCGACTAATTTTGATAAGCTGAAAATTGTGTTAAGTAGCCTAGCAACGAAGCCTTCAATGTTAGTATGCACCGAAACATTTGTATAATTTAACTATGAGATCTATAAGTTGTATGGTTACAATAGTTACTACAATGATAGCCGACTAAATCAAAACGATGGAGTTATGGTTTTTGTTGATAGTAACATTGAACATGATAGCTGGATTATCGAATGTGGCAGAATCAAGTTGATTAATATTCATATCAAATTAAGCAATAATAGCTACATGGATGTTTCATCGATTTATAGATCTCATGAAATTCCTAAAAGTGAATTCTTACTTGCACTGAATAATTTTTATAATATCTTTATAAAAACCAATAAACTTAAAACTGCTACTTATAAACTAATTAATTCTTTAACTGACCACTATCCAATTTTTGTTTCTCTTGGAAGATTTAAAACTAAAGTGCCTGAACCCTTTGTCATTGTTGACTATAAAAGATTAGTGTTCATTGCTAATTCTAGGAACTGGGACTCTATTATGTCAATACATGATTCTAACGCAGCTACTGATAAATTGATAAGCGATATTAAACTATGTATAGAACAGGCTACTTTTAGGGGAAAAAAAGCTGAGCATAAACGCAGGAAGTCCTGGATAACCGATGCAATAGTCCAATCTTGCAACACCAAAGAATTATTGTATAATCTATGACGCAAAGATAGATCAAATGAACAACTCAAACATGAGTATCTCACCTATGCCAAAGTCTTAGTCAAGGTTATAAAAGATGTGAAGATAAAGCACGATAAAAATCTAATTGAAAATTGTGGAAATAACTCGAGAAAACTATGGAGTTTTATTAACAATAAAATAGGGGAAAATAAGCATGCCAAAGATAGTATAAGTTACATAGAAATCGATAAGTGTAAGATTCACGATAAGGCAGAAATAGCCAACTGTATGAATAATTATTTTTGTGAAATTGGTCATAACTTGAGTTCCAAAATTGACAAATCTCCAAACAACTTCATTTCAATGCCGGATATGAACAGTAATTCAATATTCTTAAATCCTACTAATTCTATAGAAATTGCTAACATAATATACAATATGAAACTAAAAAACGGCGGTGTTGACAACATCAACACCAAAACTCTAAAGTGCTTATGTAACTTCATTGCTGTACTGTTATCACATATCATTAACCTATGTATTGAAAAGGCAACATGGACTAATGCACTAAAAAATGCTGAAATTATACCTGTTTACAAAGCAGGCGAAAAGCACAATATTTCTAACTACAGGCCCATATCTCTGATTTCCAACTTGACAAAGATATTTGAAAAAATAATATACAGCAGAATCATTGACTTTGTCGATAAGCATAATCTAATCTCTGAGTAGCAGTTTGGCTTCAGAAAAAACATGGGTACGAAAAATGCTCTAAACTATTTAACTAACATTCTGTACAATAATCTAGACGAAAGCACGCCAACTATTGTCACTTTCCTAGACCTGGCCAAGACCTTTGACACTGTGGATCATGATATTCTGATTAAGAAGCTTTTCCAGGTTGAAATCAAAGGCCAGGCTCTCGATCTCCTATGTGACTATCTAAATGATAGATACCAAAGGGTTAGAGTTGATGGCGAAAAAAGTATCAGCATGAGAATAAATATCGGAGTTCCCCAGGGAACTATCCTAGGCCCGCTACTATTTTTGATTTACATAAATGATCTGTTAAAAGAAGTTCCTTCCAAGGCTATTTCTTCTTATGCTGATGATACTGTTATAATATCGACTAGGTCAACGTGGAATGAGGCCCAAGAAAATATGAATAACTACACTTACTTAAAGTTGATACTTGGCTAACGTGTAATAGACTATCACTAAATATTGGGAAAACTGTCTACATGACTTTTGGCAATTACTGTGATAGTGTGCCCTTGCATACATGTATTAAAATTAGAGATAAGCCGCTAGTTAGGGTCAATAACTGTAAATATTTAGGGTTAATCTATGACTATAACTTAAGATGGGATCCTCACATTGGAAATGTGATAAAAAAAAATCAAGTATCTATTGTATATTTTTTACAGGATTGTCTTGGCAATGTCAACGGAAACTATGAAAATGATTTATCATGCAATTTAAAATTTGCATACTTCCATAGCATAGTCAGCTACGGAATTATAGCGTGGGGTGGTGCTTGTAAGAGTATCATTAGCTTGCTTCAAAACCTGCAGAAAAGAATCTTGAAAATTGTAAATAAAAATAAATTTGTAATTAACAATCCTATGAACCTAGATAAGTTGTATGCGTATGAATCTCTAATATTTCACTACAATGATCTCAGTACGAAATATTTGAACTCAAACAGTAACACGAGGAATACAAATTTAATTGTACACTCTGTATTAAATAATTTTCTGGGAAATAAATAAATAAATAAAAATAAGTTTCGTCTTTATTTCTAGGACGGATCGTAGAAAACAGGGAATCAACCGAGGAATCAACGGTAGGCTCTCCAAAATCAAAAAAATTATCCTTTGGTCTTAGAACTGATGGAGACGGCGCAGTCGCTTTAGGCTCTACAATTTTTTGTGCTGACTGATCTAAGCTGTGTAACCAAGTAAATTTAAATCTGGTATAAGTAAAAGCAGCAATTGCTGCTATTTCGCCACGATCCTTGATTCTAAAAAGATCATGGATAAGTTTTCCTAAAGCAAATCAATCCTTCTGAAGGTGGTCGACATGAATACTATTTTGATCGCCATCGAGTAACAGACGCCACTTTCGTCTTAGATGCAATAAGCTTGGTAAAACATAACCGTAATGGCAATTAGAATCCAAAGAATATAAGTACGAGCTAATGGTTTCATGATATCTAAATATTCTTCCAAATAATAAAAATCATTCGCAATTAAGATGGAGATCATCTGAAGAAGCACATGAGTTTCAAACTCCATTAACTTGTCTTTTACACTATGGATTTGTACAAGAAAATCGTACAAAGAATTCCACGTCGTTGCAACGGGCTTTTTCAAACATTTTTCAAGATACTTCATTAACTTTTCTCTTTTTTGAGGGGATCGTAGACAGCTTCATATCTCTTGACACTTTTTAATCACATTACTTTAAGCATTTTTTAAATCATACTCTTTTTCTACAATCTTATTAGTGTCAGTGGTGGACACTATATTAAGAGTGTGACTTGCACACTGAAAGTGGCTCGATAATTTTGGATTATATGTAAAGATGTCTACATCTATCGCATAATCAACATGATCAATGTCTTCTTCTAACCCCGGAATTTCCTCGATATTGCCCTCCTCAGTATTCTCACTGTCAGTACTTTTATTCTCTGGTTCATCCATTTTTGAAATAATAATTTTCTAATTATTTTTACCTAGATAAAAAAATTCCACTTGTTAATCGAAAGTAAAGAAAAAAAGTAGGTAATTTTATTATCTTTCAAATGCATTTTAGCAGAATTGTTTATAACAATGGAATAATTAAAAAAAAACGAAAATAATGTTTTTCGAAAATCAAAAAATGGCCATTAAAAAAAAAGTAATTAAAAAAATTTTTAAATAAATGTTTTTCCCGAATTCAGAATCCAAAAATAGATATTCATGTCAAATTTGATTAATATTGACGAAGTAGTTCCAGAAATATTACGGTATACACACACACATCCACACACACAACACACACACACGCACACACACACACACACATACACACACACACACACATCCATATGACATTTCCTAAAAACACGTAGTTCGAACTTCTAACATCTAAAAACACGTTTCTATGAAGTTTTAGCGAAACTGAAAATTTTCCTATTACAAAGCTTCCTCTAGGAGGAAGCAAAATCATAAATGTATGCACTTTTAAAAATTTATTGCTGAAAATGATTTTTGAGTAAAGCTTCGTCTAAGTTAGCGCGGAATGCTCCATATATATTTTAATTGTTGGTTGAAAAAAAATCAAATTTTAATCGTCAATTAAACAAAATATAATTAATAACTAAATTTTAATCTTCAATTTGAAAAATTTCATTTAACGATTAAATTTTAATCGTTAATTTGAAAAATTTTATTTAACGACTAAATTTTAATCATAAATTGAAAAAGTTTTAATTATAACGACTAAATTTTAATCGTCGGTTGAAAAAATTTTAATTAACGACTAAATTTTAATCGTCAATTGAAAAAATTTTAATTAACGATTAAATTTTAATCGTCAATTAGAAAAATTTTTATTAATGATTAAAAGCTAATTGCTAATTAATGCCTATTTACATTAAAAATCTAATAGATTATCTGCAACCCTGTATTGAATAATACATCAGTCAGCAAAAGCTTGTAGGCCCGTATAATTTCATCATTGTTTAACAGTTAGTATAGTTACGAGGCATGCGCAGTGCACCGTTCTTACTTGCGCTTGACTCGTTTTGCGAAATCGTTGCTGATCGAGAGATAGCACGGTGATTACGCAATTCGTATGACATCAAGATTTTAATATTTTCTAATATATTTAACAAATATTTCCAGGATATAGATTATATAATCTGGACAGGTGATTTACCGCCACATGATGTCTGGAATCAAACCAGAGAGGAAAATTTGAAAATTCTTCGTGACACTGTTGAACAGATGGTGAAGACATTTCCGGGAGTACCTATTTTCCCATCTCTTGGAAATCATGAAAGTGCTCCAGTAAATAGGTATGTTGATATTCTTCTCAATCAAAGTATTAAATCTTTGAAAATCAATTACTCATGATTAAAAAGTTATTTCTAGTAAAGTTATCCATGTTAAATTCATAATCAAAAGACGGAAATCCTTATACAGAAGGGTTCATTTACACCAAGAAACTTTCAGCGTAAGTGGTATGCCTTAACAGAAGTAACTGAAGCGCCAAGAAATCAAAGTAATGGGTACTCCTATCCGACGCAATAAACTTGGAGCAGTAAAATTCTGGCCGAAGCACGAATTCGGATATTATATTGTTGGTATAATGATTGCTTTTAGGTTTTCTAATTTGACCCCGTGCAAGCTCTTTACTCGATTTGCTGACTCGGTCACAATCGCTTTTTAGAATACTGCTTCGGCAATCTCTAATTCGTTTAAAAGTTGAATAATTTTGAGATTACTTTATGCAGCCTTAAGGGGATCCGGAACGTTTGTGAAAAGTCAGAGCTACGCGTCGGTAACTTAAAATTACAGTATCCGATGTTACTAGTGTTCTTTTGAAATTACGTGGATTTTGTAAAAATAAATGTCTGTAAAAAAATATAATCCATCTCGGAGCATCGATAAAATATTCAAAATATTCGTTTACTTTAATTATGAGGATAAACTAACAGCGCCACCTTCTTTAAATTGATTCTATCCTTGTCTAGCTAAAGGATTTTGTATATTCTTTCTCTCTTTAATTTTTTCTATCTATAGTAGTCCGGACTGATCGGCGCGCTACCGGCACCAGCGTTTGGAGGACTGACATGTGTTCGCCACCTTGTACCAAGCAAACGCAGCACAATAGACAAATATACGCTGCCAGATGAGGAACTTTTTCGATTGCCGGTAGCGGTGACGCTTTGAACAATTTATATCTTTGAATGTCGAGTAGCGGTATTGCTATCTGATAAATTAAAAATCCATCTGATGGCAAAACAGTTAATTTGGAATTTTGTAGGTGAACGCGAAGGCTGGTCAAATCAATTTATTACCAGACAAAAATGGTACAGGATATTTCTTAGTAGGAAATACCCTGTTGGAAAGAAATACTTATTTTTGTTACATAATTTTTGTATGTGATTTGAATAATCTTGTTGTTGAAACACGATTATTTCTTAAATAGATATGATTCGAAATGTTGCATGCAATATTTATCAGGTATAATAAAAAACAACACTACACTTTAGGGAAAAAGCCAAACGGCATAAAAAACCCTTTTATTGAAACAAATACACTTGAGATCGCCCTGGTAGAAAAGCGCCTATTTAAAATGGTGGTAAAGGCAGAAACTGGCTAAGTAAAATGTAAAAAAACCGCTGCCAAGTCATTGGCACTTAGCTTCCTCCTTTTCTGCTAGTGGAAGATAATAATTACATGGGACAATCAACTCATTCTTTGATTTAAATATTCGCTACTATTTGATACTAAAAGGATAGGTTAGGAAGACACTTGTAGGGGAGGGGTATCAGGGGAGTGGGGGTTAAGGTGGATATCAAAAGGATAGAGCTCCGTGAACTCCTAGAATAACTTACATATATCGTAATAAAAAAACCGCTGCCAATTCTTTGGCACGTAGCTTCCTTCAACCTTATCTATCGCTTTAATATCTAAATTGTTTTTACTTCATATATAATTCTATAAAGTTTTTATGCTTTTTCGTTTGATGGATAAAATTATTTCGAAATAATTATATTACATAATCAATGCGTAACTGAAAATATTGTTTGTACAATTTGGTTGTGTTAAAATTTATAATGATCAGGGCGGCAATTATTGGCATAAAATAGTATATTGTATATTGCAACTAGGGGGGAAAATTGGCTTTTTCTAGCGAAGGTGATATTTTGAGCACGAGTGGGAGTCGAGGGCGCCGTTGGCGCCCGAGTCGGATACGAGTGCTCAAAATATCACCCGAGTCTGAAAAAGCCACTCCCCCCTTGTTGAACACCGTACTTTT
>CM053172.1:34112468-34157895 GCA_012977825.3 Pteromalus puparum
AGGCCATAACTAAAACACCCCGTCTCCCTCTCAAAGTGTTTTGTACCGATGGGAGAGTGTGAAGGGCTCCCTCTCTGCCGCAACCCCTCTCAGAGTGTTTTAGTAGGCCCGATGAAAGAGTGGGATGTTTCTCCCCACTGGCCATATGTTTTGGAATGCCTATAGCGTTCTCTACTATTGCCCGATGAGAAGTGGTGATTTTTCGAATGGCCTATCCGGCTCTCTGCCACCGACTCGCCCTCTTCAAGTGTTTTAGTACCCGATGAAACAGGGGAGGGTCTGAACCACCTCCTCTCTCTATTATGTTTTGAGAGATGCTCTATAGCGTGTCTCATACTAGTTGGCCGCGATGAGAGAAGTGGATAGGTTTCCCCCACTCCACACGACAGTTTTTCCAACTGGACTCATCGTCTCTTATCTAATAATAGGCGTCTCTCTCTAAGAAAGCGAGGCGGGGAGCGCCCTGAGCGCGCTATCTGGCTAGAGAGCATAGAGGTTATTACTAGAGGAAGAAACAGAGTCCTCCCCCACTCTTGCTTTCTAGAGAGAGGGCCACAGTATAATTAGAAACCAGAGAGCGTGAGCTACGAGATCGTGAAAGGGGATGCGATCGCAAGCCAAGAGCGACCAAGAGCGCAAGAGGGAGAGAGAGATAAGCGCTCTCATTCTAATGATGCTAGGCGCGGCTCTTTCTAAAAAGGCAACAAGTGGGGGAAAGGATCTCCGTCCTGTGCTTTAGTAAACAGTGCACGGCAGGCTATAGTTCGCTCTGCGGAACTGGTGCAGGCCGTCCGCATCAGCCTTACGCACAGGGTAATATACGTCTGCGGAATCTCCCTGCAGGGCGTGCGGCGCAAGGTATACATGTATATGCTGTATCGGGCTATTGCGTGGCAGTAGACGCTCTAAGAATATAAAAAATCTATGTATATGCAATGCATGCTCATCGTTGAGAAATATCTGTTGATGATGGGTTTCATCACATTAAACTCCGTCCATGTGTTTGCGGTCATAAATAATACGTGAAACTTGGATTTTTCTTTCAGCTGTTTGTGTGGCGTCATAGTCATTAAGTCGAGATATGATGAAATTACTTTGGGAAAAATTATATTCTCACTTAAAAAATCTTCGGCAAAATTAAAAAGTTTATGCTGAACTGGACTCTCGGTCCTCTGGACTTCTATGTCTCATTCTTAATATATAGCGTTTCATCATCTCTAGAGCGAGCACACCACCGCTTACGGGCCCCATACGGCTCCTTCTCCTCTATAGTAGTAATACCTGCTATGGCCGCGTAGCTCTCGCTCTCCTTCAAATACTGCTGCAGCGCTCTCTCTAAGAAAAAGCAAGAGTGGGGGATGAGGAGCTCTCGCTCCTCTGACTCTCCTGTTCTCATTCGAATATATTGCGTCCGTCTCGACGAGCCTACGCCTCCTTCCCTCTAATAGTAGTAAACTCTATGCATCCGTAAGCTCTCGCCTCTCTAAGAAGCCAGAGTGGGAGAAAGGACTTTCGGGTCCTCTGATCTCTCTGTCTCTTCTAATATATTGCGTTCTTCTCGTCTAGAGCGAGCCTACGCTCCTTCCCCTCTATATTGTAGTAATACCTCTATGCCCGTACTCTCGCTCCTCTTCGTAAGAAAGCCAGAGTGGGAAGAAAAAAGGGAAAAACCCTTGTGTTCGGTCCTCGGACTCTCTGTCTCATTCTAACTATATTGCGTTCTCTCTAGAGCGAGCCTACGGCCCTTCCTCTTAAGGTAGATACTCTATGCTCTTCTATATGGCTGTGCCGGCTGCTCTCTAAGAAGGGCAAGAGTGGGGGAAAGGGACTTCTGTCCTCATTCTAATATACTAGCGTCGTTCTCAGAGTCGAGCATTAACAAGTATAAAAAGTATCAACAAAGTATAAAAAAAGTATGAAAAAGAATGATAGGGGACTGGAACATCATTGGACAGATAGGCATCGGTAACAAAGAAAAAAAGAAGGGATTTCTACAGGGCAACAATGGAAGGGGACAGAAATTGTGTGGGGAATGGGCTCTATGAACTGACGCAGCCAACGATGGAAGAGCACAAGTCAAAGCGTGAAAACTACCAATCTTCTGCAAAAACCAAGACTCAATACTTTATAAGTAAGTTCATCTCTCAAAAGATAAATTTTCTCTCTTAGTACAAAATATTTTTCTCTAACATATAAATTGGTATGTTCACATTTTTTCAGAATGGATTATTCTGAATCGAACGAAGATTGCAGTATGCCTATGTTTTGGTATGCCTATAGCCTATCTACTTATAATGATAAGGATATAGTTCGCGGAACGTATCTAAAATCACCAGTGATCGAAAAATCGCCATGAATATACGCACATGCGTAACTGAAAATCTTATTTTAAACGAATTAATAAAACATAAACAGCAAAAAACGAGTCAAAGTATAGATTAAAATCCATTAATGGAAACTGAGATCGAAGCGATACAGTTTTCAGTTATATAGAGTATACAGGGTAAGTAAACAAAATTTTGAAGCTTATTCTTTAAAACTAACTGGTATCATAAACAACCCAAAGAAAGAAAGAGATAAAGGTGCTATATAATGCTAACTAAATCCAAAATTTTAAATTGATTATTGCCTTTTTACTCCAGTTATCGCATCACGTAGAAAAACGACTCATAGTATACAGGGTGAAAAAACAAAGTTTGAAGCTCAATATCTTTGCATAACTAGCTTATAATGCTAACTAAATCCAAATTTGAACTTGATTATTGCCTTTTTACTCCAGTTATTCGCGTCACGTAGAAAAACGATTTTTTTCAGTTAAACTTTAAGTGGTATATAGTTCTAATTACCTTCAATAATCATATATTTTTGTAGAATGATTCGCTATTTAGTTTTTGAGTTATAACGATTTAAAAAAATTGCACTGTATGGTGTATAATAAAAGAACGACGAACGATAATATAAATTTTTCACGGTAAAAACATAGGCAATTTTATTCTCTTTCAGGTACATATTAAGCAATTTACTTTTATTAACTTTTCCGATAACTTTGTTGGCAAAACTGAAATCTCAAAACTAAAATCACTATAAAAAAATCGCGTATATAAATTGTAAAAACGGACTTTCGTCCCACTATCTTCTAGCAAAAACAAAGAAAATGAGACTTGGTGGGTTAAAATCCACCAAGTAGAAGCTGAGAAACAGGCGTATACATACGCACACACACACACATACATCCGTACGGATATGTAATTTTCTAAAAACGCCATTTTTCGACTAAAAATTCATCAAAACACACTTCCCACATGTTTTTACACAAACTCAAAAAATTACTATTACAATAAGGCTTCCTTAGGAAGGAAGCAAAATACCAGTAATTGCGGAATCGTTGATAACGTTAACAACTGCAAGTTACAAAATTGCGAGTGGCTTCATTTTTTTGTGAAAAATAACTTTTACACAAAAAAATTATTTTTCACGAGTTCTACATACCCACAGCAACCTTTCAGACCCTTGACGTTGTTTTCTATACTCCCATAATCATCTTTTAAAATTTTAAAGCTCATTTCAGCACTCCCACAGTCGCATTTTAGACCATCGTAATCGTTTTCTGTATTCCCACAGTCGCATTTTTGACATTTGCAATAGATTTCTACATACCCATAGCCGCCTTTCAGACCCTTGAAGTTGTTTTCTATATTCCCATAATCGCCTATTAAAATTTAAAAGCTCATTTCAGTACTCCCACAGTCGCCTTTTAGACCCTCGTAATAGTTTTCTATATTCCATAGCTCCATAAGCTTGGTAAAACATAACCGTAATGGCAATTAGAATCCAAAGAATATAAGTACGAGCTAATGGTTTCATGATATCTAAATATTCTTCCAAATAATAAAAATCATTCGCAATTAAGATGGAGATCATCTGAAGAAGCACATGAGTTTCAAACTCCATTAACTTGTCTTTTACACTATGGATTTGTACAAGAAAATCGTACAAAGAATTCCACGTCG
The DNA here is from genome assembly GCA_012977825.3 of Pteromalus puparum. NCBI lineage: Eukaryota > Metazoa > Arthropoda > Insecta > Hymenoptera > Pteromalidae > Pteromalus > Pteromalus puparum. The sequence goes on from CM053172.1 coordinate 34,116,479, forward strand.
TTGCAACGGGCTTTTTCAAACATTTTTCAAGATACTTCATTAACTTTTCTCTTTTTTGAGGGGATCGTAGACAGCTTCATATCTCTTGACACTTTTTAATCACATTACTTTAAGCATTTTTTAAATCATACTCTTTTTCTATAATCTTATTAGTGTCAGTGGTGGACACTATATTAAGAGTGTGACTTGCACACTGAAAGTGGCTCGATAATTTTGGATTATATGTAAAGATGTCTACATCTATCGCATAATCAACATGATCAATGTCTTCTTCTAACCCCGGAATTTCCTCGATATTGCCCTCCTCAGTATTCTCACTGTCAGTACTTTTATTCTCTGGTTCATCCATTTTTGAAATAATAATTTTCTAATTATTTTTACCTAGATAAAAAAATTCCACTTGTTAATCGAAAGTAAAGAAAAAAAGTAGGTAATTTTATTATCTTTCAAATGCATTTTAGCAGAATTGTTTATAACAATGGAATAATTAAAAAAAAACGAAAATAATGTTTTTCGAAAATCAAAAAATGGCCATTAAAAAAAAAGTAATTAAAAAAATTTTTAAATAAATGTTTTTCCCGAATTCAGAATCCAAAAATAGATATTCATGTCAAATTTGATTAATATTGACGAAGTAGTTCCAGAAATATTACGGTATACACACACACATCCACACACACAACACACACACACGCACACACACACACACACACACACACATCCATATGACGTTTCCTAAAAACACGTAGTTCGAACTTCTAACATCTAAAAACACGTTTCTATGAAGTTTTAGCGAAACTGAAAATTTTCCTATTAATAGTTTTCTATATTCCATAGCTCCTGGGAGAGTGGTCTCACCGGAGATCCGCTCGGGACTGAAGCCCCGAGCTCTCTTAAAACGAGAGAGCGCGGGCGTCGGAGAAGCGGGAAAATATTTCAACCTTGTGGGTAGCAGTCTTTTAGGTACACTATTGTTGAATATATTGTATAAATCATATCATAATAAAAAGCAAAAATATTTTTTCAAAAATCGAAAAATGGCCATGAAATGGTCATAAAATAGTCTAAATCTTAAAAGAAAATTTACTCGAATTCAGAATTAGAAAACATATATGCACGTCCAATCTTATTACGATCGATCACGTAGTTCCAGAATTATAACAGTATACGTACGCACTTACACACATACACACAGAGACAAAACCATCTGCACGGACATTTTATAAAACCACGAAAACTCTCAAAATATACTAAGCTTTAATTATCAAATTGTATGGTTTAACAAAAATAATAATGTTCAGTCACACAGAGTATACAGGGTGAGAGTTGAAGAATTTGAATCTTAATATCTTTTAAACTAAAAGGTTTCATAAGCTACAAAAAGAACCTAGCCGAAGTGATCAAAAGATCAATCTTTTCCTAAAATTTCAACTCAATTTAAACCTTTTTACTCCCGTAATCGTACGACATAAAAAAAAACATTTTTTTTAGTTTTTGATTTTTATCTCAAAAACTAGTCCCCAAAATTGCTTAATTTTTGCAACTAGTAGATATCGTTGTTTCTTATTGTCATGAATTTTTTCAAAACATTTAACTATTTATTTTTTGAGTTATATATGTTTATCGAAAAATTACTTCTATATCATAAAATGAACAGATCAGTCAATCTAGAAAATCTTGCGGGAAAAAGTAGACAAATTTATGTTCTTTTAGATCCACTATTTGTTGAATATATTGTATAAATCATATCATTATAATAAGCAAAAATATTTTTCAAAAATAGAAAAATGGCTATAATAGCCAAAATGGGTCAGAATCAAAAAACAAAAAATGACCTAAATTTAGAATTAGAAAAAATATATGCATGTAAATTTTATTTACGATCCGTCGCATGGTTCCAAATTATGGCGGTATACGTACACACACACACACACACAACACACACACACACACACACACACACACACACACAGAGCCATCCGCACGGACATTTTCTAAAAACGTATGATTCTGTACTCCAACACTCCAAATGCGTTTCACGAAGTATTAGCAAATGAAAATTGTACTATTACAAAGCTTCCTCTTTGAGGAGGAAGCAAAACTATGACATTTTAAATTCCTCAAAAGTAGCGATATCTTGTGTATTTTTCATGGGTGAGAATTATATTTCATGAAAGTATCAATAAATCAATTAGTTTTTTGGATGCAAGATACATATTTAGGCGTAAACTGAATAATTTTAATAATTTAAACATATGGCGAAGCTCGTAGGGCTTGTGTGGAAGAACGTCTGCATGGCCCAGTCGGTTAAGGCGCACGACCGTATACTTATTTGTCCTCGTGCAGGGCGTGGGTTCAAATCCCCGGTCAGACATAATTTTTTCAGATGCAAATAATTATTCTATACTTTCCTATTACCAAAAAACTCGAATCGAAGCCTGCTAGCCACGTCTTTTCAATTCTAACCTCGAACCGCGATAAGCCACGTGTAACTCAGCTGTGTAACTCGACCAACTATAATGGGCAGTTTGTACATAAAAACAAGGTACGCAGATTGAATCCAAGAACTGCTCATTAAGTGGGAGTAAAAGCGTTACATTCTGCCTAAGAAATTGCAAATAAACCTGTCTAGTTCTTAGATTCTATGCCAAGAATTGGCCATTAAGTGGGTTACCGATTCTACCAAGGCGATTACAAAGAAATTAAGCTAAACGCTTTCGATCTGACGTTGCGTAGAACAATGAACGCGCGCGATACATGCACACACGTGCTTTTGATGATTGATACGATTTTCACCCTCATTCACACTTAATTAATGTAAAATAGAGAACGAATTTGCAAGATGATAAGGTGCTCGAAAGCATGCTGTTCATTAAGTCAGATGAACGGTAAGATTCGCGAGGGAGCTCCGCACGCTGAAGGAGTTAGTACTAGACTGCCGAACGAGCCGGCCAAAAGGCGGGAGAGCGATGCTCAAGATGGCGGCGACAGTACCGAGAAGTGCTGTCACCGCGCTAGATTTTTGGGCTCTAGCTCCCGACACACATACATACACACATTGCGCGCGCAGGCGCAGAAATAATGAAATAAAAAATGTTGCCACTAAACATGATTTTTGTACATAAAAAACATTATGTACCTCTGCATGTACTAATGAAAGAAAATGTGTCATAAATAGGTTAGAAAAATATAAAAATTCAGTATTTTCATTGTCAAACATTTTCTAAGAATTCAAATCAAAATCCCTTTATAAATACCAAATGTACAAGTGTACAAAGCATGCTTCAAAAATTTCAGTCCAATAGAACCATGTGGTTATATGGAATCCTACGGACAGTGCTAAAATACTCCAATCAGTATACGGAGAGTCACTATTGGTAAGTATGTGCTAATATGGATTTATCATAGTCAAAATGCAGGTAATATAGCTTAATATTAGTACATAAATTATATAACAATTATAATTTATGTTTGTAATTAATTCTAAGAATTTTATTTTTCAGGGTTTAAAAGTGGCTTGTCCCCATAAATTTATTAAGACTTTTTAATTATTTTAATTTAAAAGTGGTTTTAAATTAGTACATGCAGAGGTGCTCGAAGAGGTAAACACAGTTACCTGTATGCAAGCTGGTGTTACAAAAATAGATAATAATATAATGCAAAAATATAAGAAAACTCAAAAACTAAAAAATATAACTAATTTAAATTACTATTAGTGAAGAATTCAAATAACAACAAATCATAGCAAATTTTATATATAAATATATAGGTGGTTCTCTAACAAATTGTGCGCGAAAAAAAACGTTTGCCTAAACTTGGGGGATATGTTCTAGAGGTCGCCATGCTGTCACCTGTAAATTTTTAGATCTATTTGATCAATTCTCTACGAGTTATAGGGGTTCAAAGTTAGTTATTAAGGCATTTTCTGCATTTTTGCTTTATTGCAATGATTTATAGCTCTTAAACAACGAATCTTTCACTAAAAATACACTGAATGTTTTTTTGTAAAATTTTCTCAGCTTTTTAATAAAAGTTCCCTTATAGCCCTATATATATGCTATAACTGACTCCCTGAAATTTAAACCTTGAAATGTGAAAATCTGAGGGTTCCATCCGGACTCCAACTTCTTTTATACGGTGAAAAGATACCTTTTCAAAGTGCATAAGTACCTGTGCAAAAGTTGCCAGAATGGCAGAGGCTTTTATTTTTTGTTTTCAGCAGTGAACAACCTTCAGAAATGATTTAAATTACTATTAATAGCTGTGACAAAGGACGTAAGATTCTTTTTTACTAACATAACCTTGTTGGAAAATGAGGTTTAACACAGAGAGGATTAATAATTAAGTATTTATTAGACCTTTTCTTCTACAGCTACTATATGTATAACGCCGTGTACACCATGTGTACTATGCGACGGCTCGAACCCAAGAGAGCGATGTGCGAGACTCGTATAGTCTCGGCACCGCTAGTAGTCATGTGACTTACACGCATACCGCGAGAGCGGATACTTGCATGTGTGTGTCCCCTCACACACTCGTCAGCGCGCTCACTCATTCTCACGCGCTACACACTATACCTTACTAGCTACACTTTCTGTACAGTACACTATATTTCAACACGCCTCCTTGGACTGTACGGAAAGTATATTTTACAGTACATTTAGTTTATCTCTAAACTTTTCAAACTTTAGTTTACATAACGACTTGGTAAAGATATCCGCAACATTTTCATTAGTATCAATTTTACAAACTTCAATCAAATTTTCTTTTACGCTCTCATGTACAGTATGATACTGTATTGCAATGTATTTTGAATGCTTTGTCATGTTTCCATTTTTAGCAATATTTATCGCACCTGAATTATCCTCATAAATTTTTATCGGTTCTTTTATAATTATTCCGAATATTCTTACCAACTCTCTGATATATTCTAATTCGCTTACAACTTCTGATAATGCTACATACTCTGCGTATGTTGACGCTTTAGTAATATTTTTTTGTTTTCTTGACTTCCAGTCAATTACATTTTCGAACATTCTTATAACATAACCTGTCGTAGATTTCCTATCAATAATATCACCAGCCCAATCTGCATCAACATAGCAGTCTATAATATTATTACAATTTTCTTTTCTTTTATAGATCAAATATAAGTCTTTTGTTAAATACAAATATTTTAGTACTCTTAAAGCATATTTCCCATGAGTCTGGTCATAACAATTTTGATACCTACTTAAGTAGTTTACACTAAAACTTATATCTGGTCTCGTATTCGAACGTATATACAACAAAGCACCTATCGAGTTTCTATACTTAATATTTTATTCGCAATTTTCAGACTTCTCAAGTTTCAAGTTTGTCTCCATAGGAGTGTTATATAATCTACTATTTTGTACTTGATATTTACATGCTAGTGACTCTATGTATTTAATTTGACTTAGTTTCATTTCACGTTTGTTGTAGTCATAATCAATGTTTATTCCTAGAGATTCTTTTATCTCTCCTAAATCTTTCATTTATAACGGGGCTGCTCTGCTCGGTGTCGGTAGCCGCGCAGACGTTAGCTGCGTGCAGTGCAGCTACCGGAGCGGAGAGACAACCGCGTAATAATCGAGACCAAGTCTCGTTTCCTCGGGTTTTATCGAGTTCGTAGGTGGACCTGCCAAGGTCGTATTTTGGCTAGCTGCAGTTTGTTCGCACGTGCACCGTGAAGCGATGCGCGTGCCCGCGGAGGCGGCGGGGAACTTAATAGGAGTACGGACCGGTGTTCAATCAAAACACGCTGGGTAACGTAGAAAATGTAAAGTATATTGTTCAGTGAAAAAGTAGGTACACGAGCACACACGCGGGTGTGCGAGACGCAGACGAACGAAGCAGTTAGAGACCGGGAGGGCACTGGTGAGAGAGAGAGATATGCAGAGCTGACACTTACAGTAGACGAGAGTCGGCTCAGCTCCAGGACGTCTCCTTCGCAGGCGAGTGGTTGGAATCGCTCGGAAGCCTCGGACGTAGCGGAGTCGCACGGAGACCTCGGGCAAGGCGCAGTCGTTGTCGGACCCTCTGGGTTGCAGTCGTAAACCAGGAGCCTTCGCACGTCGTTCTCACAAAGTTATCGGTCTTTTCTCGAATCGAGGAGTCGCGCGCACGATGCTTACTCTCTGCGAGTCTAAACGAATCTGTCTCTCTTTCCGCGAGACGAGGCACGCGCGCGAGGCTCTCTCTCTCTCTCTCTCTCCCCACTTACCGTGCTTACTCCCGTTTCACTCTCCGCCGTTCGTCTGTAACAGAGCTGTAATACATTATTATACATTATGGTATTTATGCTGGGGAGGTTATGACGAGTTAACATTGTTCCTCGTCATACATTTTAAATTTATTCATTAGCACTTTCTTCAAACTTTGAATTTTTTACTTGCCATGCTCGTTTCATTTTGTTTATTGATGAACAACTAAAATTTTCTTATTATGTATCAGAACGCCATAAAAACACCGTAAGTATACAATGAGACGGGCATGGCAAGTTACGTAGTAAGTATCTTGAGAGTTGTTCCTAATTGATCATTATATAACTTAACTTTAAGTTAAGTAAGCCCTTCATTGAAAACAAAAATTTTGTTGCTTCATTATGATTAAATATAATAAACTTGACTTTGTTTGATTGATCTCAGTTCTTTTTTATCTGTGATTTCGTTACAGAATAGATCAAACTCGCCTAACCTTTTATTTTTTTAAAAGTTAATTTTTTTAAGAGCTGTCTTTTTTAGTAATTTTTTTTTTGAGAGTATGCACCGGCAACATGATATATGAGAAAGCAATCTCCAAATGACTCTGGACCGTATGCGGCTAAGTTCACTGTGCTTTGACTTTCAGATCAGCTGATTTCATGATAATGTAGAAGGAAAGACGTTGAAACATAATAATTAATATACTTGTTAAAACTACGCTTTCCAACAGAAATTGTTACCGCGCTATTGTTGATATATACATGTATATTCACCTACTGCAGCCAACTTCACGGTCCTACCAGATTTCGGACTGAAGAATAAATATGTAATTTCAGCATTTTTGGATTATATACTCACATATTATAAAAATAAGCAGCTTTTTCACTAATATTTTTGTTGGAAATCATAGTTTAGCTTAGAAAACATGCTAATAAGCCAAAAAAACTTACTAACAGTAATGATAAGTATTTTTTTTTTTCTGTATAATGAAAAATCCTAACACCAATATAGAAGTAAATATGTCACGGTCGCCGCGGCTTTGTCTGCTTTTCAAACTCGCCTTCGTGGCGCTACCGCGCCACTTGATTAAGGGAGCGTCATGAAGGCGAGTTTGAAAAGCAGACGACACTTCGGCGATCGCGACACTATATACTTCTATATTGATAACGCGATTTTTCATTGTAAAGAAAAATATGCTTATGTCTATTGTACCTCACTTATTTTACGTATATTAGCATATCTTGCGATAAACTTTGATTTTCAACAAAAATATTGGCTAACAAGTCATTTTTTTTACAAAATAATCGAGTCGGTATTTCCAAATGCCCGATTTCAGTATCTCTTTTTTGTTCAGTATGACCATGGTAGGACCGTGAAGTTGGCCGCAGCAAGTGTTTTAATTCATTATTTGCAATTGATTATAATGTGGTTGTGATTTTTTGACTTAGTCACATATTTAAATGATGCTTATGTTTAATTGTCAATAAAAATATTGACAAAAATCGTGTTACGTCTCGTATTTATATACAGTAAGCCTGGTCTGACCAGTGGTTAGACCGTGAAGTTGGCCGCTGACAAGGTGTATTGGCTTGATGAGAAACATTGCTTTCCCACAGATTTCTTCATGCTGCCTCACGGTAGTGCTACGAAGGCGAGTAAGAGGTTGCCGGTGCATACTTTGCGTTCCATAACAGTAATAGTAACTAGGTAGCTAGGGTAGCCGATGATGACGTCTAGGTGGGGCACACCGTGGTTTTCTTGTGTCTAGGTGTAAACATCATTCGAGAGCGGTGTCTATGTGTACAGGGTGGCCGATAATGAGGTCTAAGTAGTTGCAATTCACGCCTGTAGGGGGTGATGTGCTCGTTCCTCCTTACACCAAAGATGTAACGTATTCCTGTGTTCATCAGTCTCTATAGTTTAGTATCAAGTTCTTGAGTAAGGTCACAGTATACTAGAGAGCAGTAGTCTATGATGGGAAACAGCAGTGCTTGCACGAGATGTTTGCGCAGCTCTTGGTTGGTGCTCTTTCTGAAGAAATACAGCCTATACATTAGTGAGTGAGCACGATTACACAGTTGTGTGACCTGCTCTTTCCAGGTCAATTTAGAATCGAGCACCACTCCCAGACTGCGCACAGACGATTGATATTCGACCTGGGCTCCCCCTATGTTGATAGATGTGTTAGCGGCAGTTGGTAAAGCGTTAATGTAGTGGGGGGAACCCAGGACGATCGCCTGTGTTTTAAGAACGTTTAGCTTTAAATGATTTTGTGCAGCCCAACCTATAATCCTCTCGGCGTTAGCTGACATCTTCGCGGAACAAGAGTCGAGCTCCTCAAGGTGGGATTGGCTGTAGATTTGCAAGTCATCGGCGTAGATGAGATGAGATACGTCGGGGTCCAGGCAGAAACTAATGTCGTTCATGTACAGCGAGAATAGCAGAGGACCCAAGACAGATCCCTGCGGTATTCGCGTGTTGAGGGGGCGAAAGGTGGAAAGCTCGCCGTCATCACCAACGACTGCCTGTTTTCTGCCTGTAATGTATGAGGTAACCCAGCGGATAACTTGCTTAGAGAAGCAGAAGTGTGTTAGCTTTCTGAGGAGCTTGACGTGACACACAGTGTCAAAGGCCTTACTGAAGTCAAAGAGAAGAAGAAGTGTTACCTTCTTGTTGTTAATGCCACGCCTGACTTCATCCGTCAGCTTAAGTAAGCCGGACTGAGTGCTGTGGCCCGTGCGAAAACCAGTTTGTAAATCGTCCAGAAAGAGCCTGGACTCAAGGTACTCACTGCTTATGCACCAGCCACTCCAGCGCCTTTGACAGAAAGCATAGAAGGGAGATCGGACGATAGCCAGTTAGGGATTTAGGTAAGCTGACTTTGTTTAGTGCGTGCACTAAAGACTTTTTCCAGTCAGAGGGGAAGCACGACTCCCTCAATGACAGGTTAAAAATACGACAAAGAATGGGAGCGAGTACTGGCAGAGCCTTGTGAATGACAACCTGTGGGATGCTGTCGCTGCCTCTGGCCTGGGAGTCAAAGTGCGTTATCGCAGCTAAAACGTCCGATTCCATTATCTCCCTAAAACTGAAATGTTCAGGAAAGTTCAGACTCTCGAGGGTACGCAGATAATCCTCAACAGCAGGAGCTTGCGGGTTGTTGGAAATGCCGCTAAAATGCATATTGTGTTCTTCGTTTGAGAAGCGAGAAGGTGGTTTTTGGAGTATGTTATTCCAAGTTTCTCTAGCTCTCTCCAGATCTCGCCGACATATGTCAGGGAGGACAGACGTGAATGATAATAGTTCAGCCTAGCCTCCTCGACTTGTCTGTGAGTATCATTCCCGGCGAGTCTATAAAAAAATAGATCCAATGGGAGACGTGATCAGCGGAATCGACTGTAGAGTCTGTCCCGTTCTTTCAAGAGGTCACGAAGAGCCGTGGTGAACAACGGGTGACGCTTCTGTCCAGGTGTCACTGTGCGTAATGGGGCGATTCACAGCGTTAGTTAAGTTGGTATTGAGTACAGCAATGCATTCGTCGAGTGATAAAGTGGCGAGGGATGGCCAGTCACATGCCCCGAGGAAGTTCCTCAGCTTCTCGGCGCAGATGGCTTTGTAGTTTATGTAGGTGAAGGTTTTAGGTACGTGTCGTGGCATCTGTACGTCGAGAGAGGCCGTTATGAGGTCATGTCCGTTTATGAAGGGTGTGTCTGACTTCCAGTGTTCGAGCAGGCGATCCTGCTCGTCTATTAAGCAGAGGTCCAGCCAGGTGTTGGATTCCTGTTTATGGTGCGTGGCGCCATAAGAAACCGACTGTAGGGAGTTCTCCTCTATGAAGGCTTTGATGAACTTAGCATCTTCGGAAGAGGAGAGTTGATCAGCGTTGAAATCGCCCATGATCAGCTTGTTTGAGTAGCAGTGCATATGTGTAGAGAGTTTCTCTATGAAATCATTGCCCTGAATGAAAGGGGCATGTGGTGGACGATAAACAACGCCGACAAAGATGGGAGATGCTCCCTTAGCAGAAATCTCGCAGAAGAGATACTCTGGCTTCCCCGGCCTGCCAGACCATGTACCGTCAGATGATGCAATGATGGTAGCAGTCAAAGTGTTATGTATGTAGAGGGCCACACCTCCACCATTTCTATTTCTGTCCCGTCTATATAGTATATAGTCGTCAAGTAAAGGGATTGTTTTGACCTTTTCGTCTAGCCAGGTTTCAGTCACAGCTATTACGTGGAAGGTGGGACGAGTGGACAAAAAGAGCCTAACCGCCTCAATGTGACCCGTGAGGGAGTTAGCATTGAAGTGGCAGGCCCTTAAACCCTTGGACAGAGTTACCTTGGAAACTGATGAGGAAGTGGCCGATGATGTAGCAGATGAAGCTGATGGTGCTGATGGTGGTGCGGGTGGGATGAGATGAACCGTCTTCAGTGGTTGTTGTTGTCCGGCGGCCACTGAGACAAAACACTTGTCAGGTCTTCGTCGCTGGTGATGACGGTGGCCCTTTCCGTATCCTCTGAAGAACGGATGTAGACCGTTCCATCCCGTACATAGGTTCTGCACCCCTTCCTCTTCTTGGCCTCCAGTCTGGCCCTGACGCGAAGCTTATGGGTCTCTCGAGGAAGCAGCTCGTTGATGCTCACTAGCCCTTGATGGTCTGGGGCTAGGGCCTTTGCTTCCTCGAGAATGCCAGCATCTAACTCTGCTGTATGGAGTTTGCCCTTTTTGATTTTCGCAAAGATGGTTGAACGAACAAGGGCGTGGGACGACAGGGTGACAGCAATCGGTGGAAGTCTGCTGTCTGCAGCCGAGGTGGCAGTGGCTGCATTAAGTCTTCCCATGACCCTTGCTCCTGCGATGTCCCTTCTGAGGACAGAGGGATCTAGGGCCGACAGCACAGAGAATGCCAGTAGATCGAGGCGAGTCTCACGTGTGTAGTATAGACCCGACAGTACCACGGTGTTGTTGGCAGAAGTTTCCTGCTGTCGCTTTACCTTCTGCAGTTCACTGCGCAGACTGGCGATCTCCGCATGGATGACAGTGGCAGGCGTGGCGGCGTTGTTGTTGCTGTTGTTATTGTTGCCGTCCTTGGGCAGCGTAGGGAGAGGCCTCGCAGACAGGTCCAATAGGCATTGAAGTTACGGGTTTGAAGCAGAGGTAGATCGTCGAGGGCCCTGAGACGCAGCTCGATGGGGCCAAGCCTTTCCTCCAGACTAGAGATCTGCATGGACATGTTCCTTTGCTCCCTCACCGCGTCTTCCTGCTTGGCGCGTATTTCTGTCAACGCTGCGAGGATGTCCTGCAGTGTAACATCAGCTTTATTCGACGACGTTTGACGCGCCGGCGACTGGTTGCGTGATGTACTGGTCGAGGGGAGCGCAGAGAGAGGCTTTTTCCTGGTCGTGGTGCTGTTGGCCTTGCCCTTAGAGACGGTCTGGGTGCTGCTGTTGAGTGAAGATTCAAGCCTTCCCTTGGTGTGCATGTCAGCACAGGTCGCACAGGTAAACGTCGCAACGCCTCTCACAGGCAGGGATCGGAATGAGATACACTTGGTGTAAAAGTAGTTGTGACAAAGTTCACATTGTTTAGGGTTCCTGGTCTGTATGGGCTAGTCGCATTTATCACAAATGGTCGAAGGTGGATCCGCAGGCTTTACTTTACTTGTACTTATTTCGTCGGTAACTTACTGGCAGTCGATAATGTAGAGCGCGTGTGAATTTCTCCGTTGTTGGTAAGTTACCGACTAGGCTGAGAGCTTGCCGCGCGTAGCACCAGGAGGTGGTGTTTGCGGAGGAAGAGAGAGCTGAAGCAGTAGAGCATCAACCTGTGACTGAGCGGGTGAAGATGTTGTTTCCTCGTCCCGTGAGATGTCGCGTCGTGGCTGAGTTGAGAGCAAAAATTAAGCCAAGCAGGAAAGAAAATAAAGCCGAGCAAATTGCGGTAAGGTGGAGAGGCAGATGCTTGCAGCGAAGATGGTGCAGTGAAAAGAATGCAGCCTCCAGTGAATTATATATCACTCTGAAGGTTGCATTAAGGTGCGTGCAACAAGCTGTAACAAAAGGCGCCCGAAGGCAAAATGCGGCAGATAAAGCAGTACAAAGTAGGCGTGCACAGCAAAGCGACTAGTACTTACCAGAGCCAGAGAGAGAGAGAGAGAGAGAGAGAGAGAGAGAGAGAGAGAGAGAGAGAGAGAGAGAGAGAGAGAGAGCTTTAATTATATATATGTAATTGATTCAAAATAATTGTATCCATCAAACAAAAACAAAAATTTGATAGATTTATATATGAAGTAACAACAATTATGATATTAAGCAATACATAATGTTGAAGGAAGCTACGTGCCAAAGAATTGGCAGCGGTTTAGCTTTTTTGAACCTATTTATGCCACATTTTCTTTCATGAAAGATTTTCTAAGCATTCAAATCAAAATCCCTTTATTCAAACCAAAAGTATAAGTGTACAAAGCATGCTCATAAATTTTAACCCGATTGAACCATGTGGTCACATGGAATCCTACGGACAGTGCCAAAATACTTAAAACAGTATGCGGAGAGTAACTATGGGTAAGTTTGTGCTAATATGGATTTACCATGGTAAAAATACAGGTAATATAACCTAATATTAGTATAAAAATTATATAAAAATTATATTTATTTTTGTAATTATTTATAAGAATTTTATTTTTCAGAGTTGAAGAGTGGTGTGTCCCGTTAATTGTTGAAATAATAAATGTTTTTCGTAATTTAATTTTTACAAAAAATAGTTTATGCTTTGAACATGATTGGTTATAGTAATTATGCCCGTAAAATTTAAAACTAAAGTCGTTTTGAATAAAAAGATAATTTTGCAATAAATTGTTTAAACAAATCAATTTTGCAAAAACTAATGCCAGATTTATAATCAGTGACCCCAATAAACACTTACAAATATATATATATATATACATATCTTCCTTCAGTAGTCGTCTATTTGCTTATGGCCATTAATGCCTTAAGGTTTATGGGTTTATTGTTTAACTTAGATTTGAAAATAATTATTACAATATTTTTTCAAAAATCTGACCTTATGGGTCTTTTAGAATTTTAATAAACTTTAATTCAAAAATAAATTATTGTAATTGGTCAAAAATCATGGTCTGTAGAGAATTTTGAAACGATAAATTTCTATAGGGCCCAGTGTGCATTGTGCGCTTCTCGAGCACTGTGATTCCTGCAGAAATCTTCTCTCTGTTGAACAGCTGCAGGCTTCTTCTTTGCAAAAAAATAGACAGAGTACATTGCTTCGAATGCTTTACGTAGATCTGCCGCTAAAAGGAGGGAGATGATCCTATTATCGAACATCAACGTTGGGGTGGTCGATGCCGCTTCATCAGGACATTATTCTGCGGTAATGTGCCCATCGGTGTCAATGCAAGCATGACATCTACACCCCGTCTACGTCTCCGTGACGTTTGTGGACCATACAGGTTGGATTACTAACCAGGAACCGAGGTCGACACGTACGTCTCGTTCTGTGGTTCCAGACATATTAGGCAGGCAATGCATAAAGATCAACTACTGTTTTCAGGAGACAGATCGGGTAGTATGTGTATTGCTAGTCCCAGGAGACCTGACTTTCCGCACTATGGTAGCTACGAAGCAAGACTGTTGAGGTTGACCTTTATCAAATGCCCGTCTACTCTCTTTTCTCAAACGAAAGAGCAACTGGCGAACGCTGGATTTTTTTACACCTGAATGGGTGACCTGACTACATGTTATCATTGCGGGTGCAGTCTGAAAAACTGGAAGTCCAAAGATGATCCGTGGGTACAGCACGACAAGTGGTTCTTTACCTGTTTTTACGTCAGCTTGGTCAATGGTCGGAAATTCCTTAACAATGCGAAAGGAAAGCATGTGACACTACTTAAAGTAAGAATTTGTTACACTTCGTTTTTTAGGAATACAACAAGGTAGTTAGATCAAACTAGTTAATCTTATTGCTTCCTCCTAGAGGAAGCTTTGGTATAGTAAAATTTTCAGTTTCACTAAAACTTCATAGAAACATGTTTTTAAATATTAGAAGTTCGAATTACGTGTTTTTAGGAAATGTCCGCATGGATGTAGGTGTGTGTGTACGTGGGTGTGTGTGTGTGTGTGTGTGTGTGTTTGTGTGTGTGTGTGTGTGTGTGTGTGTGTGTGTGTGTGTGTGTGTGTGTGTGTGTGTGTGTGTCGTGATATTTCTAAAACTACTCCGGCAATATCAATAAAATTTGACATGCATATCTATTTTTGTATTCTGAATTCGGGAAAATCTTATTTTTTTAATTTTTTCAATTACTATTTTTATGGTCATTTTTTGATTTTCGAAAAACATTATTTTTCTGTTTTTTTCAATCATTCCATTGTTACAAGCAATTCAGCTAAAAAGCATTTGAAAGATAATAAAATTACCTACTTTTCCCCGTTTGGAACTCGGGATTGACCGCTTCATTCGGCAGATAAAATGAAAAAGTTGATTTTTTAAAAAACATTCATATCTCTGAAACTAAACATCACAACCTCACGAAAAAAAAATATGTTGATGGGTTACGTGTCAAACTCTATTTCATTAGAATTTTAAGTAATTCGACTACTTATTTTTTCAGTAATAAATCGAAAACTAAAAAAAAAAGAGTTTTTTTTGAGTCTCGATTACGGGCGTGAAAAGGCCTTATTGCACTTGAGATTTCAGGAAAAGGTAGATATTTTATATGTTTTGGCTAAGTTCATTGCGCAGCTTTAAAACCCTTATGATTCTTAAGATATTAAGGTTTGAATTTTTTTTTGAAAATTTTTTGATTCCTTTTATTTCTAAAACAATGTAGTCAAATGCTTAAACATTTTATTTGGTGATTCACCATAAACGAAGATATCTGCTGTTGAAATTTCGAACGATTTCGTTGAGCGGTTCTTAAGTGAAGAGCTGAAATGTAAAAACCGATTTTTCTAAAAAATTTTGCTTCTACAGCAAAATAATTAAACTTAGAAATAATTAAAATAGCATTCACATACTGTATTTTAAAACAGTATTTTATTTATTAGAACAATAAATTTCGTTGGAGAAGCTACGTGTCAATGAATTGGCAGCGTTTTTTTTGTAATGTTTCAGAAAAAAAAGACACTTCCAAGTTGTATCAAACAAGTAGAAAAGCGGATTAACAGCGTAGGATGCTTGGTTCCGATGCAACGAACAAACGCAAAATCACAAGCGACCAAACCTCAGCAGCTAGCGAGATAAAGTCTAGCGACGATGCACGTGTTTGCAAGAGCTGCTACAACGAGGATCTCGGGGTGGTATTCCTACTATGTGGCCATATAACAGCCTGCGTGAAGTGTGCCTCAAGTATGACAACGTGTACAATTTATCGTAAACCATTTTCTATGTTCGTGCGCGTCTTCTTCTCCTAGTGGGTCAGATATCGCAATTATATTTAAAAATAAAACTTATCACCTGAGCTTTTGCAGTAGGAATGTCTACTCGTCATGAGCGAGAAAGAGAGAGAGAGAGAGAGAGAGAGAGAGAGAGAGAGAGAGAGAGAGAGAAAGAGCCTCATCTTGTTATCTAACATCGTTATCACAATAAATGAATTCGATATCTAAACCGAGTTTTCAGCCGTCGCCCCTGATGTAACATCAGTGTGCGCGATGTGGGTGCTGTACTGCACTGTCAGTTGCAAATATGTTCTCGTCGCGTGAGGGCGCAATTTTATGTATCGCTCTGTCGCGGGGTGACTCGGTTTTTTTGAAGTTTGACTTTTTTAAATGCTAGCGACGTCACTGGTTTTTAAATGTATTATAGTATATTGTGCTACGAGGAAAGTTGCCAATTACGCACGCGGGCGGGTTGGTGCACGAGAGAGCGGGTGCGACCATGGAGCCCGCGTGTGTGATTAGCAGTTTATAGCACTATTTGCGTACAATATTTTTACTCACGTGTGCGAGGATAAAGTGCCGCGTAACGCGAGGTTCTGCTGATGCAAAAAATTAGAGAGGTTATGTAGACTGTAAAGACACTGCAAGAAGCGTTGTGTTATTTTTCATAACGCAACGCTTTTGCTTATAACCTAAAGCATTTACTTCTAACTTCACCCAATGTTACAATTCGTCATTTTGATAAGGCAAAACCATTGCGTTATGCGGCACTATCCGAGCATGAGTGATGAAAAAAAAACATTATTTAAAGCTTTTTTTCTGGTACTTTTGTTTACTGAAATCGTTGGTTGGGAGCATGGCATGTGTATGTGTGTGTGTTTTTTTTTTCTCTTAGAGAAAGAGGTATTAAGGAAAATCCTAGAAAGACCATGGCTGGCTTCATTGATAGAGTCGTCGGACCCAATCCCNACCGACTAAACCCATCCCTCTAACGGCCAGATGAAAAAACACCCATCCGTAAGAGGAAACGCCCTCCTTTGCCTTTACCGACCCTTAGTGAAGGTGCATCTAGCTCCATCTTCTGTGCCCCAGATCCCCGCACTGAGACCGTTAAGTATTGCTTCGCGGGGTGGCAATGGCTTTAACCCTCTTCTATTCGATGTGGCCGTCATCCTTTCACCTGTTCTTCGATCTTCCCAGGATCTTCGTTCCTTTTTCTTCGCCGTGTCCAGGGCACACCTAAATACGTTGCAGCCGCCGGAGCCAGCTAGATGATTGCTGCCTTCTTCCTTTTGTCCATCGTCTTTGCAAAGAAAACAGCTTGCTTCCAACTGGCATTGCGCCATGCGATGGTCGGCTCCTCAACGCTTATAGCAGAGAGTTGACCTATCTATTCCATTACACTTATCCTTCCAATGTCCAAAGCCTAAGCACTTGTGGCACCACACTACCTTTACGCGTTTTCTAATCCTGCAACTTACAAGGCCCACGCGGATGCGTCCTATATCTAGGAGCTCCTCGGCCTCTCTCTCTCTCTCTCTCGCTGAGTATCACTATGGCCATTCTAAGGCCACTCGTATTGGGATTTAATAGAATCACCCTCCTGCCGTTCTTCCTTTTGTGTGAGCGCGCGCGCGCGCGTGTGTGTGTGTGTGTGTGTGTGTGTGTGTGTGTGTGTGTGTGTATATTTTTGCTACTTTTCTAAGAAAGCCTTGTAATAGTAATTTTTGGAGTTTGTGTAAAAACATGTAGGAAATATGTTTTGAAGCAGTTTAAGTAAAAATAGTATTTTAAAAAAATGTGTGTGTGTGTGTGTGTGTGTGTGTGTGTGTGTTTTGGTATCGCCTCTAGCTCAGCTTCTACTCAGTGGATTTTAATCCACCAAGTCTCATTTTCTTTGTTTTTACTAGCACATAGCGGGATAACGTCCGTTTTTAGATTTTCTGGACCCGTTTTTTTTTTTTTATATTGATTTTTTAGTTTTGAGATTCCAGTTTGTTCTGATAAAGTTATTGGGGAAGTTGATGAAACTAAATTGCTTAATATATAGCTGAAAGAGAATAAAATTACCCATCTTTTTACCGCGGATTTTTTTATGTGGCGTAGGCAGAGCAAGCTCTGCACAAACCCTACAGGCACCCTTGTTAAACAATACTTTCATGGGGCCCGTCAATTAGCCTAGTTGGCTTCTTCTTTGAGTTTTGACATTTCCATACCTCCTCCATCCATCGAAGTGCTCAGGGTCGAACTCGTCTTCTTCTTTCTGCATCTCCCAGCCGTCTTTTTCCTGAAGTATCGTCCAGTCGTATACTTTTTGCATCATCGTCCGGTCATCCTTTGGACAGACCTTAACCCGACACCTATGTTCCACTGCATTAGGTGAAGGAGTCTGGGCTCAACTCAGTTACCTACGTTTCTTAGCATTGCCCTGAGGAGCACTGAAAGGTACTCAACCCTAGCTCCTACGTTTCTCTGCATCGGGCAGGGAAAGGAGAGCTCAACTCTGGGACCAACGTTCCTCTGCATCAGTCCGAGACGCGTTTCGTCTTAAAGACTTAGTGGTCTTCGTCTGGCGACTTTTTATTTGGATATTTCGTCTTGTTCTTTTCTTCTTTTCTCTTCACCGTTTCTAATCTTCTTGAGGATGGTTCTTATGTAGTTGCATACTGCGTACCAACTATTCTCTTACGTCAGTATATTTTTGAAATCTAGGTTGTCCTCTATCTTAAAGCAGTGTAGGTATGCTCGGAAGCATCCATGTCCGCTCAAGAACTGCGTGAGTTAGTTATTCACTTTTTCATGTTGTCTTTTGGTCCAGTCATCTATCCTTGGTATGAGGTGGTACGCCCATCGCTTCTTTCTACTGGAGTCCCATCGTCTTCGCCACTCCGCTAGGGTTTGTTCCCCTTGCGGATTTCCAAACTTTATTAAGAACTGTAGTAAGGGCAAACCATGAGTCCTGAGGCGGACCGAACTACTGAAACTGATGCACATAACCGTATCAAGTTATTGCTAATCGCGGGGGGATTTTTCTTATTATTTGACCAACCAGGAGAAAAAACGAAGATCACGGCGCATCACCTGCCAAAACTCTGTAGCAGACGACGCTCCGAGCAAACCACACGAGAGCAAGTGAGAGAAAGGACTCGCCGCACTATCCAGCAAAGCGAGCAAGAGAGTAGGCTCGTGCCAACCGCATGACAGCAAGTGAGAGAAAGGGCTCTATCAGCAGAGCAAGCGAGAGAAGGAACTCGCCGCGCAGCCCACCAGTGCGAGAGAGAGCAAGAGAGAGAGAGAGAGAGAGAGAGAGGGAGTGGCGTTTCCCGGGGGGGGGGGGTAACACACTGTCTCGTTCGCTCCCACACTCAAGCCCATGCTGACCACCTGGATAGGCCGAGGTAGCCTGCAGCGACGAATCATCGATGATGCGGACGGATGTTTGTCATCGGGTCCGTTGACGTTGTTGGAAGCGACGCGCCGGCCAGATTGTCACTACTCTGTGTCTGCCCTCGTGCCCGTGAAGACGTGTTCTGCGCACTCCGTTTTCTCGATATTTTCTGAGCCAAAAATTACGTAGCGGTAATGAAAGTTAACATCTCGACTAGGGATGCGAATATCGGTCAAAAATATCGATATTTGCTTATCGATAGTATCAGAATGACAAATATCGGTATATATGCTATTTCGGGCTGAAAATATCGATATTACGATTATCGATACATTTTTAATAAAAAATCTAAATATTTAAAATGACCAGAAAACTAATTCATTTAAATTATTTCTAAGGGTTTTTCACTACTATGTGTCTCATGAAAACAACAAACAAAGGCCTCTGCCATTCTAGCTCTTGTACAGATACTTTTCGTTCGTTTTTTTTTCTCCATGTTGCAAACAATTTTTTTCATCCCGGTATGTGTCAGACCACCTAGATCCCCCGTCTGTGGAGGCAACTGACATGCCCTCGGTACCTGACCAAAGGCGGTGCCAGACTGGGTATATCATACCAGGGTATAGCGCACGCTATCGCACTAGCCCATCTCTGCTCTCTCGAGCCTTCCACCCCAAACCAAAGTGAGTGGCTCTTTGGAGAGTTTCTGGCGGTCGTCACACGACAGCACGCAGTCGCTCAAGCCGTGCTCTCGGGCGTTTTTGTTCACAGACACTTGCATGCAACCTGTTGCAAGACACCAATACTGCTAACTTTCATTGGCCAACATTTGGTGCTTGCTGCAAAATTGCTTTTCGAGAGTTGGACCCAGCGAGGCTTGTGTGATGGAGCAGCCAGCAGCCATGTGCAAATTCTTGGCCTACCCTTTGACGTCCTGTGACGAATTTGTGGACGAACCTGTGATTGAGTGCCTGCTCCATTCTTCACCAGCCAAACTCAACCAGCTTTCATCGTCTTCAAACGGTTGCTGACGGGTCAGTTGCATCATACGCGCCGCAAAGTGATAGTGCAGTGCTACTGGCAAAATTTTCACGAATCTAATCTCAAAGCGTCAAGCCTCAAAGTAACACTTCATGTAAAGACCGAGCCGATTTCGTATTGCATCTTCGTTAAAAGTTAAGCTGTGCTCCGATTTGCGCCGATTATTACTCTCTCCTTCTGCTCGCGTTCACTCGATTCCAAAACCTCGAGAAGCCAAACTCTATAGGTTATGTTTGGCGCAGCCACGTGGTGTGCGGTTAGTGCGTGGTCATTGTGTGTCCTCTCGCTAATCCCGCAAGTGCTAAGTGGTGCCCACATTAAACGCAGGGACTTATTCTGATCTGTTAGTCTAGCCCTTTTTGTCCTTGGGTCTGCGAAAGTTTTTTTCGTGTCTGACCACATAGCGAGTCGCACCACTGCGTATACGAGTGCAAACTGCCTTACCGACGTCTGATCAATCGCCGACTATAGTCCCTGAAACTGTTAAGTAACCGTAATTCGCCACGAAACGTAGAGAATCAACGGTTCATCTTTCTTGTTACTGGCCGCTGCTGAGCTATCGATCTCGCGACTTTCCGACGAAAAGTGTGCGTAAAAGTTATTTATAGATGCAATCATTTCTCTCTCGTACTAGCCAATAGCGTATAGCTCTCCGACTCGTGACCCGCGGCAAGGTAAATGCAGTACTGTAAGCTTTGTACAAAGAGAATCGCCACGTTAGCGTTTTCTTGCTCGGCCTGCCAAAGCACGTTTCACCCAGGCTGTGTGCGCCGCTACACTGCAAACAGAACGTTCGACGACTGCTGTTTAAAATCTGTAAACGCGGCGAACGTCACAGAAAACAAAGCGAGCGGCCCACTAACCAGTCCCGAGTTGTCGAACTTGGGTTCATAGCTGCAATTGGATTCAGCAGCCCAATCAACCGTTTCAGCTGCTACAGTCTTACCCTCCTCGAGCTAGGGAAAACGGCCTCGCTCTCCGCCAACGTCCTCAACGTTATCCATCGCAAAAATACGCTGCTCCGATACAAATTGCTCGTCGTCCGAAGGGTCAGACGTGTCCCTCACCGCTGCCGTAACTCCATCCTCGTTTCCGCCAAGGCTGAAACGAGCAAAACACTCGACAAATTGGGAACGCGCATGAATGATCTCGAGAAAAAAGTGACTAAGGATGCCGCCGAGAGGTCGAAAGAAATAGCCGAGCTACGTGAAGACCTTTCGTCGTTCGTGCAAACTTCAAACGAGAAAGATGCCCTAAAGGATATGGCGGAGATTACTATTTCTGGAATACCGAGTTCACTTCTCAATGTCCGCCAAGCCGCCGAGTGAGTTCTCACGGCGATTGGCCTTGACAGTCAGGCAAAATTCATCAGTGACGTGCGCGAATGGATACGCAAAGGCACTGTGCAGGCTGACTCCGCTGATGAGCCACGCGAGCGCACCACCACCGCCGTGATTGTACGACTCTGCTCGATCTCTGTTCGGAGCACCATCCTTTCTTAAGCCCACCTGCTCGACAAACTTAGCTTAAAGGAGATCTTCGGCTGCCAAGGCACTGGGAAGATCTAATACATTAGCCCGCTGTATCCAAAGTCGGTGTTTCTTCTTTGCAGGAAAGCAAGGAAAGTAGCAAAAGATATAGGTTACCTGCCTCCCATCGTCAAGAACCTCGTTGTTTTCATGCGCAAAGCCCGAGACTCCCCTTTGATCCCATACACTCAGAGGCAGATCTTACATCTCTTGCAGCGCTTGCATCGCGCGGGAAAAGTGCATGACGCGCGGCAAATGGGCTGACTCGCACCGTGGCAGAGGACAGGATCGTGTTCAGCCACATTCACCTAGCGCTCGATGGCTAGGACTTTTTCAGAGTGGACCGAGAGGGGCAGGGAGGTGGTGGGGTAGGCATCTACGTTCGCGATTATTTCAGAGTCAAAATATTATGTCACTCAGAGGGAGAAATCCCAGAATTTCTTACTGCAGAACTAATAAATAATAATTCAAAGTTGCTCTTTGCAGTTGTTTATTGCCGACCAGGTGCTGCCTACCCATTCCACTTCTTCCGCTGTCTCTCTCCCTTTTTGCCTCATTATGCGAACGTAATTATCACAGGAGGCTTTAACACGAACATGTATACGCAGAATGCTGCTTCGGCAACTCTACTTAACCTCATCGAATCACATTCGCTTAGCCACATTCGCTTAATCACATTCCCTCAGAGCCAACGCACCACGTCTTTCGAATAGACCGCGAGCCAACGCACACGCTACTCGACCTTTTTATAACAAGTAATCGAGATTCTGTGATAAGCCTGAAAAAGTCAGATGCGTCGTTTATAGCCGGACATGATATCGTTGAAATTAGCTACAAATTGAGTAAACCGCCTATCCACAACAAAGAGATTGTATCCCGTTGCCTGAAGAGCTTAAATCCTGCAGCATTATCGACGGAGCTGCGTGCCAGACTTTCGCCCCTCGCATCAGCATTTCCAGCAGCCCACACGTTTCTGACAGCTATCTCGGAGCCAGTAGCCACTGTTGCTCTCGGGCCCTGCCCGACAGACGTTGACCAGCTTCAGAATCAGCTAACAAGCGCCCTCACAGCAGCGAACGACTCCGTGGCACCACTGCGAATTATCACGCTAACCTCAAAAAGAAAGCCATGGGTCACCCTCGACATCCAGATACTCATGAAACGGAGAGATGCGGTATACAAAATCGCAGTGAACTCTGGATTAAGAAGTGACGAAGACGCCTTTCAGGCACTGCGAGCGCAAGTCTACAATAAGCTCGATACGGCGAAGAACGATTTTATCTCGAGAAGCTGGCGGAGGCAGGAGATGAGAAAGCCCTTCGGGACGAGCTAAACCGCATGCGTGTCAAGCCAGCCCAACTCCCTTCGCCACTGCGTTACTTCAGTGCAAGTACCTTGAACGCTCACTACGCAGCAACGGTAAATCGCTCGCCATCCCTAAAAGAAGACGACTTTCAGCGCCTTCGCGACCAGCCCCTGAAAGCTGACTCTCAGGGCATCTTCGACTTTCGCCCAGGATCCAAGGACGAAGTAAGGGAAGCCATTCTTGATGCCTCCTCGAAATCGTCGGGGGGGGGGGGGGGTAAATCAACCACAGTCATGCTAAAATTAGATCTACCTGAGCTTCTAGGCCCCCTGACCGACCTCTGCAACGCCAGTCTTGCGAATGCGACTTTCCCATCGGCCTGGGAAAAAGCGCGTATGATGCCCTTAGCCAAAACGAAGCAAATGGAATCGCCAGCGGATACCCGTCCCATCGCGCAGCTTCCTAAGCCCTCAAAAGTATTGGAGCGTCTAGTCCACGCCCAACTTTCCGGCTTCCTGGAAACCCATAACCTTCTCGACACGCGTCAAGCTGGCGTCAGGCGCGGGGACAGCACCCAAACAGCCCTTTTGGGCGTCTTAGATGATATTCGCGGAGCCATAGATGAGAGAATGCTCACTGTGCTCGTCTTGTTCGACTTCTCGAAAGCATTCGATTGTATCCCCCACGCCAAGCTACTTGCCAAGCTACGAGCTCTTAATGTAGCAGATCGATCCCTTCGCTGGTTTTTTAGCTATCTATCTGACCGCCTGCAAGCAGTTGTTGACGAGGGTGGATCAGTTTCAGAGTGGCTAAGGGCCGCATCCGGGGTATCTCAGGGCAGCGTACTCGGATCACTCCTCTTTGCGATCTACATCAATGATCTCCCCTGCGTGCTTCAATTTTCCAAGCACATGATTTTTGCAGATGATACGCAGATCTACTGCCACTGCCTTTCGAACGGGTTAGATCAAGCACTCATTAATGCTCAGGCAGACGCACAGGCCATAGCGGATTGGGCGTCAGAAAACGGACTTTCGCTGAACCTCTCAAAATGCAAGGTCATGATCCTCGGAAACCAGGTATACGTTAGCAGAATCAGTTTAAGCGATCGCACCAAAATACAAATCGACGATACATCCTTAGATTTCGTCACCGAAGCATGCAATCTTGGAGTCTGGATCACACCGAGCCTCGATTGGAAGCTGTACGCAAAGCAGGTGCGAAGAAAAGTCTTTCGCACTCTCTACGCGCTTAAATTTTACAAGCGTTCTCTTTTAAGAGATCTTAAAAAATCTCTCGTAGAAACTCTGGTTTTCCCTCGATTTGACTACGCATGTGCAGTTTACCACGACCTCGACGCGACTCGTAATCTCGAACTGCAGCGTGCCCAAAACGCTTGCGTCCGCTTTGTTGTCGGGAACATCCCCTATAGAGCGCACGTGACGCCGCATCGACTTGCTCTGGGGTGGCTATCTGTCGGCGCGAGTGTCTGCTGGGGTCCCTCTCTTACTCTGTAATTGCCCTCGAAAAAGAAGTTCTCGCGACTAAACGTAGATGTGGTAGCCAGACGATCCCAGAGAAATCCCCCGCATCCCCGCATTTGTTTAAAGATGTTAAAAATTACAAATATTTTGTTTAAATTAAACATAACTTTTTAAGATTCAATTTACTTACAAATCCCTACACTCATGTCAGAACTATGTGTATTTCAAACATGTTTGTAAAGTTTTAGTGCACTTCGATGCCTAGAACTGAAATAAGTCTGCGGTGAGTGAAAAAATGGAAATTGTGAATATTGGCCTTCGGAGACATGTTGCACCTGGTATTTGGTACATATAATAATTGTTTCCTGTTCTCTATAGTTTTTTTAAGTTTATATGTTTGTTTAATACATTTTTTGAACAATTTAGAGCGCATACTAATTCTAGCACTTACTATCTCTACCTCTGTACGCATTTACGAGAGACCGAAATGTAAACTGCGTTGCTACCGAAAAGAGGGGCTTGCATGCCCCTAGTACATACCTCAGACTACTCAATGAAATTTGTATATCTTTTGTAATTCATTGTTCTTGTAAAAGCATCAGATGGGGTTTTACCCCAAGGTGAAATTCAATAAACTCAACTCTCTCTCTCTCTCTCTCTCTCTCTCTCTCTCTCTCTCTCTCTCTTCTTCTCTTACTCTCTCTTTCTCTCTTTTTCCCTGTTTTCACACACACACCCACACACGCACATACACAAACACGCACACACATACACTCATATATACACACACACACATACGCACACAGACACACGCGCACACACATACACTCATACACACATACACATACACACACACAGAAACACCCGCGCGGAGAGCCTGTAATCCCGTATGTGGCGCGTCCCCTTGGTGGCAAATAGGGGAATGCCCATCGGCACGTTGGGGCCTCTTCAACGTGTCGAGTGGTAGAATAGAAATAAAATATGCTTCGTGGACCAACAGGCCGCCGTGTTTGCCGTACGGTGCGATCCGTGAGCTGCCGCCAAAAGGAGATCTTGGATGGGGAGGCGATCCGAGGTTGCGCGCCGAAGTGACCTGACTTGCTGACGGCAAGACGGGAGGCTGGTTACATAGCTTGAACCAGTCAATCGGTTTGAGCGAGTGTGTGCGGTCGTGTGACGTCTGCCAGAAACTCTCCAGAGAGCCAAATACTTTGGTTCGGGGTGGAAGGCTCGAGAGAGCAGAGGTAGGCTAGTGTGACAGCGCGCTTTACCCTGGTATGATGTACCTAGTCTGGCACCGGCTTCGGTCAGGTACCGGGGCCATGTCAGCTGCCTCCATAGACGGGGTATCCAGGTAGTTGGACACATACCGGGATGAAAATCACTGTTTAAAATATGGAGAAGAAAAACGAACTTGAAGAGCAGACAAAGGAGGATCTGGAAGTGCGCCCACTACAGGTGCCAAGATTGCAAGATGGTGGACCCGTGCTTCACAAAAATTGCAGCAACACCAGTATATGCAGCGCCGTAAGTGCTGCTGATTACCAGGTTGAGAAGAATGCACTAGTAGGCAAACAGCAGGTTGCACCGTAAGTGCTGCTGATTACCAGGTTGAGAAGAATGCACTAGTAGGCAAACAGCAGGTTGCAGGAAATAGCAACATACCGGGTGATGTAGGTGAAGACAAGAAGCTGCTTGAGACCTGGAATAGAGTCCAGGCAGCAGCAAATACCGAACAAAAGATGCTGGACACGATTGAGGGACAGCTTGCAAGTGCGTATAAAGTAACTTTCACCGCACACTACTTCCACAACTGCGTGAAGGGAGACCTGAGGAAGGTGCAGCTGATCATGAAACGCCTTGGTAGCGAAAGACAAGGGACGAAGAAAATTATGGGGACCTTTGCATTGATGGTGCAGAACAATCCTAGTTACAGAATGAGACTGACGAGCGTCCAGTCACAGAGCCGATTGAAATAGACGATCTTCCAAGCTGCCCAGTATGTTTGGATGCGAACGAAGGTGCGGAGCATGTCTTCTGCGACTGCTCACGCTATCAACAAGAGCGAGAGGAACTCGAGTGTTACCCCCAGACAAAAGTGACGCTGGAGTCAATGATGACGACTATGCTGATATCGGAGGATGGATAGTACGCACTAAAGAACTACGTGAAGACCATTCTCAACAAAGTCAGAAAGGACGAAGAGAAAAGAAGGAAAAGACAAGGCGAAACAATCGAGTAAAATGTGGCTAGACGAAGGCCACGAAGTCGTAAATACGAAACGCTCCTCGGACTGATGCAAAGGAACGTAGGTCACAGGGTTAAGCTCTCACTCCCCTGCTCGATGCAGAGAAACGTAGGAGCTAGGATTGAGTACCTATAAGTGCTCCTTAGACCAATGCAGAGGAACGTAGGTCATAGAGTTGAGCTCTCACTCCCCTGCCCGATGCAGAGGAACGTAGAAGCTAGGGTTGAGTACCTATAAGTGCTCCTTAGACCGATGCTGAGAAACGTAGGTAACTGGGTTGGAGCCCAGACTCCCTCATCCAATGCAGAGGAACGTAGGTGCCGTCTGTCCAGAGGATGACTGGACGATGCTGTACGAAGTAGACGGCCAACGATGCTGTTGGAAGAAGACGGTTGGATAATGCAAAAAGAAAAAGACGAAATAAAAGACTACATCAGCAGAAGTGGGCAGTAGCCACGCACCCCCCACGAAGCAATACTTGATATTGTTACCGCGGGGAGGTCATTTTGGAGAAAGAGCCAGGTCCAAGATACTTAGGGTCGGTAAGGAGGATGGAGAGGATTCTGTTGCTGTTAGAAGTTACAATCTAACAGTATCGAAGGGTTTAGTGGGTGAGAGTCCCACATAGGTGGTACCAGTCGGTGCCATATCGTCCATAATGGGTTTGCCTTTAACCTCTCTCTCTATGAAGAAAAAAAAACAAAAAAAAGCACACACAGCCACACGCACTACACACACACATACGCACACACCATTTTATTAATATTCCCCCTTTTCAATTAGCTATCCTTCTCCTTACTATAGTGGTATATGATATATCAGTATATAAGTATACCCGTATTATATATATATATATTACTAGGGAGGGTTTATGAGTTTAAAGTAACAGGTTTTTAGAAACTTTTTAACGTTATTTTGTGGGTCGTCTGAAGGGGCAAGGGCTTGGCTCAAAACAACTATATAATATAGGTAGATATTTTATAGCCTTCCACTTTGTCCTGGTAAACTGGAAGTAGCGAAGTTTCGAACAAGCGCACGAAAATATAAATGTCTCTTCGATCGTTGAAGTATACAACTAAATAAAATTTGTTAATTTATGCTTTAAGTGAATTTTTAATATTTTAGCTATCCACCACCATTCGCTCCAGAGGATAATAGTATAGCATGGCTTTACAATGAGCTAGATGAACAGTGGAGACAATGGTTACCAGCTGGAACCTCCAATACTGTAAAAAGAGGAGCATTTTATTCAGTGCTTGTCAGGCCGGGTTTTCGTATACTTTCGGTCAATACTAATTATTGTAATAACAAAAACTGGTGGTTACTTATGAATAGCACTGATCCCGTTAGTGAATTACAGTGGTTGATCTACGAACTTCAAGGAGCAGAAATAAATAACGAAAAAGTTCATATTATTGGGCATATTCCACCAGGTCACTCAGATTGCTTAAAAGTGTGGTCAAGAAATTATTACCACATAATAAATAGGTAAGCTTTTTTTTCAACTAAGCAGCTTTATAAAATATTCCAATGATTATATTCTTAAAGACAGTTTTACAACTTTCAATTTTTCACATTCAGATGTAAACTTCGACTTGCAAACGAAGATTGCTCTTTAAATCCCCCCCCCCCGCCCCCTGTACCTCTAACCATCACTTATTTGTAAAAGATAAGCCCCCTAACTTTAAATATATTTAACTTGTTTAATATATAATCGTCGAAGAAACATAAGAAAGTGGGAAAGGCTTAGCTTTAATTTTTGTACAAGTATCCTGCAGTGATCTCGAGTCGACCTTAATACAAGCATATCAAGTTTTATGATTGTCGTTGTCACGTTTTATACATGATAATCGATTAAAATTTCTTTCCACTTTCGATGGTGGTTTTTTGTTTGTTTTTAAACCATTTCTTACATAGGTTTCAAGCAAAATAATGCTTGAATCAATTTTTTACTTATGCTTAAGGAGACCTAACCACCTTAAATTTTCAAAAAATGAAAAATCGGATTTTATTTTTATATTAACATTAAATTGTTTATAACGGGGATTCGCACCCGTGTATAAGCAATCAGTGGCGAATCCACTGATCGGTAATAGAGCGAGAGGAAATGAAATGTAGCAGCTCGTTGAAGCCTGGCCCGTAGCGCAGTATGCTGTACGTGCACGTCCTCGTGCACATGAGCCCGCGGAGGCGTCGTGAGTGAATTGGCTACGTAGCTAGTTCGCAAGTTAAGTTAAGAGAGAATCGCATGGGAATGGATAGAGTCAGGAGCAAAGTGACACAAGCCGAATATTAGCAAGGTTTCTCTTTATGTAAAGACTCGAAATAAGTACAAAAGCAGCGCGGAGTAAGAGAGACGGAGCAGAGCGAATGATGCCGAGAGAGAGAGAGAGAGAGAGAGAGAGAGAGAGAGAGAGAGAGAGAGAGTATTGCGATCGGGCAGGTACTTACAGAGGTGCTTCGCAGAACTCGATAGATGCCTCGTAGCTTCGACCGGAACGGCGCAGGACGGATAACCAGGGCCCGACGCTGGACAGCAGGAGGGACGCCTCAAAGCCTCGTGTGTGGCCGGGTGCAGCGAGAAGTCGATCGGCAAGTAGATGCACGGCTCGGGACTGACACGCGGTGCTGGACAGCACTTAGACGATTCCACCCAGCGACAGACGAGGAACCAGGTCACGGTTGCAGCAACAGTCCTCCGGGACACGAACGCACGCACGAATATATCTTTGGGTACGCGTAGTCGCGGAAACAAAGGTAGCGGTATTAGCACGACTTTACAGCTCGGCGCTATACTTCTAAGTGTCGCGGCGCGAGTTTATTTCCGCAACACGCAGGATACACATGTTAGAAAAAATAGTAGGGTAGAAAAAACAGAGGCTAATAAGTTGGTGGTCAGTTATGGACTGAGGAAGCTGCGTTGATTTTCGCCTCCCACCACACACTTTTTCCACCACTTTTTACTTCGCAAAGCCCTTGCATAGACACTTTTTGTTAAATCTTAAAAAGTGTTAAATGCATGAAATCTTGGTCTCGAGCGGCTGCTGATAAAAAACTGAGAGACGAAAGTCGGCAGTTTTTGTCTGACTACATCTCAGATTTATTAAAAAAACTGTTAAACGCATGGAAACTTGGTCTCTAGAATAATCAGATGACCAAAAAACCATCGAAAACGACGAGATAGTATCAGGTGAATATGCGCTCAAGAAGGTGGCATACTTCTAAGACGCGCGAGAGAGAGAGAGAGAGAGAGAGAGAGAGAGAGAGAGAGAGAGAGAGAGAGAGAAGATGGGTGTGTTATCACTGCAGCTGCAGCGAGGCGGTCCTTATCATTGCTACTCTACACGTCCTAAGCGTTGAGTAGCTAGGTAATCTAATCCGATACATGCAAGAGAGGCCTCCTGCTCAAGCGTTTTAATGGCTATTTTTCACTCACGGCGACATAATGGCTTTTTGAAGCTCAAGCGTATTAATGGTTGTTTTACCCTCACTGCGGCATACTGGTCTTTGAAAAAAAATTTCTAGTGCACCTTCTCGTACTCCTAGTATCCTAATACGTGTGGGGCCAAATCTCCGAAACTACTGGTCGAATATTTACGCGGCGTAACAATTTTTTCATACAAATTCCACCAGCTACGCAACGCACCCGGTTGCAGGCCAAAAACAGCAAATTTTGAAAATCGATCGATTGGCAATATCGATGAATCACCTTGAACTTTGAATAACACCTTGAACTTGAAATGCACCGTTGGGTAGGTCTCCCAAAAGTAAAAACCCCCTTTAGGAAAACCCAAAAATTTTGTCTGTTTTTGCGTAGCTCTCACCGTTTCTGAGATATCGATGAAAAACGATATTTCGAGCGGCCGAAACTCCTTATTCTCGACGATCTGATGCGCGAATCATCCAGTGCAAGTGTGGTCAATGGCTATTTGTCAAGGGCAGCCATCATTGTAATTTGAGTATTTTCTTTTTCTCGCAAAATCTCTTTCATCGGGGTCAGCGAGAAATATAACTGAACTCAAATTACATCGTCATTTTCAAGAATACTCGAGATCGCTCGCAGATACAATACCTGGCCAGACAGCTTCATCCCGAAGATCCGAAATTTTTGCAGGAAGCCTACAGCGATGCTGTCTCTCGGCCATTTCACTATCTACTGCTGCACTTGAAGCAGGATACGCCGGATAATTGCCGATACCGCACATGCATCTTTCCGTTTGATCGGCATCAGTATGTGTACGTGCCGTGCAAACAGGCTAAAAGCAACTCCCTCACCGATAATGTGACAGTCGTTCACGTGTAATGGACCGAGCAACATTGATGGCAGCAGCAGCAGCGTCGTCATCACTATCCAATCAGACGAAAGTATCTAGATATATTGGCTCTCACGGGCCGTGTTCCGGTGCTGATGCATCTAACGACGGCTGACGCAACTCTCTCTCTCTCTCTCTCTCTCTTGTCTCATTCTCTCTCACGCTCACACTCTGCACGCTTCTCCGACGTACCGCACTACGTGCGAGCACACCGTCTTCTCGTACACAATACTCTCACATTTTCGCTCTCTCTTTCTCTCTCACACACACAAGCACACTCAACCTGATCACCTGTACCTCACGGGATTGGGTCGAACCCAGGCTTCCCACTCCCTCGAACACGCCGCGAAGAAGGCTGGCTCAGATCCGTTGCTCTCGGCGCTCGGGGTCCGAGTCGGCTGATCCTCTCTCGTGGCTCTCTCTTTCCTTCTTCCTTCCTCTCTCGCGCTGGCTGGGTCTGGGTTGGCGGCGTAGCTCCTGCCGACGTCGCGGTCCGGTCTCCAGGGCAGCTCTCTCTCCTCGTAGCCTCAGGGTCGGCGGTAGAACAGGGTCGCGCGCGTGGAAACCCCACTCTCTCTCCTCACTGCATCGCGCAGAAGAAGGCCTCCGATTGCCCGATAAGTCCGCGCAGACCTATGACGCTGAGCGGCCGAGGCGTGGATTGGCCTATCCGCCGTCGCTCGACGAGACACCTCGGAACTCTTCTCCGAAACCGGCAACGGCGAGCTGGCGGCTTTCTGAGAAGAAGGCCGCCGCGTTGCCGGCCCGCGCTGCACGTCGCACGACACCAGGCCCTTGTTGCAACCGAGAGGCAACACTGGGTTCTCGGTATTCGTGCTCGTTTGAAAACGGTGTTTCCGCTCTCGATTTCCACATGAAATTCCGAGCGGCTGCGACGCACATCGTCGCATTTACTTTTGTTAAATAAAATTAATCACTATTCTTTTTAATTTAAATACTTAGTTATGAGAGTTTATATTAATGTTATTACAATTAGAAATATTAAGACACTTTATCTTGATACGATGACATAGCAGAAAAGTTCTGTATACGTGTATTAGCTTCTGTATTTCCCACCTCCAATCTAAGTTTCTTTCGTTCTGGTTCTATCATTGCAGATTCAGAGTCTCGCTTCGCTCGGGCAGTAAATGCACCCTCTGGAAAAATATTCTCGTTCGGGCAGTAAACTCACCCGCGGGAAAAATCTTCTACTTTTGCCCCTTGTTACATAATGTACTATTACGATCCCTGGCAACAGTGAATATTTAGATTTAGCTCACACCATGCTTAGTCTACGTGTGGCTATAACACCAATTAAGCCTTTAGAGGATAAAGTTCAATCAAGTGGCTGTATTCTTTAATCAGAAGTCTGTGTCACCGCCAAATAATGCATACGCCTACAGATCGTACATTGAGACGTTGTTAAACTATGGTCCAACAGCAAAAAACTCACACCTGAGCAGTGTCTTGTGGTATGACGACATAGCCGGTAAAATGGATAACACCGATGCAGTTAATGTGGGTTTTGCTAAGCGATAAAACGCTATGACCGATAATAAAATCGATTTATTGGGGTACTTGCACGTAGACGTGCTTAATATGGATAGATTACTGCTTGGCGGTGTTGAGGTGCGTATGCGACTTGTGCTCGTGACAGTTTTTGCCTAATGGATCCCAATGTTGCATACACGGTACACATAACCGAGGCGACACTGTTTGTTCGTCGAGTAAAGGTTAATCCGATTTTTTCACTTGCTCATGAGAAAATGTTGTCTAAAGTCACAGCAAAGTATCCATTTACACGTGTGGAGGCGAAAAACGTAACCCTAAACAGTGGTGTGCATGGACAGTCGATAGATAACGTTATACTAGGTCAATTACCGAAAAGAATTATTTTGACATTCTGTGTGCCAAATTCGATTTCTTCTAGCTGCGTAGCGTGTGCGAAATGCCTGATTTTCACACTAGTGCGCGAAATTCTGCATTACACGCACAGCGTGTGGGAAACTCGGAATTTCGCACACGCTGTGTGTGTAATTCAGAATTTCGCGGAGTTCGAGAGCAGTTTGACGAGATCGACCGATTCTTCCAGGCGTACAGCGAGGAAGAAATGCTAGATCAACGAATCACTATTACCGGTTGTACAATTAGATTTATGATAAGCTACTAGGATCGGGCGTTCGAGCTGGTGATGGAGGGGGAGGAGAGTGACAATGCATCTAAGGCAAAAAAAACACGTAAGACTTCACTAGTATTTAAAAGATTGACCTTTGACAGGTTAAAGTCGCTGTCAAAAATAATTAATAGATCACAGAATTAAGTACTTATTCAAAGTTAAAGCAGTTATAGAAATTATTGTAAAAGCGATTGGTGACTATATCAGAGATAAATTAATGAATAGCGAAAATTCGCAGTACACATATTTCACCGCGAATGATATCGGATGCGCAATGAGAGATTTTGACGAGACACTAGTAGATAAGATAGATAAATTATACTCAAGAATTCTTATATACAGTTGTATTTAAATATGTGACTAGATATATGTATATTTTTATCTTTTAATAATTGTATTTAGTTTAAGTTTTATAAATAAATATGTTTGTCAAACATATATAAATATTTCTACTCACTTACCTGTGTACGGTATCCAACACTACCTATCCCCTAGTCATCCTTCTCATTCACTCTATTTATAAGCTAAATTTTAAGTTTTATATATAATGCATGCACGAAAAGAAAAAATGTAGTGTGACTCGGACTTAAACCTTCATCCTTCGGTGTACGAGGCAGGTACGCTACTACTGAGCCACATCTACGTGTAATTGTATGAAAAATTGTACGCGTAGTCATGAAATCGTGTGCGTTGTGTGTGTGTATGTGTGTGTGTGCGCGCGACTGTGTATATAAAGACTGCACTGGCAGGGTACCCCACATCAGTCGTCAGCCAGTCGTTGGACCGACAGCACCTATCGCCATTACCTCAGGAAGTCGCTCCTTCGTTCTCCAAAGTGTCCCCACTTCGACCTGTAATGTTAAATGAATTATAATACAAAATCTAAGTTTTCTTTATTTTGGTCATCAAAAATGGCAGCTGGCTCTCGGCTTCGCCTGTACGACCGTACGCGTACCTCTAGCAACCACGCGCGCGAGCTTTGTACTACATCTGTTGTAACCTAAAGTCATCCATATTTTTTATCCATATCTAAGAGTGTTTTCATTGCATTTCACAGGAAATCCTAGCTCGTTAATAGAACCCATGGTCACGCGATCTTTCGCGTGACTACGTGACCGCGCTTTCCTAAGTGTGGTGCTCCAGGCGCACTATGCATTTGTTTTAGAAATTTGGTGGACCAACGGACTGGTGATAGCACTGTACTCAGCGATACTGTCGCCCAAATGCGTGCAGCGGTCGGAGCTGCGCGGAGAGATTCGAGCTCTCGCATGAGAGAGTGTGCAGCCGAACAACCACACTATATAGCTACACTAACTGCACCAAGCGGACAGAGTTGAGTTTAGGACAAACCACGCCATATAGATATACTTGCTACGCCGAGCAGCGAGACGCGGGCTTTGGGACTAACTCTCTGTACATACCAAAACATGGAGACAGGCAGAAAACGGACTTATACTGCTCCCTCTGTAAACAACAACCAGCCTATCACACTTGCACGAATAAAAGAGTAGTGCGCGCAGGGTTTAGAACAGTTTTTCGAGGATTTTCTTTGACTTATAGCCATAGGATGAATATTTCTGTAAACGAGAGCAAGTGTGGCAATGTCCCTGGCTACAATTTTATGATTGTTGATGTTGTTTTTATTGAGTTAATGGTGACCGATTGAGTTACCGCAACAACGCAAATTTTTTTTAATCGTTTTTTGAAGAGTTATTTCTAATCGGATCTGACCGAAAATACCTTTTCTAATTTTTTGAGACAAATCTGAAGTCAAAAAAGCGACCGGCAGCATAAGCAAGTAAAAGAAGCCAAAGCGAAACGGAGTCTTGCAGAATAGAGACTGCAAGATACGCGCGCACACGACACGCAAAATTAGCATTATAAAAGCGTGCGCAAAACTGGTACATCAAGAAAAAAAACGACAGGATGTTCAACGATGAAGAAGAAGAGATTGGCTACTGGTTGGTGGACTCAAAGGAAGAAATCGTGCATACGGCACAAGAAAATTCAGACCTGCGACGAGACGAGATTGCTCTACACAGTGGGCGAAAAATCGACTTTTTGGACGAAAATCGCCTGACAGCAAAGTACTTATTGGATCCCTGTCATTTTTTCTTCTAAATGTTCAGGCGACCATGTGGAAAATGTCATTATATTTAAGCCAAACCTAAAAAAAACCTAACCAAACCCTATAAAAACGTTATTTAAAAATTTTTCTTTTAATTAACATTACTATTTTCATTATAATCAGAAATTACACAAATCAATCAGCCCCTGAACATAAAACATAAAACATGAACCAAAATACTAAAAAAAAAACCGCTGCCAAGTCATTGGCACTTAGCTTCCTCCTATTCTGCTAGTGGAAGATAATTAACATGGAACAATCAATCATTCTTTGATTTAATATTCGCTACTATTAAACTAAAAGGATAGGTAGGAAGACAACTTGTAGGGGAGGGTTTCAGGGAGTGGGGGTTAAGGTGGATATCAAAAGGATAGAGCTCGTGAACTCCTAAAAATAACTACATATCTCGTAAAAAAAATACCAATAACGGAATCGTTAATAACGTTAACAACTGCAAGTTACAAAATGCGGGTGGCTTCATTTTTTTGTGAAAATAACTTTTTCACAAAAAAATTATTTTCACGATTCTACATACCCACAGCCGCCTTTCAGACCCTTGACGGTGTTTCTATACTCCCAAATACGCCTTTTAAAATTTTAAAGCTCATTCAGCACTCACAGTGCATTAGAACAATGAATCGTTTCTGTATTCCCACAGTCGCTTTGACCTTTCAAATAGTCCGGACATACCCCACAGCGGGCCTTTCAGACCTTGACGACTTGTCTTCTATATTCCTAATCGCCTATTAATTTAAAAAGCTAATTTCAAGTACACACAGTCGCTTTTAGACCTCCACTGTAAAATAAAAAATTATCGGGACATCTAAGAAAACGATCTGGCAAGTCGCCAAGAATATCTAATATCGGTCTTGGCATAGAGACTTCCCAAGACGTTAATCCAGACATATATTTATAGCCTTGCTAAGTCGGCAAAACCCAGACCTTTTTCCCAACTATTGTTATTATATCTTGCAGAATACATGGTAAATAGCGCAAGCAGACTTAAGATATCCACAGGTCAAGATGTTGATCTCCGATTCTGAGCATTTATGCAGTCAGAGAACACTGTATTTGAGAGCGGTGAGTTGTAGGCGTCGATCGGAACGACACAAGCGTTTTCATGACTGCAGCCGCTGCTTTAATGATCTGCAAAAGCGGTTAATCTAGAAGGAGAAATCGAAAACAAAGTATCAAACTTTATGTATAGTTAAACTAACAGTGAGAATCAGATACCAAGGATAAAACAGAATTACATAGAAATAGCGCCAGAGTGAGGTTAATAGAACTTACTTGGTAAACAACACCAGCTACATCGAAAGTTAATCCCCCCCAAAAAAAAACAAATAACCCCCCGAATATCACTTTTATCATCGTAAACTATCTGAACGTAACGTCCATGCTCTCCGGCTCCTTCAAACGGTACCCAACCGACGGACATTTTAAAGAACATCCCGGAGATCATTGCGAAAATTTTCAAAGTCCGAATCACACTGAAGTTGCATTGGTGTTTTCTTTCACACACATAAACTGCTCAATATACAACTTCAGTGTGATTCGGACTTAGTCACACTGAAGTTGTATATTGAGCAGTTTATGTGTGTGAAAGAAAACACCAATGCAACTTCAGTGTGATTCGGACTTTGACCATTTTCGCAAGCTGTATCCGCGGATGCTTTTACAAATCGTTGTCGGGTTTGGTATACCGTTTGGAAAGGACTGTGGAGGACATGGACATTACGTCAGATAAGTTTTTAAGGATGTTAAAAAGTATATTCGGATATTTTTTCGGGATTAATTCCAATGTAGCAGTCATGTTTATGCCTAACGTAACCTATTAACCTCACTCATTCACTATTACTATTTTCATTCTATTTTGGTAGAAAGTATCTTTCTATTCTCGTATGCTACAATCAGCTTTAAATCAAAAGTGCAGATATTTTGTTCTTTGCTTTTTTTCATTTTCAGGTAACCGCTCGCAGATCAACAAGGTAGCGCAGCCACAGCGGAAAACGCATTGCCGCCGATCGACATCCAAAACATCACCGCCCTTTACTACAGCTGTTCTCTCAGCCTAAATGCTCAGAATCGGAGGACAAAATTGACCTGGTGGAATATCCAAGTCTAGCTTGCGCTATTTCCAGTATTCTCAAGATAAATAACAATAGTCTGGGAAAAAGAGGCTGGGATTTTTATGTCTGGGATTATTGCCAGACATAGCAAGGGTATAAATAATATCTCTGGGAATAAGTCTGGGAAAGTCTCCTTAGCAAGACAATACCTAGACTATTCTAGTCGGACTTACGCCCGACTTTTTCTAGACTGATCCCAGACTAATTTTTTTATACGGGTCGTAATAGTTATCTGTATTCCATAGCTCCTGGGAGAGAGGTCTCACCGGAGATCCGCTCGGGACTGAAGCCCCGAGCTCTCTTAAGACGAGAGAGCGCGGGCGTCGGAGAAGGGGGAAAATATCCCAACCTTGAGGGTAGCAGTCTTTTAGGTACACTATTGTTGAATATATTGTATGAATCATATCATAATAAAAAGCAAAAATATTTTTTCAAAAATCGAAAAATGGCCATGAAATGGTCATCAAATAGTCTAAATCTTATAAGAAAATTTACTCGAATTCAGAATCAGAAAACATATATGCACGTCCAATCTTATTACGATCGATCACGTAGTTCCAGAATTATAACAGTATACGTACGCACGCACACACACACACGCAGACAAAACCATCTGCACGGACATTTTATAAAACCAAGAAAACTCTCAAAATATACTAAGATTTAATTATCAAATTATATGGTTTAACAAAAATCATAATGTTCAGTCACACAGAGTATCACTCCTCAAGAGGAAGCTTTGTAATAGTAAAATTTTCAGTTTTGCTAATACTTCGTGAAAACGCATTTGGAGTGTTTGGAGTACGAATCATACGTTTTTAGAAAATGTCCGTGCGGATGGCTCTGTGTTGTGTGTGATGTGTGTGTGTGTTGTGTGTGGTGTTGTGTGTTTGTGGTGTGTGCTGTGTGCGTGTGTGTGTGTGTGTGTGTGTGTGTGTGTGTGTGTACGTATACCGCCCATTAATTTTGGAACCCATCGACGGATCGTAATAAAATTTGACATTGCGTAATATTTTTCTAATTCTGATTTAGGTCATTTTTTGTTTTATGATTCTGACATTTTATGGCTATATTATAGCCATTTTTCTATTTTTGAAATAATATTTTGCTTTTTTATAATGATATGATTTATACAATATATTCAACAATAGTGTATCTAAAAGAACATAATATTGTCTACTTTTTCCCGCAAGATTTTCTAGATTGACTGATCTGTTCATTTTTTATGATATAAAAGTAATTTTTCGAAAACATATTTATCTCAAAAATAAGTAGTTAAATTTTTTAAAAAATTCATGACAATAAAAACAACGATATCTACTAGTTGTAAAAATTTTAAGCAATTTTGGCGACTAGTTTTTGAGATAAAAATCAAAAACTAAAAAAAAAATGGTTTTTTTATGTTGTACGATTACGCGGAGTAAAAAGGTTTAAATTGAGTTGAAATTTTAGGAAAAGATTGATCTTTTGATCACTTCGGCTAGGTTCTTTTTGTAGCTTATGAAACCTGTTAGTTTAAAAGATATTAAGATTCAAATTCTTCCACTCTCACGCTGTATACTCTGTGTGACTGAACATTATTATTTTTGTTAAACCATATAATTTGATAATTAAAGCTTAGTATGTTTTGAGAGTTTCCATGGTTTTATAAAATGTCCGTGCAGATGGTTTTGTCTGTGTGTGTGTGTGTGTGCGTGCGTGCGTGCGTGCGTGCGTGCATGCGTGCGTACGTATACTGTTATAATTCTGGAACTACGTGATCGATCGTAATAAGATTGGACGTGCATATATGTTTTCTGATTCTGAATTCGAGTAAATTTTCTTTTAAGATTTAGACTATTTTATGACCATTTCATGGCCATTTTTCGATTTTTGAAAAAATATTTTTGCTTTTTATTATGATATGATATATTCAACAATAGTGTACCTAAAAGACTGCTACCGTCTTAAGAGAGCTCGGGACTTCAGTCCCAAGCGGATCTCCGGCGAGCCCTCTCTCCCAGGAGCTATGGAATACAGAACATATTACGAGGGTCTAAAAGGCGACTGCGGGAGTACTGAAATGAGCTTTTAAATTTTAATAGGCGATTATGGGAATATAGAAAACAACGTCAAGGGTCTGAAAGGCGGCTGTGGGTATGTAGAAATCGTGAAAAATAATTAATCGAAAAAATGAAGCCACCCGCAATTTTGTAATTTGCAGTTGTTAATGTTATTAACGATTCCGCAATTACTGGTATTTTTTTTTATTACGATATATGTAAGTTATTTTAGGAGTTCACGGAGCTCTATCCTTTTGATACCCCTCCCCTACAAGTGTCTTCCTAACCTATCCTTTTAGTATCGAATAGTAGCGAATATTTAAATCAAAGAATGAGTTGATTGTCCCATGTAATTATCTTCCACTTGCAGAATTGCTGTTTCACGCAGTTGAGAGTTTTATCCTGTGATCAACGGAGGGAAAATTATTGATAGAGAGTATTTTTATGTATTTTGAGCTGCTGAACATGAATATGACCCTATTTTTTACCAATACCTCAAGCGCTCGTCCCTAACCTCAAAAAACACCCCCAAAATTGCTGTTTCACGCAGTTGAGAGGTTTATCCTGTGATCGACGTAGGGAAAATTATTGATAGAGAGTATTTTTATGTATTTTGAGCCGTTGAACATGAACAAGAAGATATTTTTTATCGTGCTCCTGAGCATTCGTTCCCAACCTAAAAGAATACCCGAATCGCGTGGTTTTATTAATCGTGATAAATTAACCACGCGAAAGCATGTCTTGAACTATATGATCCCAATCTAGGTCATCTCGGAGTCACAAACAACAAAAATTGTGTATCGTCGAAGGAACGATGTTAAATATACTATTTATTCAAAACGCAGAACCGTACATAATGGATTTGTTGTACTGTATGTATAATCCTTATTTATTATTATTGTTAGATTGTCATATAAACGTAGAAATATGTAGCATATTAAAAGCTATAAAATATTTGGTTAAATATTTTTATAAGGGTCCTGACACTGCTTTAGTAAAATTTACAACTGTACATAATGATGATGATCAAAATATCATAAATGAACCTGAGAGTATGATGAAATAACACAACACGTGTCAACAAGATATGTATGTATACCTGAGGCTATGTATCGTATTTTGGAATTTAAATTAAGTAAGCAATCTTATGTGATTTATAGATTAGCTGTGCATAAAGAAAATGAACAATATGTGTATTTTGTAGATGGACAAGAGAATAAACAATAATAAATAATAATAAAAAGCGAATTAACAAAAATGTAGAAACAACATTAACTGCTTGGTTTAAATTGAATAAAGGCGATGATGATGCATCTGAATATTTATATCATGAAATTCCATATCATTACGTCTTTAATGAAAAACAAAAAAAAAATGGGAAAAGGACAATAATTGTTTAAACCTATTATAACTAGAATGTATTTTGTAAATTCAAAAAAACGCAAAACATTTTTTTACGCCCTTTATTATGTGCGTGGTGCAAAATCGTATAGAGATATGCGTACTGTGAATGGAATTGTTCGTGATACATACGAAGAAGCGTTTGTGAAAAGAGGTCTTGTAAGTAATGATGCAGAATGTGATAAATGTTTAGAAGAAGCCGCATTAGTTCAGAGATGAGTAGAGAGATTGCCGATGCCGTGTTAAAAAAGCGTGCCGAATTCGATCATGACGCCACTTGCGGCGAACGACCGAACCATACGCATCTAGAAGGAGCGGAGGAGAGGTAAAGTAGGGGGGGTCGTACGCATCTAGCTTCCCCGTCAGCGGCAGAGGCGGAGAGGAAAGGAGGAGAGAGAGTTCACATGTGGTGGCGGAGCAGAAGAGCGGAGAAATGACAAGCGCGGCGACGCCGCGACTGGCGACGGTTCACACTTCCACAGCGGTCTTACGGTTAATAAATAACCATAAATTTATGAACAATCGCAAAATTCTAATACAGGCTATCTCAAAACTCTAGTACAGGCTAAACCCTAAACCCTTAATGGGGCCAATGATCATATGTAAGTTTTGAGTA
>CM053172.1:34161855-34337042 GCA_012977825.3 Pteromalus puparum
AGAGAGAGATGTTATTAAAAAGTTTCAATTTATTTGCATTAAATTAATTAACACAAATAATATAACATTTTAACATTTGCTATAATATTATTTTGGACACGTAGATGGAAAGGCAATAAGCAAAACAACTAAAAAAAAATCTTCCGTGACCGAGATTTGAACGCCGTACCAGCAGAGATGAGTATTACAAATAAAAAAATATTATAACAACTAATCAAGGGATAATTCTTTATATAAATAATACATTGTAAAAAGTATAAAGTATACGTGATTTCGGTAATGTCAAAGCCTAGTCACTTTGTATTTGCAATATTATATAGTAATTGTAATAATACAAAAAAAAAGGAGAACAAAAAGACATCATTTAGTACTTCACAAAATCTAAATACATGCTAACGAGATCGATAAAGTGAAACAATTGAGTTACATTCATGTTTTTGTATGTATATATGATATGGAGTAATTATTAACTTATAATAATTCAAAATTAAAATTATTTTAAACTAAACATATAATAGTTGTCACACAATAACTTATATTGTCACAATGACAACGATGATATACAAAAAAATATAAACTTGGGGATTTGAACTCTGGCAAAATGACAAGCGCCCTCGTCGAAGCGGGCGCGCCTTAGCCATCACGACCACCGATAAGGACATCGTTGTGTTCATGAAATGTTACACATTCCAACATGTGTTTTATTACTATCTCACGTGCCCGCGCTTACTTAAAAAAGAAATATTTTATTTAAAAATACGTAAGCACATCGAAGGAAGGCGAGCTAAAGCAAGGATATTATCCAAAACTAAATCATTTTAAGCTACCTACTCTACACTCCGTTAATTTAAAGATCATAATTTATTTTAAAAAAATACATTGGTACATCAAAGGAAGGCGAGCGAAAGCGAAGACAATATCTAAAATCAAAAACCCTTCATCCACCTGTATCTCGCGCCGTGAGTTTATATGAGAAAATATTACGTACAAAATATGTGGGCACATGAGGGAAAGGTGAGCAAAGCGATGATTAATTTTAAACCAAGCATCCCACCTCAAACGACACAAATTTTATATGTATGCAATTAAAAATTATAAAATTTCATGTAATTTACAAAACCTCCATCTTTCTTACTCGCTTCCAAATTTCCAAAATATAAAATTTTGTAATACTTTCAAGGTAAAGCAAAGCTCAGCCGAAAATCAGCCGAATATTTTACGCTACGAAGAAATTTGAAAATTACACCTTGCACATGCTATTATTATTGTGGTATGATACGATTTATCCATGGCGCGAGACATTGAATAGGCACTATTTTTGTTATTATAAAAAACTGTTTAAGAAATGAAATAAGGTAATTTTTATGTTTGTTCAGTACATGAGTACTTTCAATGCAGATAAAATTATCACGTCATATCATTTTTAAAAAATACCTAGAATTTTGAAATATAAATTTTCATCAAGTTGATTAAAGGTTACGCCCAAAATAGCTAAGGAACATACATTCTGGAAAAGTCTTCCATGCTTTCAATAAATATTACTACATTTATTGCTTCCTTATTGAAACTGACGGTGCGGGGAATAAATTAAATATTTTTACTTTCACGTAATATTTTAATTCCTCTCGCCTTCCCTCTAAATACTGACGTACTGATTACATAAATTATTTCATAAAAACACGCTGTACGTGGGGTACGTGGGTTACGAATTTTAATTTTTACAAGATATTACTGTTGCTTCGCTCGCCTTCCATCAATGTACCGTCGTTATTAAAAAAATATATAATCATCTTTTACTTAAGTACACGTGCTGTATTTCAAATGCATATTTTCTCATGAAACTCGTCGTGCGTGCATGGATTAAATTTATTAATTCTTTTATAAAATTCTTGTATTCGCTTGGCTTCCTTCGATGTGTAGACGTATTAAAACAAATAATAATAAGAAAGGTAATTTGATTCGTTTTCAGGTACATATTAAGCAATGTACTTTCTTAATTTTGTTTAATAACTTTATGAGGAAAAACTGATATCTCAAAAGTAAAAAATTGCAGCAAAAAACGGGTTCATAAAATGTAAAAACCGACTGTTATCTCGCTATGTACTAGTGAAAACAAAGAAAATGTGCTAAGCTTCGCGGTGAAAATATAAATGTACTAGTATTCGTGACGAAAGTTAAAAAAAAAAAACGTGTCGAAATGTATTATTCTTTGGGAAGAGCAATATTTCTTTGATTACGTTAAACATAATTAATCGAACAGCATCTATCTAACAATAAGAAGCCACAACCCTTTGAATAAGACAATTTTTGCTTCCTTTTTAAGGAAGCCTTGTATTAGTAATTTTCGGAATTTGTGTAAAAACATGTAGGAAATCTGTTTTGATGCATTTTAAGTCGAAAAATAGTGTTTTTAGAAAATTTACGTATGGATGTATGTGTGTGTGTGTGTGTGTGTGTGTTCATTCGTATCGCCTGTAGCTTAGCTTTTACTCACTGGATTTTAATCCAATAAGTCTCATTTTACAGCAAAAAATAATATATTTTGCACTTATTGTGACACAGTATATAACTATACGTAATGTCACAATTGTTTGTGTCGCAAAGATTTTAAATTTTTTGGGCTTCTAATAAAATGTACTAGTCACGCTACGCGACTAGCGACGATGTACTGCAATAGATAAA
The DNA here is from genome assembly GCA_012977825.3 of Pteromalus puparum. NCBI lineage: Eukaryota > Metazoa > Arthropoda > Insecta > Hymenoptera > Pteromalidae > Pteromalus > Pteromalus puparum. The sequence goes on from CM053172.1 coordinate 34,164,538, forward strand.
CAAAGTCTCGATGTCATAAGAATTCAAAGTCAATATCGTGAATGCATACGTCATCTGGCATACATATGCCAGCGAATACACAGCATAGGCACACTCTTCGATTTGACCGATTAAGACTACTTTTATACTGCAATTGCTATAACACTTGTCCAACCCAGCAAAGTGCACGAAGTTCACTTACCAGAGTTTTCAATCCATACTTGTTGTCTTTGTGCGTCCATTGGAAAGCGAAATAAAGCGATGGCGCAGGTGACGTTTTCCATTGTTGCAGTTACACGTATTTACATACGTCGTACACTGTCACTTGCTAGCCGCATTGTGAAATTTCATGCACGTAATAATATGCCGAAAAGCACAAGAAAAGATACACAATATATCGGTAAACACATGAGAAAACGCATCAGATCGTGGATCTTCGCGATGGACGTAATCAACACGCTGACAGTTGAAAACAAATGCTCCTGCATCTCGGCTGCGGCGAACTTGCCTGGCAGTCGACCCTATTCCTGCGACGATTAGCTTGGCCGAATATTATTTCCGAATTATTGCATTTTAAAAAATGTTCAGCCCACAACGTTGTTGAGAATACAATGTTTTCCACTATAATTGTACTCGGCATATAACAGTAATAATTTCATAAAAAGATAGATGATACTTACCTGCAAATTTATTATTTATTTTAACAATGTATATGTATTAGCAAAACAAAATAAAATCATTTTATAATTCAACGATGCAGCTAAGCTCAAGTCTAACGAAAAATAAACGTAATCTTCTGAATAATTTTAATAATTATTAACAAACATTAAAAAATTAGCAATATAATTATACTTTGTAATTTTTTTTCATTTTTATTTGAATAATAAGACAAATACAACAATAAATAAGACTAAAAAAAAATTTGTATGGATTTGAACCCTGGCAAAACGGTACGGCGCGCATCGAGCCGCCGCGCGCCTGAACCAGCACAGCATCGTCACATTGTCAGATTGAAAAATTTAAAACTTGCATATGATCATCGGCCCACGTGGGGGCTTAGGTTTGTATTCATAGAGTTTAGGGTTATTCATGTTAATACGGTTATTAAATAATAGTTTTTATTCAATTTCTTGTTTCGTGGCGTTTGCTTTAACGCATACAAGACCGCCGCACACCACGGAAGTTTCGCCGCTCGCTCCGTCGCTCGCTCCGCGGCGGGACATGCGTATTACATGTATCGTTTCTATTTTATAAGAACATGTTTAAATTACGTATATTGTCATTTGTGTAAAAATTACAATAACTATAATTACTAAATTTTAAATCTTAACCTAGATAATTAAATAATAACAACATGATTTAAAAAAAGTAAGCGGGGATTTCAACTCTGGCGCAGACGCCTTAGCCATCACAGGCCCCGACAAGATAACAGATATAAAAATTAAAACTTGCATATGAACTTGCATATGATTATAATTACAACAATAAAGGAGAAAAAAGGACATCATTTAGAACTTCACAAAATCGAAATGCATGCTGACGAGATTGATAAAGTGAAACAATTGAGTTACGTGTTTTTATATTGTATATGGATAATTATTAAAATTATAATAATTCAAAATTAAAATTATTTTAAACTTAACATATAATAATTGTCACACAATAACTTACAATTGTCAAAATGACAACGATAATAAAAAAAATATATTAAACGTTGGGGATTTGAACTCTGGCAAAATGGCAAGCGCGCTCGACGAAGCGCGTCCTTAGCCATCACGACCACCGATAAGACAACGTTGTTATACTCAAAACTTACATATGATCATTGGCCCCATTAAGGGTTTAGGGTTTAGCCTGTACTAGAGTTTTGAGATAGCCTGTATTAGAATTTTGAGATTGTTCATAAATTTAAGGTTATTTATTAACCATGAGACCGCTGTGGAAGCGCGAACCGTCGCCAGTCGCGACGTCGCCGCGCTTGTCATTTCTCCGCTCTTCTGCTCCGCCACCACATGTGAACTCTCTCTCCTCCTTTCCTCTCCGCCTCTGCCGCTGGCGGGGAAGCTAGATGCGTACGACCCCCCCTACTTTACCTCTCCTCCGCTCCTTCTAGATGCGTGTAGTTCGGAGAGAAAACGTGCGGCGGCGCTAGCTTACGGCTGCAAATCGCCTGGCACGCTTTTGCCTACCCCATCGGCAATCTCTCTACTCATCTCTGATTAGTTAAATTTCCGAGATCTATGTGTGAATTATTTTCATATTTATTAGTCTTTAAAAATCCGCACAATGTGTCAGAATTGTATAATAAATATAAGACTTATTTTATGAATTCAAAACTTGAAACAATTAAAGTCTAAAATAGAGCATTAAAAAATATTGAAAATGTTTTGTTAATACATGAAATGAAATTAAATGATTTCAAAATTAAAGGTTATGATAAAAATTTGATGCAAGAAGAATATAAAAATATACCATATATTATGATCTTGTTGATAATGATGAATTTATTGAAATTAATGTTGACAATCTAACCATGGAACCTTTGATAAATACCTTAACTGTCGATCAAAAATAAATATTTGATATAATTATAAAAGACACAGTTGACAATGTTAGTAATAATTTATATTTAATGATGGTCCTGGTGGTAGTAGCAAAAGTTATTTACACAATGTTATAATTAAATATTTAATATCGTTAAATATAAATTTTCTAACAATAGCATGGACTGGTTTTGCTGCTAATTTGTTGATTAGTGGTAAAACCGTTTATAGTACGTTTAAATTACCATTAAATATTAATGAACAAACAACAAGTAATATTTCTAACAATTCGAAATATGGAATATTTTTTAAACATGTTAAAATAATAATTTGAATATCAATGGCATCTAAACATGCTTTCGAAGCAATAGACAAATTTTTACGAGATTTATGTGGTAATCATAATCTCTTTGGTGGAAAAATTATCGTTACATCTGCTGACTTTCGACCAACAATTCCTATAGTACGTCATGGTAATCGTCATGGTAATCGAACAAATATAATGGAATCATGTGTAAAAAGAAGTAAATTATGGTCATCTATCATGCAGTTATTATTAAATGGGAATTTAAGATTACAAAATAAAGATTACGAATCTAAATATTGGCTTCTTGATGTAGGAGAAAATAAAAACTCAACAAAATTTGAAATTGATGGAATAAAAATTGTCTTTTATAGTGATGAAAGTTAAAATGAAAATGATGACAATCTTATAAACTCAATTCCAACTAAATTTCTAAATTCGCTGGCACAAAATCAATTTTTTTTTTGTTTTTTTTTTTTGTTTATCCGGAGAGTTGGAGAAATGCTTAATGCATCATGACAGGAGCCGTGCGAGACTCCCCGTGTGTGAGACTCTCCTGGCGTGGGACGGACGGACATACTCACTAAAACTCCACCTCTCTTGCGGCCGCGAAAATCCCCCCGGCAGCCGCACTCACATTCCTTCGGGAGGTCGCCTGTCTTATGCTATTCTAGCATAGCCGTCCCCTAATCTGTCAAACATCCGTCGTTGTTTTTCGCGCGGAGAACCGTCTCCACGTACGCCGTTACCTCGTCCCATTCCTGCTTGCTGTGAAGCATCGCGCTAACTGCTGTCTCGGGCGTGAACGCCCCTATCGTCAGCTCTAGAACTCTACGCTTATCTGTCCATCGGGGGCAGTCCAAGAACGTGTGTCTCGCGTCGTCCCGTTCGTCTCCGCAGTATTTACACGCCGGTGTTGCCACCCTGTTCATCTCGAANTCTGTGCGTGTGCATGAATGCCATCGCACAGGCGTTATACATATACTTATTTCATGTGTATAAACGTGGGACATTACAGCCTTATCTCCGTAATCAGTGTTATCGTCCATCTCGCCTGCTGGCATTGAGCCCATCTTTCTTGCCATTTTCGCATTGTTCTCTCGCGTTCTTCGGTAGCCAACAAAATGTTGTCCGAAATCAGGCGACCCTCGTATATCCGCTTGCTCTCGATAGCAAGCAGATCGACGGGGATCACCCCCGTAATTATCATAATCGCTTCTTCCGAGACCGTTCGGTATGAGCACGCTATTTGTAATACCCCTCTACGTTGCACCGCCGTTATTTGCTTTCGGTATTTCTTTACTTCCATAGCGCTGGCCCACACCTCCGCTCCATATAGTAGAATGGAATTAGTGGTCGCCATTAGAAGCCGCCTAACAGTTGGTCTCGGCCCACGCACGTTGGCCATTAGTCGGCTAAGCTGTGCTACTCTTATCGCCGCCTTTCCGCATATGCGATCTAAATGCGCCCCGTAATTCAGCTTCGTATCCAGCGTTACACCCAGGTACTTAGCCGCCGGTTTAGACATAATTCGCTTCTTTACAGCAAAAAAAAAAAAGGAAAAGGAAAAATAACTGATCTATTCTTCTGATCTTGAATGCTGCAAAGCTTGACGAGAGACGAAGATCTTCGGTGTAGATTCACCTAGTAGCGGTAGCGCTAGAACTTTCCGCTCGGGAACCTGCCGTGAAGAAAGTAGTTTGGACAATTCTTTGTCCTCGACACCCCTGTCAGGTTGCAAACCTGGCAGTATCTTATGTAGCGTAGATCTACGCGAGGGCTGCCCATGGGATCACAGGGCTTCTTAGCTTTCTTGTGAATCATAGCCGTTGGCCCTGGTCTCTTGGAGGCATCTCGCTTGTCTTTGGGACCCCTGGCTTGCTTGTCTGGTGTACTTCCAGGTAGTGCAATTGCTCCCGGATCTCTTCGAGCTCGTGAAGCTTTTTGAACTGCTACATCTTCAGGGCCCTCTTCTTCTCCTCCTGCTTCTGTTCCTCTTGCCACTGGGCTTCGGCTCTATCGAGATGCTCCTGTAGAGCCACGGCGTTCTGGACCTTAGTTAGGAAGTCCAATGGCAACGACACCCTCCTTTTTATGACCGGCTGCTAGACAAAGGCAAGCACCCTCCTGTATGCCTCTTTTTCCTTGAGGGAGGCCTCTCGACGAGCTCGACGACAGGCCCGTGCGTTGGTCTCAAGCTGGCTCCATTTTTTCTGCGGCGTAGCAGTGTCGGTTGGCGTCGACATTGTGTCTGGAGATAGAGGTGTCCCACCTAGTGTCGGTGGGATCTTGCTGGCCTGCGCGATGACCTGCTGCTTCACCAGCTGGCTGATTCGATGCAGCAGCTTCGCTGAGATCTCAATAACCGTCGTGGATTTCTTAGTGGGCAGTATGTTCCTATAATAGAGATCGTAGAATCTGTTAGGGCTGGGCTCCTGGCCATAGATGTAAGCGAAGCAGAAAGAAAGAAGAGAGAGGCACTAGATCCAAAAGCCATGCAAGCAAGCAAAAGGTAGCGTAAAAAGGAATCTTAATTATGTCAATTTCTGGGGCGCAAACGCCGAGGCGAAGTTTCAGCCGGGACTGGCGCTGTTTTCTTGGAGCCTCATGGTCTGTCCCTGCGCTTCGGTGCTATCGAAGTTATGATTCGCAGAGGAGGGTCTGTTGCCCCCCCCCCCCCGTCGCCGGTGCGTTGCTGGTCTGTTCTTCGTCATGTACGGCATGGCTTTAGGTTACATACGGCTACTTTACCTATGTTGACTCCTTGCTCTGTCTGAAGCTTATAGGAGTTCATTCCTACGCGAGCCGTGACGGTGAATGGCCATGCGTACTTTGGGCTGAGTTTTGCAGCGATAGTTTGTGCAGAAGAGGAGAGTATACGGTTCCTTGCCCATACTTTTTCACCGACCTTGTATTTGATGTCGCGGTGTTTCACGTAATAGTATAGTACTTTGCCTGCCTATCCTGAGCGGCTTCTAAATTTTTCAGGGCATTTGCTCGGAAGTCATCCAATTTCTCCATGCGAGCTCGCCAATCATCTTGCGCGGCTTGTTCTAAGCTTTGCCTGGCGGCTTGCTCTATTTCCCTTCGAACGCGAATTCTGAAATGTGCTCGTCCCAAGTAGTGTGCTTGGTTGCAACCATCGTCTTAATAGTGCGATTTACTCGCTCGATCGGGTTTGATTTAGGCAAATAGGGGGCACTGGTGCCGTGGTATACTCCATGTGCTTCCAAAAAGCTATCGACAAGTTTGTTCTTAAAAGGAGTACCGTTATCTGATAAGAACCGACCAGGAATGCCGAATCTTGAGAAAATTTGCTGATTCAGTTCTCGCTTGATGGTTTTTGCATTTGCCTTTCTTATCTGGATGCAATCACTCTATCTCGTAAATAGATCGATGAAAATTAATAGATTGTAACGTTGTGGATTTTCGGCCACAAGACCGTCGACCACTTATGTTAATACACAATTATTTACTTCGATTTAGGCTCCGAACGAATTTATATGCGGTGCCAGGTCGGAGGTATTTACTGAAAATTCTATTATTCTCGCACGTCCGGCTAGTGCAGAGATCTTATCCCGGAGGAGATTCGTCGTGGGAAATTAGAAAATAATCGCACTCTCGTCTATCACACACAATAATTATTATTTTTATTCACAGTTAAACTATCAAACTTTCCGACTGTAATCCAGAATCATACACTCTCCTTCCATCATTTTGAAATAGCTTGTGTTGTAATATGTGAATTTATACAGTCCTAATCGTTGAACGAGTCAAGCTCTAGCGAACGCGAGCATAGTGCGCATGTCTCGCGTATATACTCTAAGAGCACACTATACTGTATACTATACTTCTTGGAGTCAGACTATGCTGTACTGTGCTCCACACTCTCTCTTGCCTGTGAGACTCCGTGCTGAGCGGACGCACTGCCGACTAGGCTCTCAAGCCTTTCAATATATAATATATTATTTAAACCTCACTGCCTTGTTTATTGATCCACACGGGTCTCCACCGGGATCCCGGTCCGAGATAGCCATACTGCATTCAACTATGAATGGAGCGCTGAAATCAGGCCTTGCTAAAACTGGAGCAGTTTCAACTAGTGCTTTTACTTGCTCGAAAGCTGCCCATTGTTTGTCCTTCCACTCGTATTTTACATTTTTACGAGTAAGTGCAGTATAGCGTAATAAAGTCTTCTAAAAATTTTCGGTACCAAGAGGTCATCCCAAGGAATCTACGTAGTTGTTTCAAGTTCTTAGGAGCCAGGTACTCGACTATAGGTCGAACTCATTCTGGATCGGGGCGGCAGCCCTCACGATTTACGAGTACGCCTAGCTAACGTACCTCTGACATACATATTTTTGACTTCTTTTGATTTATGGTGAGTCCAGCTTCGTATATCTGCCTTAGGATTAACGTCAGCCACTTGACTTGACGGTCTGAGAACGTATCAGTTGCAATGATAATGTCGTCTAGATATATGAAAGCATACGGTTTCATATCTGGCGTGATTAACTGGCCAGCGAGCATCTGGAATGTAGCTAGCCCTCTTGCGAAGCCACATGACATCCTGACGAATTTAAATATTCCAAGTCCAGGTACTATGAAGGCTGTGATTGGAATAGATTACTCCGTAAGAGGTATTTGTAAAAACGCTCCCGAGCAATCCAGTGCGAATATATATCTCGCATGCTGTGATTTTCGCAGTATCATATCCATATAAGGAAGCGGGTATGCAGCTATTTTTGACACAGCATTAACTTTTTGGTAGTCGAGGCAGAAGCGAAAGCTGCCATCAGACTTCCGTACCATAACTACTGGACTGGACCAATTACTTTTGGATCTTTTAATTATGCCAGCACGGAGCATCTTATGCACTTGCTCATGCATTTCGTCATCTAAGATTTTCGAAACAGGGTAATACCGCTGTTTGACAGGGCGAGCGCTGCCAACGCCAATATCGTGGTTTATCCACCCTGTGCAACCTAACTGTTCGCAGGAGGGATCTGGTAGCAGTTCTTTCATTAGATTGTCAATTTCCAAGCGCTGCTCATCGGTAATTGTTTCAATTCCGAGAAAGGCTAGCGATAAAAGCTCTTCAGCACGCATAGACAAGAGAATGGCCGGAATCTTAACATCAGTGCCTTTGAGCAGTAGCCTATTTGCTACAGCATCAAGCATCGCTGAAAATGCGCGAACTAAGTCTGCACCCAAGGTGCATTCAGTGTCAACATTATTCAGAATAAGGACGTCAATCGAATGAGTTATCCCCCCCATCGTGAAGGGCAATTTAATGCTACCCATTATTGGCACTAAATGACCGTCGACTGCTTTAGCCCCAGGGTCCACATGTGGTTCCACGCGCCTATTTAACGAAGCAGCAAGAGATATGCTGATGGGGCCGAGAACATATTTGTCATTTTTTTAAATTTTAGACAAAATTTTGTTATTAACTTATGGACAACTATTTTAAATTGAATGCTTTTTCAAATCCCCACTTTCTATAGCTGTTTCAGGCATTTCTATCAAAGTAAAAGTGCCCTTTGAAGCCCAAATCTTAAGTAAGTCTGCAGTAGCTTGAAACGGTCCAGTTAGGTTAGTAGAACCGCGAGAGATTCGAGACACGAAGTTAGTTAAAGGGAATGTAAGTACACTCGAAGATCGTCGCCGGACTCGGGATTACCCCGCACTATCGGTTGGGTAATCGCAAGCCTCCCTACCCCCTGTAGCGGATATCCACCAGGGGGACGCTGCTCGTGTGTATCTGGAAGGTGAGGGGGGAGAAATATCCCTCTTATTCCACACACTTAGGTAAACCACGCAGCGTCAGACTGGTATGTGAGGTACTACCATCTCACTACGAGTCTGTGATCAGGTGAGAGCCCGGGGTACAGGGTACTACCATCCTGAACCGAAGGATCACCTGTGAGGAGGGGAGAGGATATTAACTAGGTGTGAAAATCAAAATGTCTATACTGAATTACTTGTATTTGAAACAATAGAAATTACATGATCTGACTCTTAATAACTAAGGGGAGAGGGATGGCCGGCAGATGCACTGTTCAAGAGCGCTATGCTCGTAGACTACTAAGTACACTGGAAGCCGAAGCAATAGACGAGTACTACCATTCGTTCTATAGCTCCATATGAGAGAGTCAGATCACAAGTGACCCGCTGCTTAGTTCGGGCTCCTTATATACCCGCAGCCTTCCCTCTCCCTAAGGTTATATGCTCGCACGCCCTCTACCCCACGCTTGGGTAGATTAATACATGGTGACTGCTAGCGCTGCTTAGTCGGTAACTTATCGGTGTCGTTAAGTTATCCGTTGTTGCTCTCTTACCGACCTTGCGGTGTTGCCGTCTCAGTGCCCCCCAATAAAAAATTTTTTGAGGCGGAGTTGTGATGAAGGAAAAAAAAAATTTTGTATTGCAATGGAGGTGGGTAAGCGGGCATCAACGGAGAAAACGGCTTATTTTAGTATAAAAGTAAAAAATTTATTCCTCGACTAAAAAAACTAAACATAAAAAACTCTTTCTTTGGTAATGATAATTAATCATAACATAATATACTTTCTTTGGCCTAACGACAAGCGGAGAAAAGAAAAGAAAAAAAAAAATATAATACGGAAGGGAGAAAAGGGGAAGCACTGCGCTCTCCCAGTTTCTTTTTTAGCCGAATAGGTCGGCGAAGAGGAATGTCGTGAATTCGGCTAAGCGCTCCTCTCCTTCTAATGCTGCGGTGTATGCCTCTGCCAGTATCTCTTCCACTGGTTTAGGCGCTGGTGGGGTGAGTGTCGGAGTGGGGACTTGGCGCCTTCTCCGATACTCAGCTAACATCTTCTTGGCCTCCTCCCTCCAATTGCCGCTCGGAGCCTCCAGGTCGTAAGGCTCTGGTGGTGGGGAGGGCGTGTGGGCTGGCTGCCTGCGTTGGCACGGTGGTGGTGTTGGGTGCTGTCTCCGAGGCGTGACCGTGCGTGGCTGGCTGTCTGGTTCCGCTCGGAGCAGGTGATTCTCCACTACCGTGCCCTTGTTGCGGAGGTACCGTTTGTTAGAGGTCTGGTAGTACCAGCCTTTCGCAAACGGTTTGCCTCCTGGGACGAAGCGGCCTTGCCGTCCTCGGAGGATGTGCATGCATTTTATGTCCAGCCGGTGCGTGCTTTATGTAAGAGAAATACCTGGCTGTTTATTCATTTATTTATTTATTTATTTATTTTTTATTTATTTTTTTTTTTTTTATTTTTTTTATTTATTTTTTTTTTTTGGAGGAGGGTTTGGCGCCATTAACGCGGTCAGACGTAGTTGAGTGAGGTTGCGAGATTTGTACCGCGATTTAGGAGAGTGTGAGGCCAGAAAAGTGAATAAAGTTTGAGAAGAGAGTGAGAGAGGAAGAGATACGGTTAGAAAGTAGATAATATTCAAAGGCGGAGGAGTGAACAGGGAGAAAAATACAGGGCAGAGAAAGACGGGATAGCGGTGAGAGGTTAGGTTCAGTAGAGAAGGATAGAGATACAGGAGAGGGAGAAGAGAGAGGGCAAGGCCGCGGAACATGAACCCTAGTATAGAGAGGATAGAAGAAATCGTAGGGGCAAGTTGGACGAGCGGAAACGAGGAATACGAACCCCGCGAGGATTTGAAACGTCTCTAGAGGGGATTCCGTCAGGAGTGAGAAGAAGCGCGGTAAAAGGAGAGAAAGAGGAAAACAAAAGCTAAAACAGCTAAATTTAGAGGAAAGCTTCAGACTGGAAGAATCAAGAGGAGGCAAAGAGAAAAGTAAGAAGCCAGAAGGAGGAGAAAAGAAGAAGAAGGAGAAAAAGGAGGAGGTAAAGAGAGGAGAAGAGAAAGCAGCAGAGAGAGGAAAAACGGAGGCGAAAGAAGAGAAGGAAGTGGAAGACAAGACAGGATAAAGAAAGAGGAGACATGGACAAAGTACAGCAGACGCTGGATCGGATGTGCGAGAATGATGGAGGCAAGAAAGAAAAGAAAGGAAGGAGATGATGGAGAGTGGGAAAAAACGATGGGAGAGAAAATGGTTAGAGATGGAGAATAAGATCAAAACGAGTTGAAAGAACTGAAAAATCAGTTGGAAGAGGAGAGAGGGAGAGGGTCCAAGATGGAGGGAGAGGTTAAGGAGAGAGGCAGAGAAGGAAGGCGAAAAAGAGAGGAACTCAAAAAGGAATAGAGAGAAAGGCGAAGGATTTAGAGGAGAAGATCAGGATAGGCCTTCACTTCAGAAGACGGAAGAAACAGAGAGGAGAGGGACTATGAAGAAAAAGAAGGGGACTTAAAGACAGATGAAAGAACTCGAATGGAGAATAGAAGAGGGAGAAAGGGAAAGGAAAAGGAACAAATGTGGTGTGGACAGGATTACAAGAAGAAGATTGGGACACAACAAAAACTGGGAAAAGTGGATTAAGGGTCAATTAGGGGTGGACGTAGAGAGCTAAGGAGAGCATATGGAGCATCAGAGGTAAAAAAAAAATAGAGAGTAGGAGCGGAGTGCAGAGATGGAGATGAGAAAGAGAAAATAATGGAAGCCAAAAAGAAATTGAAGGAACCAAGATCTACATCGATCATGACACCACGTCGAAAGAGAGGAGAACAAAGAGAGAAGTTTATTGACGACGGCGAAGGAGGAGGAAAAAAGGCCACATGGTGAAAATAGGAAGAAAAGGCTAATGGTAGACGACAGAGAATATAGATGGAATGAGAAAGAGGGGCAGTATCTTTCGAACTGAGATTAGGAAGAGAATGAAAAGAGCAAAGAGAAGGAGGAAAAGCAGGAAGCGGAGAGAACGAAGGAAGCGTGAGAGTGCTAAGCTGGAAATGTCGAGCAGTCTGAAAGGGATAGAAGAGGAGGAGTGGAGAACATCAAGCTTCGACGTAGTATGTCTACAAGAAACATGGATGGAAAGGGGAAGAAGCGGAAAAAATGAAAGGAGGCTACAAGGATATGAAGTGGAGGTAAGAGAGGCAAAAAGAGGGGGACATAGAGGTAGGCTAAAGGGGGGATTGCTAATGGCATTAAAAATAGCAAGTAAGGGAGATAAGGTAGAGTGGCTAAAAAGCAGCTCGGGAGAATTCATAGGAGGAAAGGTACAGATAAAGGGAGAAAATTGGTGGATAGGCTCGACTTATATGAGAGAGGAGAGAAGGAAAAATTATGAAGAGATAGAAGATCTAGTCGAAGAGGCAGGAGGAGGAAAAATTTTATGGTGTGGGGATATGAACGCGAGAACGGGAGTAGAAGGGGGCGGCTGGGACGCGGAGGGAAATGAGGAGAAAAGGATATCCAGAGACGAGACAATAAATAGGGAAGGAGAAGAACTTTTAGATAGGATTAGAGAGCTGGGAATGAGCATACTTAACGGAAATATAGAAGGGGACGAGGAGGGGGAACTCACGTATATAGGGGGTATGGGGAGCTCGGTAATAGACTACGGGATAACCAACGAGGAAGGAAGAAGGAAAATTAAAACTATGAAAATCAGGGATAAGTATGAATCAGACCATGGGGCCATAGAGATAGAGATAGACACGGAAAGAGAAGCTGACGATAATGAGGAGGAAAGGTACAGGACGGCCTGGACGGGAAAGGCAATAAAAGAATATAGGAAGCGGCTAGAAAGAGGAGGGATAGCGAAGAGCTGGAAAGACCTAAAAACAAAAATAAAGAACGCGATGCAAACTAGAAAAGTGAAGAAAAAAAGGGGAGAGAAAGGAGGATGGTGGGACGAGGAATGTAGGAAAAAGAAGGCAGAGATGAGGAGAGAAAAGGGAAAACTTAAGAGAGGAAATAAATGCAACAGAAGATACCTGCAAGCAAAGAAAGAGTTAAGGAACCTCTACAGGAGGAAAAAAGAGAAAGGATTGAGAAGAGAGATAGATGAAGCGAGAGAAGACCGATCAGGGAAAAAATTCTGGAGCATGGTGAAAAAAAGGAGGAAAGGGAAGAGGATAAAAGTAGATAAAGGGATAGAGGACGTGAAGTGGATAGAATTCTTCAAAGGACAACTAGGAGAGAAAGAAGAGCGAAGAGAAAGAAGAACAAGCGAAATGGAGGAGGAACCTAGAAACGAGACCGGAGAAGACAATAAGATTGACAGAGAGGAGGTGAGAAAGATCATAAGAAAAATGAAGGAGAGGAAAGCGCCAGGAGAAGACGGAATCCAGAACGAGGCATGGAAACACGGGGAAGAACTGCTGCTGGATGAACTTACAGAAATACTAGGAAAGATATGGAATGGCGAAGGATTACCGAAGGAATGGAAGAAGGGGACTGTAACACCAATTTACAAAAAAGGAGACAAAGGAGAGTGCAAGAACTACAGAGGGATAACACTGATGGACACGGGATACAAAATATATGCAGAACTCATAAGAGGAAGGATGGAGAGCAAACTTGAAGAGGAGGAAAGGCTTAGCGACACACAGATGGGATTCAGAAAGGGGAGAGGAACGACGGACGCAATATACGTGGTAAGCAAAGCTGTAGAACTGGAGTTAAGGAAGAAAGGAGGAAAGGTGTTCGCATGCTTTGCAGACATGAGAGCAGCGTTCGACAAAATAAGGAGAGAAGAGGTATGGAGAATGATGGAAAAACTGGAAGTGAGCAGGAAGATAGGAGACAGGGTAAAGGAAATATACGAGGGAACGGAATGCGAAGTGAAGATAGGAGAGAGGACGGCAGGCAGTTTTGAGACACAAAAAGGTGTGAGGCAAGGATGCCCGCTAAGCCCGCTACTATTCAACGTAGCAATGGCGGATCTGGAAGGAGAGATGAGCAAGATACAGGAAGGAGGAGTAGTGATAGGGAGGAAGAAAATATGGTCAGTGTCATACGCGGACGATGTGGTGTTACTGGCGACAAACGCAGGAGGACTGAAGCAGATGCTGAGAAGATTCAAGAAGATAATGGAAAGAAAAGGGCTGGAACTGAACACCGAGAAAACAAAGATAATGATCTTCAAAAACGGAGGTAGAAGGAAGAAGGAAGAGAGGTTCAACTGGGGAGAAGAAGATATAGAAGTGGTGAAAAAATTTGAATATCTGGGATACACATTGAAAGAAAACGGGAAAGAAGAAGAACAGATTAAAAAAATGAAGGAGAAGGCGAGCTCACTGATAAGCACAGTATGGGGATTAGGCGAATCAACATTCAGAGAAAACTGGAAAATGAGAATGAGGCTTTTTGAGACACTGGTTCAGAGCGTGATGGAGTACGGAGCGGAGATATGGGGATGGAAGTGCCAAGAAGAACTAGAGAAGATGCAAAGAAGGTACATAAAATGGGTAATGAAGCTAGAGAGGACCACACCGGCGCACGTGATCCACTGGGAAACCAAACGGTTCAAACTAGAGACGAGAGCAAGGAAAAGAGCGATAAAGTACGAAGGAAAACTGAGTAAAGCAAAGGAAAACACGTTATTAGGAGAATGCTGGAGACTGCTGAAGACAGAAGGAGAAAGAGGAGAATGGAGGGGAAGAGGCAAAGACATAAGGAGACACGAGCTGGAGAGATGTGGAATTTCAAGCGCAGATTACATTAGAAGACTAGAAGAGGGTGAAAAGATGGAAGAGACAATCGAAAGAATAAACAAGGACACGCAGTGGCAGAAATGGAGTGAGGAGATAAGGGAATCGGGATACGCTAGCGAGATAAAGGAAATCCTGAAAGAACAAGGAGAAACACCGGAGTACCTGCTGGAAGTAGGAGAACACAGAAGAGGATCCCTAGGGATCACGGCAAGATTCAGGTTAGGTAGTGAGATAAGAGGAAATAAATATTGGAAAACGGAAGAAGAAAGGAAATGTAGGATGTGCGGAAGAGAAGAGGAAACGCTGAAACACGTATTCGAAAAGTGCGACGAGACAAAAATAACAGGGAAAAAATGGCAAGAAGTATGCGGAGGGAAGAAGACGCAAGTAGGATACTTAAATAAAATCATCTGGAAAAGGAAGAACAAGGAAAATGCAAGAGAAGAAGAATGAGAGAGAAAGTCGAGACAGCAGGACATTCAAAAAAGGCGCGCTAAATGCATAGGGGAGAAGAGAAAGGAAAAGTCCCCAGGATAGGATCGAGGAATAAGAAGTCCCTAGGAGAGATCGATAAGGTAGAGCAGAAAGGAACAAGGAAGAAAACCAGGAAAAGGAACGAGAGGGAGCACGTGTTTGCATATGCAAAACAGAATTGGAGGTTAAACGATACAGCAGAGAGACAGAAGAAGCAGAGCAAAGAAAAGTGAAAAGTGCAGCTGGAGAGAAAGGAGAAAAAGGTGAAAAAGGAAAGCGAGATGTCCATTACGGAGAGAAGACTAGAGAGAGAGATGAGAGAGATGAGAGAAGAAATGAAAGAATGGAAAGTGAAACTACAGATTGAAAGGGGGAAGAGAGAAGCAGCGGAGAGAAAGATGACCGATTTGGAGAGTGACGTTGAAATATTGAAAGGGAAAATCAAAGAGGAAAGAAGAGAGAGAGAGAAGATAAACAGAGTGATAGGAGAGATAAGGGAAATAGCCAAGAGAGCAGAAGCAAGACAGAGGAGGGAAAAGGAGAAGCAAGGCAGAGAAGAGGAGAAGAAAATAAAAAGCGTGATAGGACTGGTGAGCACGAGCAAGAGGAAGAGAGCAGAGGAAGAACGTCCAAAAGTACACGAAAGGGGAATAATTATCCACAAAGGGGCGAGATGGAATGACGCAGAGGACCTCAATGAGTGGCTTGAAGTCTTCCTGGCAGGGACAGAATGGGAAGTAGAGGACACGTATAACAAGGAAACAAAAAAAATAATATTCAGGGAATTGAAAGACATGGAGATGATATGGAAGGAGAGAGAAAGGGTAAACGGAGAGGGAGAGATAAGGATGGAGCAGTGGATGAATTGGGAGGAGAGAAAAGCGAGGAGAGAGGCAATGTCGGAAAGAGAGAGAAGGAAGGAAGAAGCAAAGAGAGAGGGGAAAACCTACAGCGGAGAGAACTTCAGAGTTACAGTGGAAGGAAAGGAGTTTGAGTGGAGAGAGAAGGATGGAAGAATAAAAAAGGTGGAAGAGAGAGAAGGCAAAGAGAGAGAGGACGAGAGAGAGTCAAGAAGAAAGAAGGAGGAGCAGGACCTGATCACCTTCTAGGGAAAATAACCTAAGGGTGAAGATAGAAGGCTAGAAGAAGCTAGAAGAGAAAAATCGCGGTACAAAGAAAAGCGAATGACCGTATAAAGATATTATTATGTTTTATATTTTTATATTTTTATATGTAAAGATTATTGTAAAAACGAAAAGTTTCATGCAATAAAACATTATTATTATTATTATTATTATTACATAGTAATAATAATGGTTGTAATAATAATAGGAATAATATAATAATAATATTTTTTTTTTTTTCTTCTTTCGTTGTACACGAGAGAGGAAGAGAGAGCTAGATCGAGATGGAAATTTAGAACTTACACGTCGTCGCGGCCGTTGCTTTCTATTAGATCCTCCGTCACTTGGATGCCTTGGTGGCAGACGGCGAAGAGCTCCGTCTGCGTCCCTGACTCCGCTTTCTGCCTTAGTACCTGGGGCTCTTCTGCTGGTCCGTCCATGTCGACTGTTCGAGACATAATGAGCACGTAGCTGCTCTTTTTTTTTCGGGGCTAAGCCTTTGGAATTTCGGCGGCTCGTTGCGGCCGCTGCTTGCGGGCATTGCAAGGTCTTTAAGGTCGCGAGACTACTACGGTGTTTGTTGTGTATATCGTCATTTCTCTCTCTTTCTTTCTCGAGTTTTGACACTACTGACTTATACTGGTTTAGTTTTTTATGTTTTTACAATTTATTTTACAAATATTAGTTTTGGTTTTTTGAGTCCACAACTTATTTTTGTTGTTCTAAACAATTTGTTTATTGTTTAGATCTTTTGTCTACACTTTTTGGATTTCTCTTTCTAAGTTGTGCACTCAATCTTCGAAGTACGGTTTTAAATTGTTTATATGAAATTTTCCGCGTTCTTTTTTCGTGTGTATGTCTGTTAACAAGTATGTGTCTATTCCGACTTTTTTCTGGATCTCGTAGGGTCCCTCATAGATGTCAAAAAATTTCGCGATTTTTCCTTTTTCTGCGTCTGATACATTCAACGCTTTTATCATTGCTTTATCTCCTATATTAAGTTCGAAATGCTCCGCGTGAGCATTCTTTTTTGCTGCGCGTTTGATAGCGATTCTATGCGCTTGTTCGCATGCAAGCGATATTCTTTTTTCGTTTGACATTATTTTGTTTTCCGGCGGTATGAACAGATATTTTTCCCATATTCGCATGGGTTTTTTACCAAGATGTAACTCTGTCGGCGTGAAATTTGTCGTTTCATGGTGAGTTTCATTTATGATATTTTGAATAATTTTTACATATCGCGACCAACCCTTGTGTTTGTCGTTTACAAAGGTTCGGAAAAATCGTCCTAGTTCCCTATGCACCCTTTCTACAATATTACTTTGGGGGTGTCTAATTGATGAATATATTACATTGATATTTTCATTTTTTAGTGCGTTTACATATTTGTCGCTGGTAAATTGGGTGCCGTGGTCGCTAATTACAGATTCCGGTTTACCGTATGTTGGTATGTAGTCCTCTACTAATTTTTTGACTACCGCGTTTGCTGTTGCTCTTCGGAGAGGGTAAAACACTACATATTTACTAAATACATCGATTGTTGTTAGTAAGTATTTTACCCCCTGCTGAGGCAGGCAATGGGCCATAAAAATCTATCGATAGTAATTCGCCAGGCTTTCGTGTTAAGATAGGTTGTGACATTTCTCTACATTTTTTCGTTAAATATTTCGTGCGTTGGCACCTGTCGCAAGTCTTTATAGTTTTTGCTATCTTTCTACGCAAGTCTGGCGAATAGAAATGTTCGTACAACATTTTATTTAGTTTTCGCCCCCCAATGTGTCCGTAAATTATATGTACTTCATTTACAAACTTTTTAAGTGTGCTTTTCGGTATTACAATTTTTGATCTTTCTTTCGCTTTTTTATATAGTATATGTTCAATAAGTTCGTACCGTTTACTAATTTTTTCGTCCTTATCTACTAACTTATCTATTAGCGTGCGCATTTGAGGATCTCGCCTCTGATCTCTTTCTATATTTTTACAAATATTTACAAGTTCGCGGCTCGGTTTCTGCTGGACGATAGCGGAAATTATAATTTCTGATTGGCTTTCTGCCTTCGTCCTTCCCCTTTCGTCCATGCGACTGAGGTAATCTGCGACCGCGTTTTGTTTGCCTGGTATATATGTTGGATTTAGATTAAAGTCCTGAATCGCGAGGTTCCACCTTTGCAGTCTTTGATTATTGAACTTACATGTTTTTAAGAATGTTAGGGCCTCGTGATCCGTGCGGACTTTGATCTCAACTGCCCCCCTTAGGTACGTATCTAGCTTGTTGAGTGACCACACGAGGGCAAGCATTTCTTTTTCCGTTGTGAAATATGAACATTCGCTTCCCTTGAGTGTTCTGCTCACGAAGCATACTACTTCTTCCTCTCCCTCATCATTTAATTGTGAAAGGACCGCAGCAAGTGCGAAGTCTGACGCGTCTGTCGTCAGTATGTATGGTTTTTTCGGATTTGCATATTTTAATATGATATTGTCATCAAAAAGTGTTTTAATTTTTTCAAACGCTTTTTGATGCTCAGCCGTCCAATGAAACAATACATTTTTCTTCATTAGGTTCAATAGTGGTATTAGACTTTCTGCAAAGTGCTTAGTAAATTTTGAGTAGAAATTAATAAATCCAATGAAGCTCTGTAATTGTTTCAAATTCTTTGGCCTTTTAAAATCGCGAATCGTGCGAATTTTTTCTGGATCCGGTCTTATTCCCTTAGCCGAGATAAAATGTCCAAGAAATTCGATTTCTTCGCAGAAAAATTTTGATTTTTTGAAATTTAGTCGTAAGTTATGGTCAATCAATCTTTCATATAACTTATCGAGGTGTTCGATGTGCTCATCAAAGGTTTGTGATTTTATCATTAAATCATCAACGAATAACACTAGAAAATCGTTAAAATCCCATGTGGCTTCCGCAAGCCCTCGAATTAACGCAGCTCCGCTTGTTTTGATACCAAACGGCACAACATTAAACTCATAGACGTGATTGTCTATTTTGAACGCGGTATACTTTCTCGAATTTTCTGCTAGTCTGATCTGCCAATAACTAGATGTAAAGTCTGTAACACTAGTCATTGG
This sequence comes from Pteromalus puparum, assembly GCA_012977825.3. Lineage (NCBI taxonomy): Eukaryota > Metazoa > Arthropoda > Insecta > Hymenoptera > Pteromalidae > Pteromalus > Pteromalus puparum. The sequence continues at coordinate 34,183,572 of CM053172.1, forward strand.
TCGGTCAGCGCATCTCTGAAGCACCTCATCGATACCGGGGGGGCCTTCATAATTATTTTGGAGGACCATATTAAGCTTTTGTGCATTTAGACATGGCCGTACCGATCCGTCGCGTTTTCTCACAATTTGTATCGGATTTATGTATACGCTATTGGAGCGTCTGATAATATTTAATTTTAACATTCTATCGAATTCTTCTAATGCGTCTTGTCTGTCCGCAATGGGGATTGGGTGTGGTCGGCAAAACCAAGGTGTATTGTCTGTTACTACTAATTCATGCTCATATGTGGTTAGAAGGCCAGGTTTCTTTTCAAATAATTTTTTTCTTTTTATTATTAAATTCTTTAATATTGACTTTTGTGCCTCGTTGAGGTTTTCACAAGCATGAATTTTTTCGTCGATCTCCTCCATTGTGAGGTCGTACGGATTTTCATAATTATTTTCGTAATCTTCGTAAAAATCACTGAGATCCGTATGATACCCTTCTTCGGTGTTTCTTCCGGTATCTTGGATTGTTAGCGACGAGAATTCGTTACGCGCAATTTTTTTGTCTACGTACGACATTATCCCGTCGATGTTATTTATTGAGAAAAGTATTTGTTCATTTACCGTGTCAATTAACATTCTTAGTGATTTTATGGTGTCGAACCCAATTATGCATGATTTTATCAGTTTTGGAATGACAATGAAGATTATTTTTTCAGATAGTTTCTCCAATTTAATATTTAATCGTAATTGGACCTTTACCCTCGCCGATTTACTGCCCGTAGCTCCTTTAATGACTTTCCCACAAATCGGTAATTTTGGGCATGCTTTAAAAATTTCATAGTTTTGATGGTAAAACTCTTCGGAAATGGCCGTGACTTCACTTCCCGTATCAACCAGAGCCTTGACCTCTATGTTCTCGATTACTATTCTAATTTCTGGGCAATGCTGGATCTCTACTTCGCGACCGTCCGGGTTAATGTCGTGTAACAACTCATTACGCGGATCCTCCATAATGGACGCGATTCTTGTAGCTGCGCCAGTCTTCCTGCTGGTTGGAAGTGCATCCACCTTTGGCGCAGCTACTATGAGTTTCCCGAGTTCTCCTTTGATGTTTCGGGAAGACATTCCAAGATATCTATCTCATACGGATCCTTTTCCGTGATCTTGTAACACCCCACACCACCTCCACAGGGTTTTACATTTAAAATTATAAAAAACTAAAGTCTCGCGACTTGTTTTTTAGAAAAAATACACGCAAATAAGCGTACTCTCCCACTGTTCTCATCAACGCTCAGGGCCACAGCTGATCAGCCAGCTACAAGCAACAACAGCAACGCCATCAGACAGTAGCGGCGGCAGCAGAAGTCACTCCGCGGCAGCAGCGAGCGCGTATATCTATATGTGTAGCGCAGCGGCGAGCGCAGCGTGAGAGTGGGAGATGACGCAACAGCGGCGCAACGCGCGCATCTCCGTACGCTAGTATGAATGGTTTTTGTATATAGGTGTGAATGTATATGTGTCTATTTGTATGTGAGAGTTTTTTCGGCGGCTCGAGCCCCGCCCTCTCTGTAGCCTTTATAAGGACCTGCGCGGCCTTTGACCAGGCACTAGCTCCAGCGCAATTATCAGCGCACTAGTCCTTCCAAGAGCAACCATAACGCCTTGGTAGAAAGAACTTAGAATATTTTCTCACTTTTGAAGGACTTATAAAATTTTCTAGTCAGGCAACGATATCGCAATTAGAGCGTATCAGTCTTAGACTCAGAAAAATTTCAGTTCATTTCAAAAAGACTCAGAGAAATTTCTAAATATTCTTATACTTATAAAAATTTTCTAGTCAAGCAAGATATCGCAACTTTAAGCGTATCAGTCTTGGACTTAGAAAAATTTCACTAATTATCAAACATTTGTAAAACTTCGAATAAATCAGATAACGCAAATTAAGCGTATCGGATTATATTTTCGTTTGTAAAAATCAATAGCGGATTTATTAATTTATTTCATCTTGTGATATAGAATATATGCAATAATCAATGCAATATTCTAAATTCTATTAATAATTTGAATATATTTATGTTGTTAAAATCATAGTCTTATTATTGTGTAAATTTTCACTACCTCGTATCCCGGACCTACCCTATTATTATAAATTTTACTTATTTAAATATTTAAAATATTTAACAAAACAATATAAACTCATTATACTTGGCCAGTCGTCGGAATCACGACGCAGAGCAGTAAATGTTCACCTCTTTTCAAGAATAAAATCACTAGTTATATATATATTTCAAAAGAATACAGGACCGAGAAAAGACGTGACCGTTTCAATCTTACGATTTTTTCCTTTGTTTTGCTTGTTACCCAACCCCTTATTGTTTGTATCGTCGATAGTTTCCGTGACATTTACGTTGCGTTCCGTCCAAACCTTTTTTTGCCCTGGATTACTGCCTGCTGGCTTATTGTATTGAGAGCTTTTCAGGTCACCGTTGGCGTTGGGAGGGTGGGTGGGTTTTTGGGATATATTTTGTGGTTTTAGGTTTGTACTGTTGGATATCTGTGTGTTTGTCCGGTTTCTCGTGGCTGTGTCATCACTGTCATACTCAGCGAGTATTTCCAAGAATTTATTTACTAATTTTATATCGTGACCTGTTACTGTGCGTCGTATGTCTCGGTCAAAATGCTCCGCAATTTTCTTGACTAACTCGGGTTCATCCAGGTTCATTTCCAATTCGCGGGCTAGACCGAACATGTATGTGGCATAACTGACACGACTTCGCTGTCCAGAGAAGTATTGTCCAAATTCGACTTTACGAGCATTTACTTTTTGAATAGAACTGTGATATTTCGGTGACATTGCTCAATATTGCGATTTAGCTCGACCATGCATCCGTACAGCAGATCATGACGCTCAGTTAAGTCGCGAAGGAATTCAAAAGTGTCATCAAGGCGACGGTGTAATTGTAGTTCGGAGGGTGATACTTGTAAGAGGGGGATCATTGAGCAAAATGGTAACGTACTACACTTACAAAGTATAAAACCTTTTGAATGTCTCAATGATATCCTCGTTGATAATCTCTTTAGATAACTCGTGTCCCTGTTCGGGCGCCAATGAAACGGTCCAGTTAGGTTAGTAGAACCGCGAGAGATTCGAGACACGAAGTTAGTTAAAGGGAATGTAAGTACACTCGAAGATCGTCGCCGGACCCGGGATTACCCCGCACTATCGGTTGGGTAATCGCAAGCCTCCCTACCCCCTGTAGCGGATATCCACCAAGGGGACGCTGCTCGTGTGTATCTGGAAGGTGAGGGGGGAGAAATATCCCTCTTATTCCACACACTTAGGTAAACCACGCAGCGTCAGACTGGTATGTGAGGTACTACCATCTCACTACGAGTCTGTGATCAGGTAAGAGCCCGGGGTACAGGGTACTACCATCCTGAACCGAAGGATCACCTGAGAGGACGGGAAGAGGATATTAACTAGGTATGAAAATCCAAATAGCTATACTTAATCACTTGTATTTGAAACAATAGAAATTACATGATCTGACTCTTAATGACTAAGGGGAGAGGGATGGCCGGCAGATGCACTGTTCAAGAGCGCTATGCTCGTAGACTACTAAGTACACTGGAAGCCGAAGCAATAGACGAGTACTACCATTCGTTCTATAGCTCCATATGAGAGAGTCAGATCACAAGTGACCCGCTGCTTAGTTCGGGCTCCTTATATACCCGCAGCCTTCCCTCTCCCTAAGGTTATATGCTCGCACGCCCTCTACCCCACGCTTGGGTAGATTAATACATGGTGACTGCTAGCGCTGCTTAGTCGGTAACTTATCGGTGTCGTTAAGTTATCCGTTGTTGCTCTCTTACCGACCTTGCGGTGTTGCCATCTCAAGCTGTAAAAATGAAAATCATGAATTCTGGGCTTCGAAGACTTGTTGTACCTAGTATATGATACATACAAACATTGTTTTTGGTTTTTTACAATGTTTCTGAGTTTATAGCATTGTTTGAATAATTTTTTAAACAATATAATATAATTATAAATAAAAACTTCAATTTTTTAATTTTTTGACATCCTAAGGTGTACCCGTACCCTTAAGATAGTGAGTAGGGAGCCAAAGACCAATTTGTTGCCATTTTTAAAAATTTATTTTAATACTTCTTATAGTTAAAAAAATGGATCAATGTGTCGATCGTACACTTGAACGTGTCTAGAAAACACAACGCACAAGAGACAAGAGAAGTCTAATCAGGGTCAATTAAATATACGAGAATAAATTATTCCTGAATATTATATTAAAAAAAGCAGAGCATGTATACTCTGCAGTACACGTCACTTGACTTAGCAGTATTGAGCGCGACGATAATATATTGTACAGCCTCTCGGCGGAATATACCGTAACGTAATATAGTCGAAAATTCGAGTAGAAATATTCTTGAATTCCACGGCGTCAATCGTCGCAATGTTAAAATTTTAGAACGCTAGAAAGTGTTCACTGTGTTTATGTTTCGCCGTTGCCTGATTCTTTCAAGGGTCAATACCGTCAGTCGCGCGCGCACATCTATTGTACTGCGGGCGCTGGAAAATTTCTCTGGCGGTCGCGGAAAACTACGCAGTAATATTCATCTGGTTATATATATATAACATTTATAAATTATATATTACATATATAATTTAACTGTTTAATTATCCCAAAACGTTAGGGCGCCAAATATGACGGTGTTCTTGACCCTGAAGGGATCAGTGTGAACCCGCGTATAAGAGATTAGTGGCGCATCCACTAATCTGTCGAAATACGAGAGGAGAAAATGCAGCAGCTCGTTGCAGGCTTCTTGTACGCTGTATGAAGCCTGGCCCGTAGCACAGTATGCTGAACGTGCACGTCCTTGTTTCTGTCGTCTTCCGTCCCTATTTCTGAAGGAAACGGGCGGGAAAGGGTAGAGTCAGAAGCGAAATCACACAGGCAGAGTAAAATCAACGGTTTTGTTTATATAGGGATTCAGATTCTATTACAAGAGCAGCGTGGGGTAAGAGAGACGAAGCAGAGCCAATAATGCAGAGAGAGAGAGAGAGAGAGAGAGAGAGAGAGAGAGAGAGAGAGAGAGAGAGAGAGAGAGAGAGTGAGAGAGAGAGAGAGAGAGAGATTTTAGATTTAGATTTAATAGGTTTTTTATTACTGTACATTATGTTGTACAAAAATATAAGACAAGAATATATACATAAGTAGTAGAATATTCGTTGATGTGTGTGTGAGTGACTAATGAAAGTGTGTTTCTATACGGTGATGATGAGTGAAATGGTGACGATATTTGTATTGAGGGTGGACTGTGTCTATGGTGGATTCTCGATGGTGAAAAAGTGATCTTTGGCTATTGTTTTGAAATGAGCGAGAGATCTAGTGTTGCGAAGGCGTGATGGTAATGAATTCCATAGATATGAAGCGCTTACATGGAATGAGCCCTTCAGCGCCTCTGTCTTACAAGGTCGAATGTCAAGTGGTGTCACCTCACCCCTCACAGGCCGGAGTGCTACATGAAAGTGAAAATATGCTAAGATGTAAGAAGGTACGGCTGTATTGAACATTTTTCGCAGAAAGCAGGCCATGAAGTACCCCCTACGCCCGGCAGTGCTTAGCCAGTACAATTCACGTCTGTAAGGGGAGATGTGCTCATCCCTCCTCACACCATAGATGTACCGGATTCCCGTGTTTAGGAGTCTCTGTAATTTGGTGTCAAGTTCTTCAGTCAGGTCACAGTATACCAATGAGCAGCAGTCTATGATTGGAAAAAGGAGCGCCTGGATGAGATGTTTACGCAGCCTAAGGTTGGTGCATTTACGAAAAACGTATAGTCTGTACATTAATGAGTGAGCACGTTTACATAATTGTGCAACATGCTCTTTCCACGTTAATTTCGAGTCTAGCAACAACCCCAGATTGCGGACCGAGGATTCGTATTCGACACGGGCTCCGCCTATGTTAATGTAGGTGTTAGATACGGTTGGCAAAGCATTAATGTAGTAAGAGGAGCCCAGGACGATTGCTTTAGTTTTAGCAACATTGAGATTCAGACGGTTCTGTGCAGCCCAGTCCATAATCCTCTCGGCGTTAGTTCTCATCTTGTCAGAACAAGAGTCGAGCTCCTCGAGGCAACATTGGCTGTATATCTGCAGGTCATCCGCATAGATCAGATGAGACACATCTGTATCCAGGCAAAAGCCTATGTCGTTGACGTACAGCGAAAATAATAATAGACCTAACACTGATCCTTGCGGGACTCCGGTGTTGAGGGGTCGGAAGGTGGAGAGTTCATTGTTTTCACTAACAACGGCCTGTTCTCTTCCTGTAAGGTACGACGCAAGCCAGCGGATTACCTGCTTGGAGAAGCTAAAGGATGGTAGCTTTCTCAAGAGCTCAACGTGACACATTTTATCAAACGCATTGCTAAAGTCGAATAGAAGTAGAAGTAGAGAGAGAGAGAGAGAGAGAGAGAGAGAGAGAGAGAGAGAGTATTACGATCAATCCGGTACTTACAGTTGTAACTTGTCCAGACTCGCAAATATGCCTTTTGGCCTCGACTGAATTGGCGCAACGCGTGTGATGGGGGCCCTAGGTGGACAGCAGGAAAAAACGCCTCGTGGCCTTGTGTGTGGCTGGGTGCAGCAGGGAGTCGAGCGGCAATTAACTGCACTGCTCGTAACCGGCGCTGGATTGGGTAGCACTCAGAATGATAATGTAGGGGAGAGGGTCGTAATGAAAAGCTTTTCGTTGTAATTTCTGTACTAGATCACGATTATTCTTTAAAATGCTAGGTGAAGAATAACATCCCATTATCTATTCCGCGCACCATCCCGATAATCTAGACGCAGTGGTGGACCGCCACGGCCCAGGGCGCCTGGCACCGAAGTGGCAGGGATCTTGGGATGCCTTTACTTTAAGAGGCCACCACGTTTTGGAGCCGAATGGGGATTCAGGAGAGCTCGGCTAGCTCGTGAGATAGTTATTCGTGAAGCAAGATCGTGGATTAACAACACAAGCTGTTGGTTGCGACAAAGATGCATGTTTCCATTTATTCCCTCCTTATATTCCACAGCGTCAGCTTAGCGTCGATAATATACCGCCTCTACAACCAGAAGCTCATTTTGCAGAATTCATTCACATATACTTGCATATAGAGGCCGCGCTGCCGCACGTGGTCATCGCGCAAACGGTTGAAGTCGCTTCGTATGGTCCAACAACAAAGACTAATCCTTTCACATGGATGAGACATCTGAGCCCACCGAACAATCGGAGCCACGGCCACGCTTATCAAAACTGTCACGTTACGTATTATACATAACACGCCATGCTTCGATTTAATAGCTAATAATACTATAAAAAAAGTACAGTGTACTATTCTAAAAGTTTTAGTTGCCATTGTGTTAGCCCGCTTATAGAAAATATATACTAGATACTTCGTTTTTTTATTATACATAGTATGTGTTGGTCCCACTCCAGATTAAAATCAAAAACAATTCCAAGGTATTTGTAATCCTTTACTTGCTATAGCTTGACTTGCATAAAAAGGCGCTGCGTGGATCAGCTCCAAAGTTTTTAATGCCTCGTTGCCGACACAAGCAGTAATCCAATCAGTATTCGCCACACACATAAGAGCAAGCGAGCGATTGGGAGGGGGAATAACGAGCACGGCGCAGCGAAAGCGCTACTATGTACAGCGTGACGAGTATGAGTGTGCGTGGAAGAGTGTAACTATGTGCGAGCAGAGAATTTGCCAAGATTTGTAACATAATATTAAGGTTGATTGTATCAGTATGTAGGAGTGATAATTTATGAGTATGAGAGGTGTGTAAAGGAAGCTTGAAATGAGAGAGTCGCATCTGCGCATGCGTTAATGCCGACGCGTTCACTTGTATCTGAGCCGTAGCCGTAACCGCAGACTTCGTAGCCTATTCGAGAATGTTTTTCGGACGTTTTTACAGGTAACGAGACAATATCAGATCGAGAGGAAGGAAGTTTATCTGGTAAAGAGTGAGAGGTATTGTAAGCGGTATAGAGTTTGTGCGCCGGTATTCCGCCTTTCCGTTGTATCGATATTTAATCCTAAAATAAAGAGTTTTGTTTTACGTAAAAGAAGTGTTCAACCTTGTTTCTTTCATCGCGCACGCGTTTCCTTAATATTGAATCTCCTCGGGGAGAAAGAGTTCTTGTCTAAGCCGGGAATCTTGAAGTCATAATTGGCGCCTTTGATAAATAATTCGATCATATATGCATATTTATTTAATAAACCAGATCAGCGCGAAGCCGCATTTGTCAAAGAAAACACCTCGTTACACAGTAAGAATTGACGCGTACGCTTTGCTTTCGTGGTCAGTCGTGGTCGTCGAGGTCAAGACTCTCGCTCCGATTTTCGGCACTCGATGTAGCAACCTAGTTGCACGGTTATAGGTACATTGTCAGCGTGTGTGCGTGGTTGCGATCATGTAAGCGTCGATATATTCTGTATGTAATATGAACATGGCACATTATAGCTAAATGGAAGAAAGTATTAATTGTTGGAATATACTTATCAACGTTTTTATACAAAACTTTTGTAATATATTTAGTTAAACTCATCCGTGGATCCAACATTTTCCCTAAATCTAAACTGATGTATTGATATGATATTATATTTTTGAACAAAATCATATAGTCTGTTGTATGTGATTCGTTCGAAAATCTTTGCAATGTTGGATATAAGTGAGATCGGCATTGTATAACATCGTAATCTTTTCCTTAAGGATACTTATGAATCAAGTTAGTTTCAATGATATGAAGGTTCAAAACAGGCGCATGACTGAAAACTGCATCACTTAGGTCTTATCTTTCATTGAGAACATGAATCTTGTATTATGACACAAACATATCCACTAATGGAACTGACACCCTGTTTACCAATGTACAGGTTGTTAAATAGAATGTCAGGTGAAAAAGAGAGAGTAATATCTCTGAAAGAGAGAGTAATATCTTAGAGCTTATTTTTTCAATTATGGCTATGCAAGAGAGAGAGAGAGAGAGAGAGAGAGAGAGAGAGAGAGAGAGAGAGAGAGGGAGAGAGAGATTTTAGATTTAGATATGATTTATTCATGTTCATTATATTGTACATCTATTGGAATAGAATACAGAGTAGTAGTATAATAATTTTGTGTAAGTGTGCTAGTATGAAGAATGTGGAAATGGAATGAGATGAGATGAGAGAGTGTAGTATTTGAGAGAAGATTATGTGTTTTCCAGTTGTGAAAATGTGTTGAAAGAGTATTCTAAAGATAAAAGGCGCTGAAAAATTAATTCCTCAGCGTATCCGTTTTGAAAGTCAAGATATCCAGGGGGATCACCTCGCCCCTCACGGGCCAGAGCGCGACACGGAAATCAAAAAAGGCTAGAATGTAGGCAGGTACACATGGAATCCTACGGACAGTGCCAAAATGCTCAAAACAGTATACGGAGAGTCACCATGGGTAAGTAGGTGCTAATATGGATTTACCATGGTAAAAATACAGGTAATATAACCTAATATTAGTATACAATTTATATAACAATTATAATTTATTTTTGTTATTATTTATAAGAAGATTATTTTTCAGAGTTTAAAGGTGATGTGCCCCCTTAATGAAATTAGATCCTTGGATAAAGGGTACATGCGGTGGGTGATACACAACACCCACGAAGATGGGCTCCCTCAGCCGAGATCTCACAGAACAGGTACTCCGACTTACCTTGCTTGCCCTACCATTCGCCGACAGATGACGAGATAACGCTGGCTGTCAAAGAGTGATGAATGTAGAGGGCCACGCCTCCACCGTTTCTGTTTCTGTCACGTCTGTGTACGATGTAGGATCCAGTGAAGGGATGGAGGTGGAGAGAGAGAGAGAGAGAGAGAGAGAGAGAGAGAGAGAGAGAGAGAGAGAGAGAGAGAGAGAGAGAGAGTATTGAATTGAATTGAATACTTGTTTATTACCGGCAAGGCCCTTCAGAACCGTATGCCGGGATGCATATAAAAATACATATTAAAAGTTACATAATTTTAACAAGATGTCGTATAGCTTTTAAATATAATAAGAAAATTAATTGATTATAAGTACAAATAATAAATGACGAATAGATTCCAAGAACAAGATAAAAATATCATATAACGCAACAACGCAATATAAGAAATATTCGGTGTAACAATATAGTATAATATAGTAGAAAACAGTGTCGCTTAAATACATAGTATAATTCGGAAAAAATATAAAATATTATATAAAATATAATATATTGGATAATAGCCAACGCAATAACATGAAAGATTGTTATTTTCGCGTTATTTACTTAGAGAAATTATATAGAGTGAGTTGAATTTATTTATATCCTCTTAAGGGAAAATAACTAGTGTGATGAAAGCAAGACGTGATATATCCCAAAAAAATAACAATAATTGAGTTCATGCTCAACAAAAGATCTTAAAATTTCATAATAAATATAATTAATAAAGACTTGTGGTGCAGATATGATCAGGAGTAGATGGGATACAGGTGGTCAAATAAATGTTACAATTATATACGTTTGTATAATGCTTGTGGCTAGCAGCCTTTATTCACTTTATTTATGAAGCCAAAAAAAATCAAATTGGAAAATTATTACGAATGAAAGATATCTGTATCAAATAACAACCTCGGCGAAAATAACGATAATAATGATTACAAATGTCGATACGATCGAATACAAGCAAAAAAAGAATCGATGAATTGAAATCGCAGAATATACAAATACAATTATTGAGTGGAAATATATTGGCCTGAATATGTGAAAAATAAATAAATATTATTGTTAATAGATGAAATGTAGTTAGATGTGCAAGACAAAAAAACAGTGAAAAGGTTATTGAAATGTGAAACGCTAATAATGAATTTATTTTGAGAAATGTTTTACAATGGAATGCTATTGCTTGTTTGAAATGAACTGTGATGATATTGTACAGAGAATTTAAGAATTTTTTAAAGAAAACAACTTATTTGACCTTACCGTGACCTCAGGCAGGGACCTGGCTTTCAAACGGATTTTATAGGGAAAATAAGTTGTGATTTTGTACGAAATTATAATTATTGTTATAGAAAAAATATACCGCAGCAAAAAGGATGTAAATTTAATGATATGTGTAAGATGAACAAAAAAAAGAGATTATTTATACATTTATGTGATATGATGATGCATTCGCCTCGTGATCATTATTCGTTCGGTACACCAGGAGTTATGATGATACAATTAGTAATACGAAAAAAAATCGCGAATTGCGTCCATAGGCAACCGACTGGGACGTGATATGATCACCACCAGCCGGACAGCGATAGCTGTCTTTTTGTACCTGTCAGAGGCAGGGTTATTATATTAGCATATATGCAGAGTATTCCCAGGATGAGAATGACTCCCCGGATCAGTCTATGAGAGAAATTCCCGGGTGCGGAAGAAACGGGTTAGTCAAAGTAAAAAGTAAAAAATATTATTAAATTTACAACGGAAAAACCAGTGGCTAGGCGAGACTGCAACTCAAGCGGCTGGATCCGGGCTTCCTTTTGGACTTCTCCTCCACGTGGCTTCGTCGCACTAGATAACGCAAGGAGAGATGTAGTCAGCATAAAGGTTGAGAAGAAAGTGCGCGCTGCTATGCTCGTACTGGTCAGCGGGGCTGCGAGCGAAACAGGAATGCCTGGAGAGGGTATGCGCAGCGGACGAACTCTCGTTTGCAGCGTAGTTCTGTTGCGTCGGCCGCTCTCATGCGATCAATACTTAAATGGGATCCGTGTAGGCAAGAGAGAGAAAGAGGGAGAGAGAGAGAGAGAGAGAGAGAGAAGAGAGAGAGAGAGAGAGAGAGAGAGAGAGAGAGAGAGAGAGATATATTGATAAACGTATTTATTTACGCCGTGACCATGGGGCCGTAGGGCGTGAGCAGATAATACAACAAAATAAAGTTTGAGTTCATACAATAAATTGCAAAAATAAAACAGAAATAAGGCAAAGTAAACAGAGCGTAGCGTAGGCAAGAATACATAATAAATGCCAAGCGGTAATATCGCATAACGTAAATTCGCATCTCAAAAAATTTAACAATCGCAGTAGAATTACTATAAAGGTTACGCAAAACTAACAAGAAATGTTCTCTCTCCCTAACAGACTAGGCTAAATCTAAAGCTAGGAACAAAACTAAATAAAAGATAAGCTATGACTAGGAACTAAGATTAATAGTGTACATAATTTTGAGGCAGACTAAGGAGATAATCGTAGAGACTCTGTTAAGGGAAAAAAGTGTTAAGGGATTTACAAAGTCGGATCTTTACTGGAAGAGAATCCCAAAAGCGCATACCCCTAATAGTAAATGATTCTTCATATATCACAGTTCTAGCTGTAGGGATCATGAATGCAGAAGGATTATTCCTCGCAGATCGTCTAATGTCCTCGTTCGGTGTAGTAAATAGTTCTGCAAGATAGTCAGGCCGCTTATGAACAAATAATTTGTATAACGTTATACCTAAAAAAAGAGAGAGAGAGAGAGAGAGAGAGAGAGAGAGAGGGGGGGAGAACGACGCAGCCCTGTACCTGCGCTCCTTGGCTCCTGGGCTGGTAGCTCAGGACCGTACCTGCATGGGCCCAAAACGTGGCCGTTGCAAATAATTTATTAAGTAGGGCTAACTGAAGCGTTGATTATCACAGTCACTCGCTAGTTACCGAGTTAGTATTAATAATTAACAAATTTTTAACATTTATTTATGGGATTTAGGAGATAATCGAACAATGCATCTTTAAATAGGGAAAGAGATGGCTTTAGACGAATATTGCACGGGATAGAATCCCAGAGCTTCATTGCTTGAATACTGAAACCCTTATAATACGTCGTAGTAGTGGCAGTAGGGATGTTGAATGCCGAAAGCTGATTTCTCACGGATCTACGTACTTCATCATTTAATGGGGGTAAGAAGGGAGTTAAATAAGAGGGCTTAGATGTTTTCAGTATCTGGTAAGAGGATAGCCATGAAGTATTTTCTTCGAACATCTGGTGAAAGCCATCCAAGTTTGGCGATGTAGAAAGATAGTCTGGCGTCACGAGGCAAACAAAATATGAATCGAGCCAGCTACTAGATGAGGAGTAGGTCCTAAATCATAGGCGATTTAACACTCCATGCACACGCAAACAGATAGACGAGATATAGCTATTCCAGGAAAGATCTGTCGAGATCCTGACATCAAGATTTTTTGCAGACTTGACAAATGGAATATATGTATCGTCGATGATGATCTGGGGTAGGGAGTTTAAGTCGAGTCGCATGAGATTTTGCACAGAGCCGAAAACCAGACCCAGCATTTTCTAGGCATTAAGTTTAATGCCATTTTCGCTAGCCCATGAGGCCATTGCATTTGCATCCTCCGCAATGCGCTTGATACATTGGGGTAGGTCGCTACGCGGACACTGCAGGTAGATTTGAAAGTCATCTGCAAAAAACATGCATGACTCTTTGCAATGAATCAGGGCGCTGACAATTGTGTTGACAAATATGGGGAAGGCGACAGGTCCAGGATTGGAACCCTGGGTTGTGCCAGTAGTGAGGTTTAGAAACTCCGTAGGTAGGCCATTTAGACCCATGACTCCTTGAGATCGGCCAGACAAGTAAGAGTGAAACCATTTGATAACATTATTAGACAAGTTCATCTGTCTCATGCGTCCTAGCAGAATTGCGTGATTGATAGAATCAAAAGCTTTTCGGAAGTCAAAAAGGATAAGGACAGTAACGAGCCCTTTCTCTGTGCCCACTCTAATATCCTCTATTATTTTTATTAGAGGGGATTGAGTGTTATAGAATTTTCGAAAACCGGACTGATAACAAGTAAGCAAATTGTTCGATTCAAGGAAGTCTATTATTGAATCGTTACAAGTTTATCGAAGATTTTTGCAAAATGTGGCAGGTTTACTATTGCACCCCTTTGCTTTGCCGAGGTAAGCAACAGCGGTTTGGAGAACTTGATAGTATTCAAGGGACGAAAATTCGAGTACGGGAATGTTATCGTTAAGATAGATACTTAAAATATTATCAAGCTCTTCCAATGAGCAGGGTGAATGGCTCAAGGCTACGGAGATGAGTAAAACTCATTTAGATCCTCAGCTTTGAGGGTACTGAGTGGAGATTCCAAGCTTGGATAAGAAAAACCACCTCTTCGCAGGGTCCGTGATTCCATTCAATTTATCGCTGATATATTATTTACGCGCAAGCTTAATATCTAGATTTAATTTTCTACGCTATTGTCGATATTTTACTAGGAGTGCATGGTTTCTTAGGCGTCTCGCAAGGCGGTATAGATTATCGCGAGCTTTGCATGCCGCTCGCAGGTTCGGGCTGAACCAGGGAGCGGAGCGTTTACGGAGCAGACGAACAATAAATGGGGCTAATATATCTAAAGTTTATAGAGCGACCTTGCGAAAATCTGCAAAATTGAGTGTAGTAGATGGATCGATTTACCCTAAGCTGGTATCTAATTTTTCTATAAAGATTGCCGGGTCGAAATTAGGAAAGTCGCGGTAGCGATGCATTTCTTTTGCTGGTTTCGAGTTGCGCAATCGAAAGTCTGCGATTATGTAATTTAAAAATGTCAAGTATTAAAAATCAGCACACTGACAAAAATCATTACTTACTCCAAGAAGAATTAATCTCACTATAGCTTCAAGATGAAAATTCGCTTTGTATTTCGTGATTCTCCCACATTTCTTCTAAAACTAATCCGAATCATTTTGTGCAAAGAAATAAGCAAAATCGTCATAAATATAAAAAAATCAACCGAATTCCTCATAATTATATAATAATTTATTAAAACACAAAGCGGATTTTCATCCTGAAGCTATAGTGAGACTTGGATTATAAAATTCTTCTTGGATTAAGAAATGATTTTTGTCAGTGCAGGTAAACTAGCATCTGCCGACTAGTTTATAAAAAAAAGACGGTTGTACTTTTTCAAAATTATTCTTCCTATGCTTACTTGCCGTCCCGTTGTCTTGTAGTCTACGATGTGGATCGAGTAAATTATATTCATTTTTTATTAAAACCAACTTATTGATTACTTAACGATCAATCCCCACATAAATATGAAAATTTATCACTTTTTCAATCAAGACGGATCGTAATTTATTATGATTCAAAAACTACGTACTATTTTTGCAAATTATTAAATTTAGCTTTCAGATCTATTCTTTACAAACAACATATACGTGAAGAATTTTACGACAACATGCTGGTGGTAAAGCTCCTTAGATTATAATAAACAATGTTGTGATTTTAATAGTATATTGCGATACAAGTGGCATAAATAGTCTATTACGGCACAGCGTGTATTAGCACCCAAGCGTAGCGAGGGAGCTAAACGCCGTGCCATATTGGACTATTTAGGCCACGAGTATCGTACGCTATTTTATAGCACTGACTAGCATAAATCCGATGTCACGCCTATCCGTGTTCTAAACAGTCCATTTTTGCACCGTGCAGTTAATTGGTCAGCACGGTGCATTAATGGACCATTTATGCCACGGATAGGCGTGACATAGATGCAGATTTATGCCACACAGTGCTATAAAAAATATTATCTAACAGATTCACATCCTATAAGTAATAATTCGAGTGTTTCATCAATAGACTATAAAACAACGTGACGGCAAGTAAGCATTAGAAGAATAATTTTGAAAAGTAGAACTATCTTTTTTTTATAAACTAGTCGGCAGATGCTAGTTTACCTGCACTGACAAAAATCATTTCTTAATCCAAGAAGAATTTTATAATCCAAGTCTCACTATAGCTTCAAGATGAAAATCCGCTTTGTGTTTCAATAAATTATTGTATAATTATGAGGAATTCGGTTGATTTTTTTTATATTTATGACGATTTTGTTTATTTCTTTGCACAAGATGATTCAGATTAGTTTTAGAAGAAATGTGGGAGAATCACGAAATACAAAGCGAATTTTGATGTTGAAGCTATAGTGAGATTAATTCTTCTTGGAGTAAGTAATGATTTTTGTCAGTGTGCTGATTTTTAATACTTGACATTTTTAAAGCTTATTTCACTACATTCATTAGCGTATATTCATATGTTGATAAAAATACAAAAAAACTTTTGTAAGCTATAAACATTAGACAATTTCTTGAAGGATTTCATAACTTGTTAGAGGAGAAATCATAATTATAATAATAAGATACATATTGGTAAGGATGGGCACAAAACTTATAGTTGCCAACATTTTACCTTGTAAAAGGTGTTTTTTGAACTGATATCATGATCTTTTAATGAGTTTCAAATAAACTTATACAGAAATGTTTTTGACACAAACAATCTCTTAAGAAGCAATCTATAAAGTTATTGCCGTAAGACAAACGGCAAAATATTGAGTTGCGCGCTACTTTTTGTTAGGAAGTTATCCTAGTCTTGATCGTAAGAAGTGGCGGTACAAGTGATGCGCTCAGCGTGGAACTACTTAGCAAATTTCGCAATAACTTTAGATTAGGATTCCAAAAAAAACTTGGTCATCACAATCACTCCTATTCCGAGGTTGAAACAGCTGTAACGAAAGAAGAAAGATCTTCTAGTTTATTTTCGACTCCGGAGGGAGAATTAGACGTATAGGGTCTTGGAGTTAGAGCATCTGTTGCCGTTGAGGAGTCTCTGGTATACGAATCGAACGACCAGCCATGGATGTCGTCCTTACAACCGACGGGTTCGTCGTCAAGGACAAGTAGAGAAAGCTCGTGAAGTTCAAGACGAGCTTATGAGCAAACTCGTTCTCGGGCTGTGGAAGACAAGGAAAGCAGACGAGATCTTACCTACTAGAGCAATATCTGTTGTCTTTGTGTATGGCTCTGGTGCAAGCCAAAATGGTCGTTGAGGTTATAACTGCAGCCTACGGATCTTTGTCGAACTACAGTAGCGAAAACTTGGTGAAGTTACAGTCGAGCTTTGATTATCCGCGGATCCCGCTGCATGCACGCTGTTGACTCGCTCTCTATGTCGCAGTCCAGCAAGTCATGAAACGATTTGCCGGTACTTATAGTTTTCAATTTATCGATGTGAGCCAGGGGTCCTGAGTACGCTGCTGTGCTTAGTTGACGATCTTAATTAAGTGCTTGAGTTGACACGTAATTTTTATCCGGCAGTACGTTAGTGGTAGGTTTGGACTTGTTGCGAGATGTCGTGGGTATGCTGAGCTTGAGGCTGGACGGTCCCCGGCACTGCCAATCTCCTGGGGAAGCGTCGGCTTCTCGTTGACGTCTACCTCCTCCTCGCGCTCAAACTCGATGGTATCGTTGTCGCAATCGCGCCCCGCTCGAGGCCCCGCTGCAAATACATTCTCGGGCTCGTTGTCTAACGCTCCGCCCAGGAGCCGCTATATATAGCTGTTCTTCCAGTAGGCTTCTGATTCTCTTTGGACTCGGCCTAGAGTGCGAAGTCAAGGTGTTGCTTGCTGCGCCCGTTAAAGTGGCTGCGGCGAGGTCGGCTGCACCAATGACATATGAGGCATATGACCGAGTTCAGGTTAACCATGATCGAGGCGGCCTCGCTCAGGTTAAGATAAGAGTTTCTGTAACGGAAGGTTAAGAACTCAGACGTTGCCATCTTCAACACGTTTTGAAGGAATAAGTAAAAGAGGTTATGGGGGAAGAGGATCGGGGTATATAGGCATTGTAGCCAACGGGGTCGTCGTTGTCGCCGAGCTCAAGCACTGTGCCACTGTCGATCTCGCTCTTGCAATTCTATAGAGTGATTGGTCGGTGCCCTCTCCAGTCAATCGATGCGAGCCAAGGGTCCCAAGATGATCCCTGATTCAGTACGCTGCTCGAGTATCACTGGCGATCACTATAGCGATCCATGCTATAGTGCTAGAGTTGTTCTGACAGATGCTCGGCGCTTGGACACAAAAATCTTGACGTGCGATGCACTAGCGGTGACACAAGTATCTTCTTTGTATAATATGTCGACTGTCGTCGATACCAATTCCTCAGCCTCGATACTTGAAATGGAAATGCAACACCAATTATGCACTAGAACTTAAATCCTATCCGAAAAACTGTATCTAAAAATCAAAACAACTTGCTGATTCCAAGTGCCACAGCAGCAGAAAGCAAAATATCCAACTCGCACTAGAACTAATCCAAGTGCGTATTTATTCAGGATTTCTAATTTATGAAGAATGCGAAGTGGACTCCAAAACGAGACGATGCTCTGGAAATTATTTATTCGCGGCTTAGTCGTAATCAAAAGGGTGTCAACTTACATATATTATAACCTTATAACCTATCAATTTTTTGACATATTCTTGTATTGTTGTACTTAAAAAGAAGAGAATGGCATGGCCAAAAACTTTAAGAAAGTATCGCAAATTAATTTTCGATCATAATTATTTTGCTAAAAAAGAAATTTTTCAAGCAAAATATTACAATTATTAGAAAGATCTCATTCAAATCTTCAAGATACATTACTCAAACATACGCATCAAAGACGTATAAAACGAGAAATCATTGGAGATAATAAAACACATTTAGGTTAAAAAGCAAATTCAAAGTATAATAGGTCGCGGTGCTTCCCGACGGCATAGTGTATAAAACTTATATTTGCCATCGGGGCGCTACCGCGCCCCTTGATCATGTCCACAGATATGTTACGTCGGACTTGACGTTAACAATGTGCAGACAGGCAAGTTTCTTCTTTTTAGCTCTTAAATCGAGCTAGGGCGAGAAACGGGTAGCCACGTAGAGAAACTGGGTTCGAGGTTACTCGATTGACAGGTGTTTCTCTATGTAAGGAGTAAAAGAGGCACCAGGCTCTGAAAGCCTCAGGCTCTTTCGGAAAGGAATAATTGAAAGATATCACTACACTAGGCTCCTATAAGCCTAAGTTTCGTAATATCAGGAAGAAGAGAAACTTATGCTCTGGGAAGCAACAAATTCTCTTCGGATCGGGAAGCAGATATAGCTTGAGAGAAGGTAGAAGAAGAAAGGAGAGCAGTTGAAGTATGTAGAAATTTATTTTTATTGTACTTACTTTTTTTTTTAAAAAATCGTCGTCTAGGAGAGAGAGAGAGAGTCGGGAAAATCGCCCTTTATCCTCGTAGCCGGAGCTGAGTATGTATGTGTGCGTGAGCCGAGAGTAGTGATTGACAGTGGGTAGGCAGCGAGTGGCAAACGAACGGCAAAACGAGAGGCAAAAAACGAGCGCGGGTCTCTGAGGGCAGGGTCCTTTTATAGCCCTCTTCGCGAGGGTGGAGTTTTCCCTTTCTCGAGGCGGGTTTTCCAGAGTTTCTCTCTCTCCTAATTGGCTTTTCGGGCCTGAACCTCTGCGATTGGGTCTTACATTTGGCGCACGCCCCCGCACAGTTCGTGACATTTAAAATAGATGGCATTACTTGTGCCATTTTACGCTTTACTAACATTCAATTTCTAAATTTTTTTGTTTATTGAAAGAATACTAGTGAACGACTTTTAAATAAAATGAAAGAATTTTAAATTAATAGAAATTGAACGTTTAATTCTCCTTTTGTGTATTTTTATTAACTGTTAATTTATCAAAGTTTTGAAATAACAACTGAGTGGTTTATTTAAAAGCGATTCGTAAAATAGATTCCAATAATTTACTAGTTTTGGTTTATAATAATGAAGATTTATACATTGCATTCTACCCAGTTATTATTTGAAAATTTTGATCGCTTACAAAAATGTTGGTTAGATAGTTTTCTTATTTTATGAACTTATATAAAAATAGTACTAATAATACCAATAATAGTGATTATAACAATAGTAATTACGAATATGTGTATATATATATATATATATATACACAATTTCACGCATGATTCTATAAGAATATATATATTTGGACATTGTCTATGAGTAAACTTCATCTAAGGGAAACTTGTATGTTTTGCTTATAATTTAACTAGGCGCGCTTACAATTGCTTAGTATTTTACAATGGTTAATATATTAGATAGATAATGATAGTACCGATTAATCTCTAACTTAAATATTAATTGTAGCTCTTTGACTTATGCTTATTATGTAGAGTGCTATGAGTAGCCTATTGTAAAGTTATTATGTTAGTTGACAATAATAATAACTCGCTTGTGATTAATGTTTGTGACAATTAGCTAATTGTTTGTGGCCTTTTATACTCTGATAAGGATAGTTTCTTATAAATCAACTTGCTTAAAATGAAAGATCTAACTGTATAATTTTAATAGTGAAGAAGAAAACTTAAGCGTATTCTATATTTTTTTAATTTTTATGTTTGATTTATAAGGACGTACCATTCAGTGTATGTGAACCGCTTACTTATGCCGATTTGTTAATCTTTAGTCAATTTACATATCTAGTTCACTAAACTCATTACATTAGATATATACTATTAAAGATAAGTTGAAAATTCGATTATTTAATTGATAATTGAGAGGTAGTTGAAAATAGCGATTTGTGTAGTATTTTGATTGAATTTTTAGTGCTTGCATAAAACTGAAAAGACATATGCGACTGTGCGGTGAGCATGACGTTTTAGATAAAAGTAAGAAATGCGCTAAAAGATCATTTTTTTTTTTTTTTATTATAAAGCAAGTGTTTGTATTTTCAGTTACAAAGACTCAATTATATTTTACTGATTCAACTAGATTCTTGTTGACAGTTTGCCGATTTCTTATAAAAAGGAAAAGTAAACTTATTACTATTAACGCAACTTTATCCCGACAAAATTCGATTTTAGTTTGCATAAGTTTGATAATAAAGGTTTTAACTTTTTGTTTGGAAAAGCAGTTTTTCTAAATTTTCGATGTTTAGGATATGAATTCTTATAAAAATTTTTATACCGATTTTGTCAGTGTAATTTTGCGCATCGCTTGGGCTTTACATATTTTAGTTGTTGAATCGTTTTTATTTTATTTAGAAAAACAGAAAGTCGAAATGGCTAACGGTCGAGAAAGGAATTTCTTCCTTTGTTTTTTTTTATATGGGTTTTCCTGGAGGGTCTCGCTGCACGTGCGGACGGGCCGACGCTCTTGAATTTCTCCTTTTTTTTTTATATAGGCCTGACATCGATGTGCATTTCGCCTCGGCTCGGATGCCGTCCTAAGTTTTAGAGGGTTTAATTTATGTTTCCTGAACGTTTTCCAGCTCTCTTTCTTTGTCGATTCTAGAATCGTAAAAAAAAAGAAGGTTTTGTACAGCCCTTGCGATTTGAAAGGAGGATCTTGGAGTTGGTAGGCAACTCGAGGACCTTCCTTACCTACGATCACTTATTCTAAGCTAAGTTCCTAGTTATCGATAATCGAGCTAGTTATCGATTGTGCGGGGACGTTACAGATAAAGGGAGCAGAGGACTTTCCGTAGATTATGAGGTTTTCTTCATTATTTACTTGGATCAGGTCAAGCCAAGTATCCGAAAAATTTATATGATGCGAAGCTCCGCTCGATACTAGGAATAATGAATATTCGTGTTTGAGCGTTTTTAGATGGGTGCCGTAATAGTTATTCAAGTCAAGTAGATTTGAGTGGAGATCGCCCTCAATTACAAGATTACTGTAGAATGGTATGAATTGAGATAGCGTGAGAAAGAAATCGCTAAGAACATGTCCTTGCTGTCTGCGGTATGTAGAGGAAAAAAGAAAACGCTCGACATTTTCAATAATGATGTACTCAGTCTCATCGATATGGGCAATTTGAGAAAAATGCAATATTTTATATTAAATGCCGGAGCGAATATAACAGGCAACTCCACCGCCTTGTACAAAAGCCCGTTTTTTAGTGCTTTCAAGAGCACGACCATTTCGCACCATTTGTTAGCCATGGATGTGTGCAATAGAATCGTCTATGTCAGAGGTGAGCCAAATCTCACAGACAGACAAAACATCAATTTTTCTTTTAATCAAAAAGTTATTTATTAAATCCAAGTGCTCACGGAGAGAATTGACATTGATGTGTGCAACACGTAGATAGACATCGGAATTCATATCAGGAACGTTACGAATACAAGACTCGGTATGGCGTCAAATCAATTTATCTAAATCGGCTTCGGTGGCAATAAGTATAATAGGAGAAGAGTCGGCTTTCCGGGCAAATACTGTGTTGTTTCTAATCCAAACGTGCTTGTAATTGAGGTTCTTTGCCTTCGCTTTGGCCTGTATACAAAGATCGTTAATAAGCGGTGAAGCCATTTAGTAAAGGTTAATTGGATCGGCCGGCCTTTCAGAAACAATATCCGTCACTAGGCTGTCACTGTCTTGCGCAGCTCCTTACACTCCTCCTAGAACGAGTTGATTTTCGATGCCAGTCGCTCCTCGCCTGAGCTAACCCGATTAAGGGGACCTAACCACCTTAAATTGTCAAAAAATGAATAGGGATGTGTAAGTGAATTAAATCTTAAAAAGTTATCTTCAGTTTAAACAAAATATTTATTTAAAAATTTGTGAAAAATTGTTGAATGTTGGCGCGCTATACGTGGACGCTAATCATCAGTTTAGGAACACGCTGATTTTCCACGTGTTTGACACTCGAGAATGTGTTTTCTCTCTCACTCTAAAAACACAAAGCATACTTTAGCACACAGCACACTTTTCCCGCAGGCGTATGGAGAAAAATGAGAGCACTCTCGAGTAGGTAAAGTTTGTTGAAACAAACGAAGTAGTGATGATCAAGCGATGAGTTGTGCTAGCGTGATTGGGCAGTGGAGCAGACGTCGAAAGCTGGTTGGTCGCCGCCTGGGATGATCAGTGGCAGAGGCAGGTAATGTGACCGTCAAGTGATCCGTTTCCGATGCAGTGGGGTTGTGGAGCAGGCAACGAAGATGGCAGATATAACCTCCAAAATCTCGGAATCAGACAAAGCAGAGATCCCCGGCTCAATAATAGCAAATATCGTGGTGAATAATCGCTTAAACGAGAACCAATTGGATCCCGCCGTGCCTGGAATCAAAGTTTCCTCGCGTGGGAGTGCAGAGGAGGTAAAATAATCGTTCGAAAGACAGAGCACCGATAAGACATCTGCGTACTTACGGAGAGAGAGAGAAAGAGAGAGAGAGAGAGAGAGAGAGAGAGAGAGAGAGAGAGAGCGAAATAATCATGATTGATTATATACGTATACTTGATTAAACATAATTTCATCCATCAAATAAAGAAGTACAAAAATTTTATAGAATTGTATGCGGAAGTGATAGAGGATGTTAAAGGAAGCTACGTTTCAGAGAATTGTCAGAGGTTTTTCAAAATATGTAAACTATGGTCGAACGGAATCTATCGCGAGTTTCAAGTGTCTTATGAGGTAATTTGATGTCCATTTTCGTCATGGCGGACATGTTTTACATGTCTGTGTGACCTAAACCCGTATTTATGCTACGCCTACCTGTGATTACACTCTGTAATAATGAATTGAAGTTTGCTGCAGATGTATAGTAAGCTCAAATAGATACTAATAATACTCAAAATGTGTGTTTGTATTTTTCAGAAGACAATAAAAAGTCAATAAATCTCTTTGAATATCCTGAAATAGTGCCAGAAAAGAAAAAAACTTCTTGTAATCAAGAAGCAATTGTAGGTTAGTTTTATAACGTATCGCCTTTAGTGCACTCGTTACGTCTCTCTCCCCTACATCATATTATGATATTCATATTCTTATAATAAACATTTATGCATTTTTAAAAACATTGCTTTCATCAGCAAGGTAAGTGAGAGAGCAGGCAGGCCGTCGAACTCACACAGAGAGAGAGAGAGAGAGAGAGAGAGAGAGAGAGAGAGAGAGAGAGCCGCGCGCGTGTGTGCATATACCTACAGGAGTGATAGTGAGAGAGAGTGGGAGAAAGCTCGCGCTGACCATTCGCGCGCCGCGACGCGACACTTAGCAGTTTACCGCCGAACCAAATAGTCGCGCCGATTAGCTCGCTACCTTTAGTCATCGCTCCTAGTAATTCCACGATCTCAAGCTACAGCGTCCGTGCGTATTCCGAAGGATTGCTGCTACGATAGTGACGTGTTGGAGTGTGTCGCCGGGTGAATGTCGTGCTACCTATTACAGCGTGCTACCCGATACATGTTTTGCCGCTCGACTTCCCGCTGCACGCAGCCATACACAAGGCCACTAGGCGTCTTTTCTGCCGTCCAGCGAGGGGCCCCCGTCACCCGTTCTGCGCCACTCCGGTCGAAGCCACGAAGCATCGAGCGAGTCTGCACGAGCCGCATCTGTAAGTACCGGCTAGATCGCAATACCTTCTTTCTATGCATTATTCGCTCTGCTTCGTCTCTCTCTCTTACCTCGCGCTGCACCTGTATTAGAATCAGAATCAGTACATAAACGAAACAGTTATCATTACTCGGCCGGTGTGATTTCGCCCCTGACTCTATCCTTTCCCGTACGTCCACGGCCCCTTTCATAATGCCCAGGAACTGGTCACTCAGTTAAATGCGAACTTGCCTAGCGTCTGCACTTGGGCTGCGGATAACGGGCTATCAATAAATGCCAAGAAAACTCACGCAATTTGGTTTGGATCGAGATGATTTATTAGTCGACTGCCTACTCTGCGGCTGCCAGATATCGTGATCGGCAATAATAGGGTTGAGCCTTGTGACTCCCTCAAAATACTTGGGCTGATTCTGGACAGCAGTCTGTCCTGGCGTGAACAAACAGCTGCCACTTCTCGAAAGTGCTTCGCAGCTCTTTCTCGGCTACGCAAATGCAGAGAGTAATTACCGAAAAGTACTAGGTTTATGTTGATTAAAGCACTTATTTTTCCATACTTCGACTACTGTGCCAGCATATTTCTCGATCTCTCAGGTGAGTTGAACACCAAGCTCGCTAGATGCAAAAATGCTGCAGTTAGATTCGTGACGGGTGTCGCAAGTTCGAGCACATCACCCCCTCGTATGTGAGTAATCAATTGCTTCCTGTGGATGATAGGCGCGAATATGCATGTATATGCCTTTTGGCCAACGTTCTGAAGAGGAAAACTTCTAAATTCCTGAGCCAACACTTTAAATTTCGTCCTGTGGACTCTGTAGGATCGAAGCGTGCGTCTAAACTTGACCTTATTATTAAAAATCTACCTACTCCAAGTTATCGATCCTCATTTATAATCGGCGCTGCAAGGATTTGGGATACTATCCCAGAGAACGTGCGTAGTTTCTATAAAAGGCGTAATTTTAAGTTTAAATTGTACAGCTTCTTCTGGGATAGATTCTTGCGACAAGCACGTTAACTGCTATTCTACTTCCTTTATTGTCGGCATTTTTAATATATATGACAGATTTTTATTGTAAGTATTTATAGGTTTTAGTCTTAGTTCTATAAATAAGGTGGCTTAGTTTTTAAGTTAATTTATTTATATTTGTGCAATAGCGTGTACATAGCTTACACCTCTATGCCGTGTAAAAACACGTGCACTTGCAATGTATCTTTTATCTGTATCTGACTGTGGCTTTTTAGGGCCTCCGAGCCCTGTGTCAATAAAACAACTATTCATTCATTCCCGTGCGTTTTTCTTATATATAACTCGCAAATAAGCTACGTAGCATCAATACTCACGATGCCTCCGCGGGCTCACGTGCACAAGGACGTGCACGTTCAGCATACTGCGCTACGGGCCAGGATTCGAATAGCCTACAAGAAGCCTGCAACGAGCTGCTGCATTTTCTCCTCTCGCATTACGACAGATCAGTGAATGCGCCACTGATCGCTTATACACGGGATAAGAACCCCGTTATAGTTTTTAATGTCTGAAGTTGTTAACCATACATGTGCGCGTTTTGAACTTTTAATTTAAAACAGATGAAACTGATCTTCCAAAGTTTTAATAAAAATCTTTACTTCTTTTCCGCATAAAACTTTAATGTTTATATGATAATGAAATAAATAAAAGCACGGTTTTTGGTGGACTTTTTATTTTTTTTAGGTGGGGGGGGAGGTCCTGTTCCCCCAAACCCCCCGCTTCTCCCTCTACACCTTCCCCCGTGTCGGTGGCGGGTATGATCACACGTTACTATAAAATAGTATACGATACTTGTGATTTAAATTGTCTGATTATTAGACGGCGTGAAGATCCTTAAATATTAAGAAGCCCTTAATAATGGGCCATTCAAGTCACATGTATCGTAATATACTAATACACGATGAATTCATATCGCAATGACCACGTGTTCATGTATCATAAATTATTGTACTGCAGTATATATTGTCTTATATCTTTACCAGCCCGATTTGGTATATCAATGACATCTTCGGGCTCACATAAATCATAGATTATTTCTTCATATTTAATCATGTCATTTTTGTCAATATTTTCGGCTTATTAAAACTTTTAACAATTTTTAATAAAGTAATGAAATTGAACATATTACATAACTGAATCAGATAATCTTTACGATTTAAAACTAAATTTCCGCTACAGATCAGGCCATGCTTATTTTATAGTTAGGGATCTATTTGCAGTCCTGCTCATGGGAAAAATATCAGCAATTTTTCTGTAGGGATAAAACGCTGAACCATTGTTACTGAAAAGCCCAGTCTGATGGCATGAACAATACTTCGATATTTTTTCTGAAAGCTGGCACGTTTATAAATCTCTGACTATAAGGATAAGCATGGCCTGGCCTGTAATAAAAAGATGATTACAGCTTGTAATAAACTTTCGCTTTATTCTTGTGCTATGAATAAAATTAAAGCAAGCAGTAGTTATTTGAGTTCATCAAAATCCTGCTGCAATGCTCCAGAACTATCCTGAATGTCGATAGAATAACACAAATAAGTTACAAATCTATTAATATAATAAGGAATGCGTATCCGAACTCATTTTTCATTGACAGCACATTTCATCGACAGGACATTTCATCGACAGGATATTTCATCGATTATTGGCATTTCATCAACAACAAGTGTAAAATTCCAGTATTTTTCGTTTCTTATATTTTTTATTGCTTAAACTATTTATACTCTGTGCGTCCAGAGCAGGCGGGTGGGTGCCTATCACCACTACATAGCGCGTCCTCAGGTTGCGGATAGAGGAACGGCCGGGGCGTAACAGGTCGACGAGCGATCAAATGTTTACTATAAGACAGTTATTAGAGAAAAAATGGGAACATTGCGAAACAATAACCAGCTATTTATAGACTTTAAAAAAGCGTACGATTCTATCAAACGAAGCAAAATGTATCAAATCCTTGTGCTCCTCGGAGTACCAAAAAAACTCGTAAAATTAATTAAAATATGTCTGAACGGAAGCACGGGAAAGGTCCGAGTAGGCCGTAACGTATCCGAATCATTCATGATACGCGACGGTTTGAAACAAGGTGACGGTCTCTCTACAGTACTCTTTAACTTAACGCTAGAATATGTTGTTAGAAAAATGCAGACTAGCGGGCTAGGTGCAACCCTTAACGGAAAAACACAAATTCTAGGATATGCGGATGACTTGGACATACTAGGGGATAACGGTGCAGCGGTAGCGAGAAACGCGGAAATTCTCATAAATGCGGCTGAGGACACGGGGCTAGAGGTGAGCGAATCGAAAACGAAATATATGATCATGGATAAATTGGGCATTTGCGAAGGTGAGGGTAATCTTAGAGTCGGAAATTATACTTTTGAAAAGGTTAGCGAATTCAAATCTTTAGGCACAACCATAAATGATCAAAATTAAAATAAAACAGAGATTACTAATATCAAAACTGTTGTCTAGAAATGTAAAAGTAATGATATATAGCACTATAATAATGCCGGTAATCCTGTACGGGTGCGAAACTTGGGCGCTTACTAAAGCGGAAGAAAACCGTTTTAGGGTGTTCGAAAATAAGGTTCTGCGGAAAATATACGGGCCAAAGAAAGATGAAGAAACCGGGGAGTGGAGGAAACTGCACAATGACGAGCTACACAATTTATACGCGTCACCGAATATAAACAGAATAATTAAATCACGTAGAGTAAGATGGGCAGGGCACGTGGCAAGAATGAGAGAAGAACGCACGGCGGCGCGTATAATGAAAGGAAAGCCAAGCACACCGCGACCTCTCGGTAGACCTAGACGCAGGTGGGGGGACAACGTAAAAACGGACTTAACTGAAATCGGGCGGGAGGGTGCGAAATGGATGGAGTTGGCACAAAATAGAGATGCGTGGAAGGCTTGCGTAGATGAGGCGATGAACTTTCGAGTTCGAAATGCCACTAAAAAAAAACAACTATTCATCCTTGACCTTTACTACAAAAAAAAAAAAAATAAAAATAATAATAATAATATTACGATCAACCAGATCACCTTAAAATGACTTAACTCTGTACAAGAACCAAATTGTAACACAACCACTTTACCCTAACCACTTAACCCTCATAAAGATGGTGGATTTTTTAGTTGACTCACCCACCATCTTTACTTGGGTTAAGCAACTCGGTACTAGAACCAACTCTAACACAAGCCAAGGGCTATGATGGGGTTGGTATTCTTTTAAGTATGCAAGTCTATCACATAGGCAATTCGATACTAGAACCAACTGCAACACAAACCAAAGGCGGTAATAAGGTGGGTAGGTATTTTCTTAAGGTATGCGAATCTGTCACACAGGAAACTCAGTACTAAGACAAACTGCAACCCAAACCAAGGGCGATAAAAGGTTATTTCATCAGTAAAAAATGTTTCTTACATTAGCAAATACAACCCGATACCTTCAAAATGAAATACAAGCATTTTCTTGTTGATACAATGTCAATGGTCGATGTAATGTTCAGTCAATGAAATGTCGTGACGATGAAGTCCTGTCGATGAAATATTGACGATGAATTGTCCGTCGATGAAATAGCTGTCAATGAAAAGTCCGTAATTCTAAGGAATAAAATACTTGTTATTCCAGACTAATGATTCTATAACCATTACAAAAAATCTTTCTAACTTTTTCCAACAGATATGAGTCAACGATAACTGCACAGTTTTTTGGACATACTCATTACGATGAATTTGAAGTCTTTTATGATACAACAGATCTTGGACGTGCTTTAAGTATTGCATACATTGGCCCTTCCGTCTCACCATATTATGACCTTAATCCTGGTTATCGTATTTATTATGTTGACGGCGATCATCCTAAAACCACTAGGGTAAGTAACGCTGTGTTTCAATAAATATTTAGTATATTGTTTACCAAAGACGTTAAGTATGCTTGTTTAGACCGACTGTGGAACTGGCAGTACGAGTCACTACAAAGTACAAGTAAATAATCGAATTTAAATAATTGAATTCCATTCAACGTTCTTGACTTTTTTAAAGATTCTTTTGTATTTTTTAAAAACTTTAAAAATGTTAAAAATTACATTTTTGGGCACTTGCAAAGTATATCAATCTACTTTTTGCTTCCTCCTAGAGGAAGCTTTGTAATAGTAAAATTTTCAGTTTCGCTAAAACTATATGGAAACATGTTTTGAGATATTTGAAGTTCGACTTACATGTTTTTAGAAAATGTCCGTATGTATGTATGTGTGTGTGCGCGTGTGTGTGTGAGTGTATGTGGATGTGTGTGTGTGTGTAAAGCGTAATATTTCTGGAACTACTCAGTCAGTATCAATCAAATTTGACATGCATATCTATTTTTGGATTCTGAATTTGGGAAAAAGATTATTTTGCGTTTTTATTCAATCATCTCATTGTTACAGACAATTCAGCTCAAATGCATTTGAAAGATAATATAATTATCTACTTTTCCCCGGTTGGTCCTCGAGATCGACAGCTCCGTACGGCAAACAAAATGAAAAAGATGATTTTTTTTTTAAATTCATATCTCTGAAACTAAACATTATAACCTTACGAAAAAAATCATGTTAATGGGTCACGTGTCAAACTACATTTCATTAAAATTTCAAGTGTTTTGACTACTTATTTTTTCAGTAATAAATCGAAAACTGAAAAAAAATTAGTTTTTTTGTGCCTCAATTACGGGCGTAAAAAGGCCTTATTGCACTTGAGATTTTGGGAAAAGGAAGATATTTTATGTGTTTTGGCTAAGTTCGTTGCGCAGCTTCAAAACCCGTATGGTTCTTAAGATATCAAGGTTTGAATTTTTTTTTTTATTTTTTGATTTCTCATATCTCTAAAACAATGTAGTCAAATAATTAAAAATTTTATTTAGTGGTTTATCATAAACAAAGCTATCTGCTGTTAAAATTTTCAAACGATTTTGTTGAGCAGTTCTCAATTAAAGAGCTGAACTGTAAAAACCGATTTTTCTCAATAGTCAGGATGATCTGCTCCATCGAGAACTAGCAGATAAATGGTGATAAGATAAAAATCCATCGTAATCCAATTTCTGCGCGATGTTGCTCCTGCGATAGCTTGAGTAAGGCGCAAAATACTTCAAAATTAAACGATCGATTCTGCAACTTCGCTATTTTAGAGATTTTAGTCGGATTTTTCTAATTATTATAGATCTTTTGCAATACGAAAATTGCTTGTACAGCAAGATAATTAAACTTGGAAATATTTAAAATAGCATTCACATACTGTATTTTAAAACAATATTTTATTTATTGGAACAATAAATTTCGTTGGACGAAGTTACGTGCCAATGAATTGGGAGTGGTTATTCCAATTATTGTAATGTCATATTTAAAAGAAAGGTTTTTTAAATTATATTATGCAGTAACGTTATAGATGAATAAATTTTGAACATATCCTCTATATTGAAAAATCTCAAATATGGAATTAAAACAATTTTTTGTGGAGGTGAAGCCTGATTCACCATAACTGATCATTCTGTCCGCGCACAACCCCTGATGCACTGTAACTAACTTTTTCCACTGGACTTTGACCATTCAAACTATTTGCACCTACTCTTCAGCCCAATTCTCTTATACCTCGTCGGTACTATTGCGATATCTATCGATCTGGCTTAATGGGAGCCAAAAACTCCACCTACCCAGACGGGACCTTGGCTATTCGGACTATTTGTACTTACTTTTTAGCCCAGTACCCTTATACGTTTCCGCAATTTTTGCGATATTTCATGTGTTTTACGCAACCTTAGAAGATAGGGGAGTGCCCTATGAAAAAAGCAAAGCGTTTCGCTTTTAGCGATGTTTATATTCAAGCTTTAAAGTTCTACTTGTAGGATTTTTTTCCATGTATTATATAGATTTTCTTTAGCTTTACACGATACTAATATTGTTTAATTATCCAATTGCTTCCTTCCTAAGGAAGCGTTGTAATAGTAATTTTTGGAGTTTGTGTAAAAACATGTGGGAAGTGTGTTTTGATGAATTTTTAGTCGAAAAATGGTGTTTTTAGAAAATGTCCGTACGGATGTATGTGTGTGTGTGTGTGTGTGTGTGTGTGTGTGTGTGTGTGTGTGTGTGTGTGTGTGTGTGTGTGCGTATGTATACGCCTGTTTCTCAGCTTCTACTTGGTGGATTTTAACCCACCAAGTCTCATTTTCTTTGTTTTTGCTAGAAGATAGTGGGACGAAAGTCCGTTTTTACAATTTATATACGCGTTTTTTTTATAGTAGTAGTAAGTAAGCCGTGATGGGGAGACATAACAAATGACGTCATCACTGTCGCCTCCTTATCTTATCAATTTAAATAAACCATTAAGATAAGATAAGGTATCATGTATACAAGTAATAAAGATAAGATAGGGTATCATGTTTGTTTATACAAACAAGTAATTAACATTATCTTTATTACTTGTAAACAAATAATAAAGATAAGATATCATGTTTGTTTATACATAATACCAAGTCATTAAAGAAAGATAAGGTATCATGTTTTTGTAAACAAACAAGTAATTAACATTATCTTTATTACTTGTAAACAAATAATAAAGATAAGATATCATGTTTGTTTATACATAATACCAAGTCATTAAAGAAAGATAAGGTATCATGTTTTTGTAAACAAACAAGTAATTAACATTATCTTTATTACTTGTAAACAAATAATAAAGATAAGATATCATGTTTGTTTATACATAATACCAAGTCATTAAAGAAAGATAAGGTATCATGTTTTTGTAAACAAACAAGTAATTAACATTATCTTTATTACTTGTAAACAAATAATAAAGATAAGATATCATGTTTGTTTATACATAATACCAAGTCATTAAAGTATCATACGTCATCACTGGCGCCACCCTATCTTATCAATGTAAACGAACCATTATGATAAGGTATCATGTTTGTTTATAAAAACAAGTAGTTTATTATGAAAACAAGTAATAAAGATAAGTTATCGCCAACGTCTCAAGTATTTATCTTGCAAACGCCTCTTATGACGACATAAGAAAAATGACATTTTTATGTATGATAAGTTTGTACTACGTTTATATAAATATTGTGGTCCTAAAAAGGACCGATTTTATAGTTTATAAATAAAAGCCTTATAATAAGGCTTTATTATTATTATTGGTATCCCCAATTGCTGTGTCCTTGA
Organism: Pteromalus puparum; assembly: GCA_012977825.3. Lineage (NCBI taxonomy): Eukaryota > Metazoa > Arthropoda > Insecta > Hymenoptera > Pteromalidae > Pteromalus > Pteromalus puparum. The sequence continues at coordinate 34,216,033 of CM053172.1, forward strand.
TGATTGGAATCTTTATTTGATTCCTTATCAGGACAATAGGCCATATATCCTTCTTTTTTCGGGAATGATCCAGTATTGGAAGAATATTGAGGTAGATACTTTTGGAATCCGGAAGCCGGTTTATATTTCACCTCTTCTTGACCTAAACCTTCTTTCCTCTTCTTCTCCATATTGCGATTGTTTATATTACGTTTATGACAGTTCAAGTGTACACGAAGCAATGAGAACATATTTATACAAACTTGATATTTATAGACGCCGTAGGAGTGGTGGTAGGGTGGGAGGTTTGAATGATGTAACAAAAAATTAATATTTCAATATTTTCTGGTTTATTGCAAGATAGGAAGACATATGTACAAAGCGTAATGACAAGAAATAGCATGATGTATATTTATGCTTTGATTATGACCGTATAAATGTCTTTATATATATCAAACAATTGAAAAGCAGCTATCTCACATAAGATTATACTTAAAATTATTTCTTCAATACTGTCTTTAAATTTGTCGTGAATTATAATTTTAATATTTTCAGTGTAGAAAGTATAATATTGTTGAAACAACTCATATGTCCTTAGTATAGAATTAGGGTCTTTCTCAATACTATCGTTTTTAATACAGTCAATTATAAACTTCTTAATATGAGCAACAATTTCATTCACTTTATCAACACACTCTTCAAGTTTACTCATACGTTCGTCAATACACTGTGAGACAATCTTCAATCCGTCAAAAGTGACCTGCTGCATGCATATCGATGGTTGAGGATAAGATGTTTTTTGTTTCTTTGCTCGTGGTGGTTGATGACGTACATTCTCAACAGCAGAAGCAGCAGCAGCAGCAGCAGCAGCAGTAGCACCCGTGTAGTCGTTGAAATGGGAAGCACTAACGGTATGCACTACATCATCGTTTTCCTCGTCAATCAAAAGATTTGGGAAGATGGATGTGCCGACAGGTCTTTCTTCTATCAATATGGATTTTGTGTTGTATGAAGATGTAAACATCATATCATGATTATCCATGTACACCTTCGTTGGTCGACCGTAATCGCTTTGGAATCTGTATGCATCTTGGAAATAGCAATTTATAAGATCAAAGTAATTCTTGAAAGCCTTCCAGCCAGATGCATCAAATTTGACGGATTTAAAACATGTTGTAGACGTTGAGAGTTTCACCACAGGTCGATAGCTGCCCTGGTAACTTTCTAAGCCAATAGTAACTCGCTTCGAGTTTGACTTATTAATAGCGTAGGACGTTGAGAGCAGCATATTTGGCAGAACGTTCTGCACACGTGATGGAGCACTGACAGCACTTGATTGGGCCATGGTACGAGAAACAAGGAGCACAATATCCAGAGGTACACTTAGCAATCTCTCAAACTTTCACGAAAGAACTGATGGAGCTCCTCACTCTACGAGCTCTTTTATACATTTTCTCCCACCATCTCAAACTAAAATGATCGTAAGCAGTGGGGGGAGATTTCTACACGTGTATTCTCAGAACTTCACAAAGGAAGTATCATATTCGTTAACCGTCAAAGGTTACGGTTACACTTCTTCGAGTTCTAAGAACAGGATGTTTAGTCTAGTACTACTACAACTGTCAGTTTTATCAGTCTCTCTCTCTCTCTCTCTCTCTCTCTCTCTCTCTCTTACAGATAAAGATTGAAATGGAATATGAAATTAAACAGTAAATATCACCGGATGTTAATAAATACCGATGTATGTATACTTAGAACTATAAAGCGAGGTGTCATGCAACAGGAAAAAATATATCATATTACTACAGTATGGAGTTAAAGGAATGAGTAAGGCTCTATAAATGAAAACATTTTTTATATTATGAAAGATTACACTTTATTCATATTTTTCACTACATGATATCTGTCAATCATTATTAATTTATATATATATTCTCGAAGTACATGTTTGATTACAAAATCCTGAGCCGTGCGAGGCTTCACGTCCAAATCTCCTAACATCTCTCGAGCGTACACGATGATTTTTATTTCGTAACAGCTTTTTATAAAATGAAACAACTAGGGCATCGTTTTTTCGTGAATCTCGCGAAAACTTATGACAAAACGCGCGTAAGTTAGGTAGCCTAACCATATGATAAAGAAACATAACACAATACTGGCCGCACACCTGTGAATCAAAGCTTTGTAACTTTTTTTTATTCCACTGATACCGCTTGCAATTTCTTTTGAGTCGTTTAAGATGATGTTCGGACATTGGTGGTAGTCCGTAACTGTCAAAGTATGTTCCATAACCGTCTGAGTCTATGTAGATAGCAATCCAATGCATCCCTTTCTTCGTGTGATCATCTGTATTAGCTATGATGGCAGCTGGATATTCCAAAATGTTTGGAATTCTATCTGCAGCGTACACACCAACGGTCTTGACGGTTAACGGCTCAAGAGCTTTTAGTAATGCTCGAGTATTCATTATTATTTCAGCAATGATCGACTACGTCCTCCGAGTGTGTCGCGTAAATAGACGAAGAAGTAGCTGTGCGTACCCGTGAGTGTAGTTTGCAGTACAATGCATCACTGAATTTCTGTGCAGAATCTTGTGTTATACCCTCAGCTATAGAGTGTAACCACTTTCGTAGCACATATGCATGATTGAGAGCACAATCGCGACTGGAGTTTATACCTTGCAGACCATGATTTAAACACCTAAAGTTACCAGGATAAGTTTTTTTCAAATCGTCAAAATTCGGGGCATACATTTCTTCAACGTTCACAATTTCACGACACATCACAGTCTCCAAGTATCTCCAATTGTCATGACCACGTGTAAAAATGCGTATAGCCACTTTAGCTATTTGTTGTAAATGATGTTGTATTTGTTCAATGGTGATGTCACCTTCATGCCAACGAACTCCATGAAAATGATTAGAAATGTACTCGTTAGATCTTTTAATTCCAGTTGGAAGTTCTTCAAATTTATGGGGTTCCTTAACTATCCAATGTTCGACAATTCTGTGCTCTAAACCAAGTACACCAACTTCTTTAGGTGTAAACTTCTTGTTACGGTCTACCAAACCCTGAATATTGATAACGTAATCCATGATACTTTAGACAATTCACTTAGTCGATCCAAACTCGCTCGCTTTCCAAACAATACTAAGCGTAAGACGTACAGCTTCTTTACTACTCATCTATACCGTGGAGGCGCTGCTGTTACTTCTTTTCCCCTCACTCTCCTCCTTCTCCTCTTACTTTGCCATCGCTTCAACGATATTATGCATCAAAATCCGTTATTATTTACCTACTTGAATCTATTTCCAAGACATTGTCGTATTCGGCGTAAATTATACAATTAATTGTAGATTCAAGTGCTTTCGCAAATTTTACCTCTACACGTACACTACCGTGCTTGATTAAATTCCAATGAGACACTGAATTTGCCGATAAATCAGGTGTTAGATCAAAAGCAAATAATGTATACCCTCCATCGTAGTCCGTTCGTGAGATAAGTAATGATTCGTTTAGAAAATGAATCCCAGTTCCAGAATATAATGTATGATACGAGTCGATAAATAGTGGATTTCCACCCGTAAATCGAGGCTGCAATGGTTTGCTGGGGATCTGGACCCCATCCACATAAAGAGAAATATAGTTTATATTAAAATGTTGGAAATTAAATGGATTAAACTTTCTATTTCCATTGAATGCCTTTTTATCCACAAATCCAATGATTATTCTTTTGGGTATTTGACCAAGAATAACGTTGTCCAGTGTATCACCAAGAATACCTCTATGCATTGTAAATGACTTTACCTCTACACGATTGATTGGATATTTAGCAGTGGCTTTTGTAAGTGCATTAGCATGAGCTAGCATAACACCTGGGCTTACTTTAACTCGCCGTACAATGAGTGAAGCTTCCTTAATACGTATATTAAATTTTTCGTCATCTGTATAATCCATCAAACAAAAAGCATCCTTACTTCTAACCAAACGTAATCGCAGTTCAACACCGTTTAACAGAAATTTATTTTGATTAAAAACATCGCAATGTAAATGACCCAGTAAATCGACAGTTTTACCATTTATGGTAAAATACTGACGATTACACTGACCAAGATTTGCATTTTCATCAGTACGCTTGGTATTGGGAGGTGATGTCCATTTTCCAGGGGTATCCGCGTACCAGAGTCCACTCGAGAGATGTGAATCCATACTGCTCTTTGAATAATTTAACAGTGTTTCAATGTAAGCTCGGTAAGGATAAGCATTGTTTGGTGGTGAAACCAATTTTTGATTGAAGAAAACGTCTATTTGATTAAATAGCGAGTATAACGTGTTATTTATTGGTGCTACCTTTGGATACTCTGTAGCTTTAGCTGCTTCTGCAATTTCAACGCTTGGCTCTATCTGCATACGAATGCTTAGCATTGTGTGTGCAAGATCGAGATAATCGTTGCCGGCTGGAACAACGAATTCCAATGGACCATCGTCTGTCAGCGAAGAAACTGGTTTATAATGTATTAATTGAGAGCTTTCCAACGAAGTCTGTGTAGGTGGTAATGTAAATAAATCGAATTCTGATTTCATGCATTCGCATGAGTTTGAGTGTAGAAAAAATATCGCTCACACTGCGTTGTTTTCTCCTCCTCTTCCTCGTTGTCCTACGTTGTTTAGCTTTCTTTTTCGTAGATTTGCGAACACTGACACGGCTCTTATTCTTCTTCTTCTTTTTCTTTACACGACCACTTCTACTGCTGATGCGTACAGCTGAACTGTTCTTGGACGATTGACGCTTCCGCTTTTTAGCCGTATCTTATATCCTGATCGCTTCATCATAGAAGAAATTTTATCAGCGGCTTTATGTCTAAGATTTTTACCAGACTCACGCATGCGCGTATTTACAGCTTGTTTCAAATTGATTCCGTGATTTCCCACATCATCTAGCACATGCATTCCTGCTCTGATAGCTTCTTTTCCAACGGCCTTAGCTCCACTCGTAACGTAAGGTAAAACTTTTCGAAATAATCCACTCAAAAAGGCGCCGATTCCACCATGACCTCGCTGATAAGTTGAACCTGCAAACACTCGACGTACTCCTCCTCCTCCTCCTCCTCCATAGCCGATTTGATCAGCATAGTATTCTGTGTAGTGAGCCATTTTTTTGCTTAAAGAACGCGCTTGAAATGTAGTGTAACGGTCAATGTCCCGTACTCGAATGGTATATGATTCCCATTTTCATCTCTTATATCTATTATTATATTCTGAAATGTGTTATTTAACAAAGGTAGATAAATTCCCGGTGCAAATTGTTTGACCACTCTCGAACCAAATTTATATTTAGAATTATCGAGTGTTACTATACGTAAAAGGGATGCTTGAACATCACCGACTGTGTACGGAATACAAATATCAGAGTAAACGAAAAATTGATCAGCTATAGCCCTTGCCAAACAGCCAGGTCTGTTTCCAACTAATGTTGCATTTTTTGACTCTGCAGATGGAATCAAGGGTATAAATTCCTGATTTCTATATTTTTCATTCTCAAAGCCAAATATACGTTTGAGCTTTTCGCTCAAGCTGAAAAAATGAGATTCCTTACATTCACACTTTTTATGTAAATTGTAATAACCACTTTTTTTCTTTGTCGGTTCAATACGTAAATGAGATTCGGGTATATTGTTTATAGCTTCTGTGAGATTGTTGAGATTCTCGTAAACACCTGGTGGAAAAATGGTAACGTTTGGTTTGACGTTTGCCCAATCCGGTAAATATTCAGATGTATCTCTCTTTCTTGCAACTGCTATTCTACGTCCGTTAACAAACTTTATATTACTTTCGTGTTTCTGAATATGCATTATCGTGCATGGTATATTGATTTCCGTAAGAGCAACACTCCACTTACCATGCAGACGTACTTCGTGAGATAAGTGCGTGGTGAAGCAAGATGTTGTATTATCAGAAAAATATTTCATACTACTGTTGCTCGGTAATATCAAATAAAATTCGTCCTCAGCCATGTTCAAAGTGTAACGATTTCGCTTGCTTTAATCCACGAATTAAATTTATCAGGATAGCCAAGCCACTTTACGAAAACTTGTTTTTTAACACCACGCCCCCTACTCTTGATCACACGTTCCACTTTGAATTCCTTATTTTGTAACAAACGATCATCGCTAACTCGAGCTAGTTCTTCAGGATAAAAAAAGCCGTCGATTATTTCCCCTTCTAAATCAGTCAATTCATAGGTAAAGAGATTTTGACGACGTGAGATACGGGTAATCTTAAAGATCTCTTCACTGTAATTCTTTTCGTAACCTTTATCGAAGGTGCCTTTCAACCGACTGATGCGAACATGGTCACCCACGTTGTATATATGTGCTCTAGACTTTTTTCTCTGACTAAGAGCTCTTTTTTCCAAATTTTTCCTTGCTACAACTGCATTACGAATATTTATCATCGCCGGAACCATTTTAGTACCCTATGTATAGTGTGATTATATGCGTAAACGATATTTTCAATAACATCGATATACCTATGAGTATTTTTGTGAGTAAAATATCTGAACATACGTTCTTTGAGCGTGCGATTTAGACGCTCGACGACAGCTGCTTTAACATCGGGATCACGTGCCACTCTAAAATTAATCTTGTGTTGTTTTAAATAATTTTGAAAACCTGATCCTACAAACTTTTTGCCTCGATCAGTTTGTACAAGAATTGGACTTCGCCCATCGGCTCTTTTTAAGATTTTTTCGAAAGCAGCTACAACACTTTTTGTACTCTTGTCACGTAAAGGCTCGACCCAAGCATATTTACTGAGAACGTCTATAACTACAAGTAAATACGCAAAATTGTCGTTGTACGTTTTGAGAGATTGCATGTCACACAAATCCATTTCCCAACAATCATCCACATTAGTGACATTGTACATCAATCTAGGAAATTTTCGTCTAATGGGTTTGTGAAGAGTGTATGCATCTTGATTGCTTAACCACTCATTTATCTCACTTTTCTTTTTCTTATTTTTACCATTGACTCGTAAAAGATTGCGTGCACCAGCGTATCCAGCCTCGTGTCTAGTGTCAAAGTATTGATTTTCATAAGACATGTTAAATACTATAAGTCAACCATTTGTCGCCTGCTTTTCGTGGTGTGGATTTTTTCTTATTCAAACGTGCACTATAGCGCTGCGCGGCTGCGAGTCTAGTACCTTGTTCTAAACTCTCAACGCTCTCGGAATTATTTCTCTTGGTTGAAGGAATTTTGTTTAATGCACGTTTCAAACTTTCACTAATTTTTATCACCTCAGGATTACTTATTAATTTGGATGGAGTATCAGTTGTTGCTATAAAATTAGCTAATTGAAATCTTCCTACAGGCTCTTCAACAGACCTACTCCGCACCACGTCTTCTAGTAAATCTATAATATTTGAGTGTGGTATAGCTTTATCATCAATGCTAACTGTACCTGCATTATCCCATTTAATACGATGCGATGCTGCTGATGATTTCCAATGTTTAAGCAATAAACGTGCTTTTCTCACATAACCCTTGGAAACGCTTGCAAGTATCGCTTCATCGGACAATGGGCTTGATATATCTTCATTTTCATGCTCTACATCAAGTATATTTGCATCTGATAAAAGTTCCTGACGTTCCAAATTTTTAAAATGAAGATATCTTCTTAAAATTTGTAAATATTTTTGACATTTTTCACGTTCATCGGTGATACTTTTTGAAAAAAGTATATCGTGCATCTCACCATCGAGCCGACTTAAATTATCACCCTTTGTCTGTATCGTTGGCTCTTCTTCTACTATATGCTGCTGCTGCTGCTGCTGCTGCTGCTTCTTTACTCTTTCGTACGATTCTTCTGGCACAATGACCATTTTACGTGCGTGTTCCATATTTTAGTTCCCAGAAAGACCAAATATTTTTGACACAAGCGCACCTATAATTGGTGCAAGTAACACTGGTAAAAAAGCACCACCGTTTTGAATAATGACGCGTTTCTTTTTTTTCCACTCTTTTTCACTGTTATTACTACTGTTGGATTTATTTAATAATTTTCTCAAAACATTTTTATGTTTTTTTAACTTTGACTTGTGAGAGTTTTTAACTTTAACGACACCGTGCAATACATTTAACACACACTCGCATATGCTTTTGATGAGTTTTTTATCAGCTACACGTAACAGTGCTAAACGCTGTTGACTATCTGCGTGACAAAGAGCATTCAATACTGCTACACACTTTTTTGTAAAATGCCTCGGTAGGCAACCACACTTTGTATCTTCTTCTTCTTCTTCTTGAGCAGCAGCAGCAGCACCACCACCACCACCACCACCACGCTGTCTTCTATATCGTCTACGACTGGTGGTTCTCGCAGATGCTCCTCTCCCTGCCATTGTTTCAATCAGACTGAAGCTTTAATCATAGAATCCGCTACTTTTATCGAAATTTATTCTTCGGTACATACGCGTAACTAAGTCTATCATCGGGAAAAACAGAAGTTCGGAAACGAAATTCATCCTTGGTTGACTGTTTCAAATCCAACAAAAGATAGCCATGAGCAGTTGACGTACTATCGAGATACGCGTCTTGTAAAAATTTTGGGTCTTCGGGATAGACTTGCCGTGCTAGATATTGTATTTGCGATCGATCACGTGGATTTTTAAAAATAACGAGATAATTGGCATTTAATGAGATATCGCGTTGGCCAGCTCCTTTGTGAAAAAGATTTTGTGTAATAAAAATCACACTTAAATTCTTGTGATGACTTCCCTTTGTAAATAAATCGAGAATTATGTTATTCGAGGATTCTCTCATTAAATCATCGATAATTAATAATTTTTTCTTTTCATTGTCTTGAGAATAATCTGAAGGCTGCGGTAATCCCTCGTGAAATTCAACAATTTTTTTTCTACTCGCGCTACTACTTGCATCTCCTGGAACAAAGTCCGTCTCATACGTAGACTGCCATTCAGCATAATAGAGTAATATCCGGTCAAAAGTTACATTACACATAAGTGGAAGATGTCGAAGAAACCTTTTGACAAAAACTGTTTTACCACAACCCGTGGGTCCGCTTACGATACACGTAAACGGATGTTTGAATCGTACATCCATTTCGACACACGTGCGCACGTACACACGAGATTTACCTTAAAATAAGCTTACAGCACGCGGGCGGCGGCGGCGGCGGCGGCGGCGCGGCACACGTAAAAATAAGCTAATTTTACGTGTGCTGAATCACAAGCTGATATTACCGCTATTCAAGCTGATAATTGTGGCGGATAAGCTAAATAACGCCACGAGTAAGCGTTAAAATAAGGTGGATTTCCATAAGAAGCGTTCTCCACGGTGACAGAAGCTATACTGAGGATATAAAAATGGGGTGAGGGATCTTATAAATGAAAAATAGAAAATTATATAAAAATTTGTGTTTTTTTTTTTTACAATAGATATATAAAAATGAGTTAATTATTCTTAAATCCAAATGGTAGAGACTTACGTGACGTAAGATATCGTCGTTTTTTCAATACAACACAACATGTTTTCGATTCTTCTCGCGTTACAACTTCGTGCATTTTAGTTCTTCTGATAGCTTTGAATTTTAAGCGTATTTTACTACATTCATCGTTAATTTTTTCGAATTCGTGGTTTTCGTTTACAAAGGCATCGTTAATCAAATTCTTAATGCTATCAAAATTAATTTTTACACCATTTGAGAAGTTTAATGAGATGCCTTTTACTTTACAACATTCAATTTTATCAGTTTTATTTGGTGTTACAGCTGTGTAAGCGTAAAACTTTGGTCCTCCCGAAACAAAATTATCTATATACGTATTCTCGCCATAACCACAAAGTTCATCCGTCATATCGCCTAGTTTAGAGCCAATAAAAGGTTTATACTCATCCGGAGCATCGTCATGCGAAACAAATATACAAGAATCTGTGTCATAATAAAGAACACGATCACCTAATCTTCTCAAGTAATCATATAGTTCTAAACGTGCTTGAGCAGTGGTGTAAGCCGCAATCACGACACTCGTATGCGGGGCAGGCGTGACAGCCTCATCCTTGTATTGCCAATTTACGTACAGTATCTCATCATTAATTGCTAGTATATCATTAACATCTCTTTCCGGACAAGTAAGAAGTTTTAAAAGAGATTCACGTGATTTTACAACTTCAGTTTGTTTCAAATTGCTCCGTTGACCAAACTTGCCCCAAAACGAATTTAAGCAGAGCTTAGCAACAGCACGTAACCCTGCATTTTTCTCGATATTATTTTTATCCAAAGTTATACCCTCATCGAGTCGATACTGTTCGATGTATTGTAATTTAGTTGTCTCGTCAGTACACCATGAGGGCCACCCGCTAGCCTCTTGCTTGATTTTTAAGAAAGTGTTTACGTATTCGGCAAAAAGACCTCCGCTACCATCAATTTGATTATAGCGTGTCATCTCGTATTGCCAAATAATATAAATTTTCGTAATACTGTAACCGAGTTCAACTGCTTTGCGCAACTCATCGGCAACCCAGGTACCCGTGAATTCGCGCATTTTCGGGTCTTCGTGATGGCAGTCACACTGCTGCATTTCTTCGCAGCACGAGCGGCAAAGAGCAAAAAGAAGACGTCCGTGCATTTTAATTGGTAAGAGTGGAATATGCAAGTTGCGTGGTGGTAAAATACTACATTTAACTAATCCTTCAACATTGTTGAGATTATTGTTATTTCCCTGTGTTAATTCGTTGCACTCTTTATCAATTAAAATTCGCGGATGTCCTACGGGAAATTGACCTCTTTTACACACGTACGGATAAAGAGAGCATATATCTGTATATTGAATTTTTTCGTTATTTTCGATCGCGTACTCAGTAACTATATTCTCTGTTCTACCTCCAAAAAAAGCATCTCGTGGATTTAACGTTATACGACTCATGAGAGGATGCTGTGTTACATATTCGTAGATTTCGCGATTCTCTGCTTTTACTCGATCAAAAGTACATTCCCATATCTCTCGAACTTCATAACCCAGGGCTTTTATTTTTTGAATTTTCCGAAAAGTATTCTCGTACGACTCATCCATAGTTCTACCGTATGACATTATTTTATCTCGTCTTGTATTAAAGCAAATAGGGCAACCGTGTGTGTAACATCCTTGATATTCAAAGACAATACCTTTAGCATTATCATTTTCCGGAGGTAAATAACCATCTACACGAAACCCTTCTGGAAGCATAAATTCACGTGCTCTACCCGCGTGTATGATTTCCCGACCGATCTCACGTTCACACTGTAACAGCCACTGTATTGACTTTTGCGAATGATTATCAGCGCGTCGATATCCACCTGCTGGAATGATACCGATGGTTTTTTCGCGTAAGAAATTTTTTCTATACACAATTGAGCATGCAGAAGCTATAGTCGTTGCCTCTGTAAACGGACAAGTATTCCCGCACTTGATGAAAATTTTTCGAAAAGCCATGCATGCAAGTCTTAAAATTTCTACATCCATACGACAATAATCAAGCATTTCACGTTGAAAATCAAACTCATAAGTATTTCGGTTCTCCTCATACCATACAATAAACTTTTCCCTCTCAGACGTCGACATGGCATTAGGTGTGTAGAACGACGCTTCGGGTAAAGGCCCAACATAATTTTGATTTTCTAAAGTATTGAAAAAATGAGGAAAATATCCCTTTTTGCTAGCTGGCGGTAAAGAAAATGTTTGCGGTAAAGCACTTAATTTCATGTGAAAGTAGTTTAAGCTATCAATAAATTTTGTTCGTCCGCATTGAAGCATAATTATATTTTGTCCATTTAATATTACGTTTGGTACTATTGAAGTATTTTCAACGATTTCTCTCAAAATAAATTGCGCATCAAATCCGCGAGAGTTATGAGCAATACAAATTATTTGACCGAAGGAAGTTTTCTCGCGTACTGTCAAACCTATTAATTGACTAACTGGGTCGTCGCGAAATATATGCTCTCTCACACCACACGTATGACATAGTACATTTATATTTTCATCATCCATGCAATCATCGCAAACCTGTTGTACAACACATAGATTTGGAATGTGTATTTTTATCTCTGCATGTTCGCGATAAGCAGAATCTTGACGTGTCTCAAAATCATAGAAAATAAATAAGTTTTTCTTAGGAGCTTTACGATTAATCTGTTCGTTAACATTACGTCCAATGGGTTGAATATAACAGAGCTGATTTACATCGTGTTTTTCACGACATAAATTACACCAATTTATTCCACACTCGTGCTTTGACTTGTAAATATTAATTCTTTTGCAACACATATTACAAACTTTCACTACATCGCATATTTTTTTATTATTTTTTTTATATGAGCCATCTGTTTTGTGACGATCGAAACATATTTGACCGTAAAATTCTCTGTTACATTCTGCACACTTTATAGTATCTATATCAGAAATACACACTGGTGCGCAAAAACACCTGTCACATTTAGCTGTGCATCTATGCTCATCTATGTATCTATAGCTTTTATTACAATACTCGCAGAAAAAACGATTGCGTGCAGCACCGGTTAAATTTAATATTGTATCGAAATGTCGCCTTTGCGCATCGTACAAAAGATAAATTGATATATTTATTATTCGTTTACAAGTAATAAAGATAATGTTAATTACTTGTTTGTATAAAACAAAACATGATACCTTATCTTATCTTTATTACTTGTATAATGATCCTTATTTATCTTAATGGTTTGTTTACATTTGAAATAAAAAGGCGCCAGTGATGACGTCATTTGTTATGTCTCCCCATAACGGCTTACTTACACATTATTAGTGATTTTTTAGTTTTGAGATTTAAGTTTTTGCCAACAAAGTTATCGGAAAAGTTAATAAAAGTAAATTGCTTAATATGTACCTGAAAGAGAATAAAATTGCCTATGTTTTTACCGTGAAAAATTTATATTATCGTTCGTCGTTCTTTTATTATACACCATACAGTGCAATTTTTTTAAATCGTTATAACTCAAAAACTAAATAGCGAATCATTCTAAAAAAATATATGATTATTGAAGGTAATTAGAACTATATACCACTTAAATTTTAAGTCATTTCATGGGGCAGATCCTGAGAAAAACATCAAAAACTGAAAAAAATCGTTTTTCTACGTGACGCGATAACTGGAGTAAAAAGGCAATAATCAAGTTCAAATTTTGGATTTAGTTAGCATTATATAGCACAATGATCCCTTTCTTTGGGATTTTTATAAAACCAGTTAGTTTCAAAGATATTGAGCTTCAAACTTTTGTTTTTTCACCCTGTATACTATGAGTCGTTTTTTCTACGTGATGCGATAACTGGAGTAAAAAGGCAATAATCAATTTAAAATTTTGGATTTAGTTAGCATTATATAGCACCTTTATCTCTTTCTTTGAGTTGTTTATGATACCAGTTAATTTTAAAGATATTAAGCTTCAAAATTTTGTTTTCTTACCCTATATACTCTATATAACAGAAAACTGTATCGCTTCGATCTCAGTTTCCATTAATGGATTTTAATCTATACTTAGACTCGTTTTTTGCTGTTTTTGTTTTATTAATTCGTTAAAAATAAGATTTTCAGTTACGAATGTGCGTATATTCATGGCGATTTTTCGATAACTAGTGATTTTAGATAAATTTTGAACTTTTCGTTAAAACATCATGATTATCGAATGTTATTCTATAAACTACTTTAATTTTAAGTAGTCTACGGCAATTACAAAATTTTCAAAATTTTCAAAATTTTTGAAAATATGCTATGCGTCAAAGAGTTCTCAATTTCCTACTCCTTTTGCATGCTTAAAAAAGGGTCTATTCATGCACGTATCATAAAAAGTACGATGTTCAACAAGGGGGAGTGGCTTTTTCAGACTCGGGTGATATTTTGAGCACGAGTGGGAGTCGAGGGCGCCGTAGGCCGTAGGCGCCCTCGACTCCCACTCGTGCTCAAAATATCACCTTCGCTAGAAAAAGCCAATTTTCCCCCCTAGTTGCAATATACAATATACTATTTTATGCCAATGATTGCCGCCCTGATCATTATAAATTTTAACGCAACCAAATTGTACAAACAATATTTTCAGTTACGCATTGATTATGTAATATAATTATTTCGAAATAATTTTATCCATCAAACGAAAAAGCATAAAAACTTTATAGAATTATATATGAAACAAAAACAATTTAGATATTAAAGCGATACATAAGGTCGAAGGAAGCTACGTGCCAAAGAATTGGCAGCGGTTTTTCTAGGTCATTGATTATTATTCTTTGTTTTTTTTGTTACATATAGCTTTTCCAACACATCTATGTATCATTTTTATGTGATTTTTATCTATGTGTGCCTGGAGCACCACGCTTTCCTTCGCTTGATTGTAGGTTCTTACACCGGACCAGGATATCGGGCGAACTCAATAATGACACATCCGCATAAGTAATAGAAATAGAATATATTGTGAGTAATTAAGGTTTCACAAAGATATTGCAATATTTCTCGCTCGTGTGTTTGCGAGAGAAACGCGCGTGGGTTTCGCAGGCAAAGCTGGGTTAAAGACTGAGTGGCTGCTAGTCTCGACCTTCGGCGGCTTCGTATACTTAATCTCTACTTACTTGCTTGCGATCGTCGTACGCGGTTGCCTCGTCCTCACGTCCATCACGACAGACTCAGGAATAGAGGGTGGGTAGTCTCAGGTCTGGAGGCGTCCCTCCAGTGAACCTCCTTGTGCGCTAGGTATGGTGAGTCAGTGTGCGGATAGATGACGGTTGATGCGCGTGTCGATAAAGTCCCGATGGTAGTGAACTCGAGTCTGCCCGCTTGCTCTCTCATGCCCGCGGATATAACCTGTCGGCGCTGACCTGACGTCGTCTGTTACGGCTATTCGTTTCACGCGATATACACCCCCCTTCTAGACGCTGCGTAGTTCACAAAGCAGCTGTGCAAGTTTTTGCGCGAAACTTTTTTTTATTAATATTCTGCGGTAACTTTGTAGATAGATAAAATTTGAAAAATCCTCTGTACTGAAAATTCGAAATATAGAATTGAAGAAATGTTTTATGGAGAGGATAGCCTTCGTGATGTCATGTGTTTCATGCAACCTTTTAGTCCAAGCAATAGGGAAATAACAAAATGAAATTAGATTTAAAGGTGAGTTTCTACTTTGACGATGAAGATCCAGAACCAGCAACATAACCTTAAAAATCGGCAAAGTTGAAAAAAACCCGGTTTTTCTCAATAACTAATGTATCGATCTATCGATTTGCTCTCATGGTATTTATCGATATCTTTAATACTTTTTGAGTTGTATCAAAAAAAAACGTTAAAATCGGGGTATCGAAAAATCGTTAACTAAAACGTTTCTACGCTTGTTATTTGCTATACGTATAGCTCATCGCGAGCTAAAAAAGTGTTTTCTTAATTGATAATATTAATTATTTTTCGAGATTTATCGATGTTTCGAAAAAAAGGTGCTCCCATAAATTGGCTATACTTACTTTTTGGATGATCCTGGAGNTTCTTTCCCCCCCCCCCCCCGCACCTACTTTTCCTCCCGCTACGAGAAAAAATCGTTATTCCATGCATTTAACATGCATGGAAACTGGCCTTTTTCATGCACGTATCATAAAAAAATCCTTTTTGTACTAGGAACAAACTGAGTTAAAATTACAATCAAATCTACATCTTCTTCAAGTACGAAATGTTATTTTCTGTAGTCAAATTTGCCGCAGTTTCAATCATTACTGAATCTGCATCTTTTTCTGCTATTTTAGTTTCAAATCCAGCATTTTGTAATTCAACAGAAAGCGGAAATAAATACGATATTGATGTTTATGTCGTCGAGCTACCCCAAATTGAGTACAAAAAGATTCCTGTACGCGGTCCAGAAGCCGAATTGTTGAAGATTTCACAAGCACAATCCACTTTGAAGCCTGAAATTAGTTTTCAGTGCGAGCGTGCCGCGCTTATCCCACTCCGCCGCACGCTCCGGCAGCCACACGCGCTTCACTTTGTTACTTAATTTCCACCACTATAAATCAATATAACATATTTTATTATTTTTTTATTGAAGATATAAGTATTCAACATTAACACCCAGAAATCATACTTCTGTAAAATATTTATTGCGTCTTTGAGAATTTAAAAAAAAAAATAAGTATCTCTGGTCCAGAAGATCGTAGATAAAATTTTCTTTCTCAAGAATACGTGAAAACATGCCAGGAATTGATTTCCGCCAAAGACCTAAAATAAAAATTGTAAAATTTACCTGGAAAAGCGCGTTAAAAAAATGCAATTTTTCAAAGTTACTTTTTTAACCCTTAAAGTTAAAAAATCGCTATAAGAAGATTTTAAGAAAAAAATAAGCTCGGATACGTTACTCCAGGACCATCCAAAAAGTAAATATAGCCAATTTATGAGAGCACCTTTTTTTCAAAAATCAATCAATGTAGAAAAATAATTAATATTATCAATTAAGAAAACAAACAACTTTTTTAGCTCGCAATAGGCTATACGTACAGCAAATAACAAGCGTAGAAACGTAATAGTTAATGACTTCTCAATATCCCGATTTTTAACGTTTTGCTTCCTTCCTAAGGAAGCCTTGTAATAGTAATTTTTTGAGTTTGTGTAAAAACGTGTAGGAAGTGTGTTTTGATGCATTTTTAGTCGAAAAATGGTGTTTTTAGAAAATGTCCGTATGGATGTGTGTGTGTTTTTTTTCTCTCTTGGAGAAAGAGGTATTAGGGTAAATCTTAGAAAGACCATGGCTGGCTTCGTTGATAGAGTCGTCGGAACGACCCGATCCCCTCCGCCAGTCGTGTGTCGGATTCGCACCGACTAAACCCATCCCTTTCACGGCCAGGTGAAAATACACCCATCCGTGAGAGGAAACGCCCTCCTTTGCCTTTACCGACCCTTAGTAAAGGTGCATCCAGCTCCATCTTCTGTGCCCCAGAACCCCCGCGGTAAGACCGTTAAGTATTGCTTCGCGGAGGGGCAATGGCTTTAGCCCTCTTCTATTCGATGTGGTCGTCATCCTTTCACCTGTTCTTCGATCTTCCTAGGATCTCCGTTCCTTTTTCTTCGCCGTGTCCAGGGCGCGCCTGAATACGTTGCAGCCGCCGGAACCAGCTACATGATTGCAGCTTTCTTCCTTTTGTCCATCTTCTTTGCAGAGAAAACAGCTCGCTTCCAACTGGCATTGCGCCATGCGATGGTCGGCTTCTCCACATTTATAGCAGAGAGTCGATCTATCTATTCCATTACACTCATCCTTCCAATGTCCAAAACCTAAGCACTTGTGGCACCGCACTACCTTTACTCGTTTCCTAATCCTGCAACTTACAAGGCCCACGCGGATGTGTCCTATTTCTTGGAGCTCCTTGGCCTCCCTCTCGCTGAGTATCACTATGGCCATTCTAAGGCCACTCGTGTTGGGCTTTAATAGAATCACCCTCCTGCCGGTGTCCATCTTTCTGAGGGCTTCTCCTATTGCTGCTCTCACCTCTTCTTCCGTTCTTCCTTCTTGACTTGTCCAAGGCCCAGGACTGCTTTTTCTACATCCGCTGTAAACGCTGTCCTGTCAAACCCTTTTTCCTAGTTTAAGGAGGACATCTCCACTTCTAGTTTGTTTTACTCCTAGCACCATCGTTCCAGTCGTGTCCGGGTTTACTTCCTTTCGGATTTCCCTCAGGACTTCCGCATACGTCTTATTTTGCCCCACTTTAACTAGTAGTCCTTCTGAACGCTTGTTTTTGTTGGGCCTGGCTTTCGCCAGTGGCTCTGATGCATTGTGAGGAGCTCTTGGAGCGAGAGGCTCACGTTGTATCACCGCTTTCTCCTGTCGTTGTCTCTTCCTGACTTGTTTATCCTCGCTCTTTTCTTCAGGGCTATTAGACGGGCTTCCGCTTGACCTCTTGCTTCCAGCACTAGCTAAAACCGCGTCCTTAAGGAGCCGTCCTCGCGCGCCTCTCCTTGCATTCTCTCGTGTTACGTGCCACATTTGATAATTATCCACGTCACTTTCGTAGCGTGCATCTTTATTATCTTCTTCCTTGTGCTTTTTCCTTAACTGGATCACTAGTACTTTAAGTTGTTTAGAACGTTCTGCAGTGCGTTTCACGTCCTGTGGTGCTGTCTGACAGTCCTCGATAAGCTCATCTACTTCCTTTTCTAACTTTGTTATAAATTCCTCTTCTTCCTTGCGAACTTCTATGGCTTCTTGCCGAGCTTTTCTGTAGTCTGCTATTTGTGCCATTGACGAGGTGCTGTCCATGCTCCTAGCACTGGCAATGCTCGCTACACTTTCCATACTGCGCGCGCGTGTGTGTGTGTGTGTGTGTGTGTGTGTGTGTGTGTGTGTGTGTGTTCGTCGACATCTGTATCTCAGCCTCTACTTAGTGGATTTTAATCCACCATCCCTCATTTTCTTCGTTTTTACTATAGCATGATGGGAAAACAGTCCGTTTTATATTTTGTAGGCTTGTTTTTTTTTATAGCGATTTTTTAGTTTTGAGCTTTCAGTTTTTTCTAATAAAGTTATTGAAAAAGTTAATAAAAGTAAACTGCTTAATATGCACATGAAAGAAAAGAAAATTACCTATCTTTTTGCCGCGGAGAATTTATATTATCTTTCGTCGTTCTTTTCTTCTACACCATAAAGTGCAATGTCTTGAAACCGTTATAACTCGAAAACTAAATGATTATTGAAGGAAATTAAAACTATATACTACTTTAATTATAAGTTCATCGAAGAAAAACATCAAAAACTGAAAAAAGTCGTTTTTCTATGGGACGCAATAACTGGAATAAAAAGGCATTAATCAAGTTCAAATTTTGGAGTTAGTAAGCATTATATAGCACTTCGATCCCTATGTTTGGGTTGTTTATGAAAAATCAAAATAATTGTATCCATCAAACAAAAAAAAAAAAAAAATTGAGATTTATATATGAAGTAAAAACAATTATGATATTAAGCAATACATAATGTTGAAGGAAGCTACGTGCCAAAGAATTGGCAGCGGTTTTCTGTCAATACAACTCAAAAAGATATCGATAAATAGCAAGAAAGCAAATCGATAGACCTATTTGATACCTACAACTTTCTTATTTAAACTATTTCGATCGAAGCTATATTGCTTCCTCCTAGAGGAAGCTTTGTAATAGTCAAATTTTCAGTTTCGCTAAAACTTCGTAGAAACGCATTTGGAGTTGTTTGAAGTTCGAATCATACGTTCGTAGAAAATGTCCGTGCAGATGGTTGTGTGTGTGTGTGTGTGCGTGTGTGTGTGTACCGTCATGATTCTAGAAGCACGCAACCGATCGTAAAAAATTTGACATGCATATATGTTTTCTTATTCTGAATTCGGGAATTTTTTTTTTATGATTCTGACCATTTTATGGCCATATTATAGTCATTTTTTGAATTTTGAAAAAATTTAATTGCTTTTTTCTAATGATATGATTTATGCAATATATTCAACAATAGTGTATCTGAAAGAACATAAAATTTCCTACTTTTTCCCGCAAGATTTTCCAGATTAACCGTTCCGTTAAATTTTTATGATAAAAAAGGTCTTAAAAAAATATATATGTATATATATATATAAATTTAAAATTAATGTTCAAACGTTCTGTAAAAAATTATAATAATAGAAAATAATAATACCTACCTGGTGTGAAAATTTTAAGCATTTTTATTGACTAGTTTTTGAGCTAAAAATCAAAAACTAAAAAAATTGGTATTTATATGTCTTACGGTTACGGAGTAAAAAGGCTTTAATTAAGTTGAAATTCCGGGAAAATATAGATCTTTTGCTTACTTCAGCTAAGTTCTTTTTGCCGCCTATGAAACCGATTAGTTTAAAAGATATTAAGATTCAATGTTTTGTCTCTCGCCCTGTATATACTGTATAACTGAAAATGACTGTTTTTGTTAAACCTTACGGAACTTAATGATTAGGCTTCATATTTTTTAAGTTTATGTATAAAAAACCGCTGCCAATTCATTGGCACGTAGCTTCCTCCAACGAAATTTATTGATCCAATAAATAAAATATTATTTTAAAATATAGTATGTGAATGATATTTTAATATTATCAGTATGACATAAATTCGTATAAGGAGGGACTTTACGACGTGCAACGACAACCCTATAAGAGAAGCCAAATTTTTTAGAAAAATCGTTTTTTACATTTCAGCTCTTTACTTAAGAACCGCTCAACGAAATTGTTTGAAATTTTAACAGCAGATATCTTTGTTTATGGTGAATCACCAGATACAATTTTGAAGCATTTGACTACATTGTTTTAGAGATATGAGGAATCAAAAAATTTTCAAAAAAAAAATTAAAACCTCGATATCTTAAGAACCATAGGGGTTTCAAAGGGGTTTCAAAGCTGCGCAATGAACTTAGCCCAAACATATAAAATATCTACCTTTTCCCAAAATCTCAAGTGCTATAAGGCCTTTTTACGCCCGTAATCGAGACTCAAAAAAAACTCATTTTGTTCAGTTATCGATTTATTTTTGAAAAAATAAGTAGTCAAATCACTTTAACTTTTAATTGAATATAGTTTGACACGTAATCCATCAACATATTGTTTTTCGTGAGGTTATGATGTGTAGTTTCAGAGATATGAATTTTTTTTTAAAAATCAACTTTTTCATTTTATCTGCCGAACGGAGCGATTCCGAGGACCAAACGAAGAAAAGTAGGTAATTTTATTATCTTTCAAATGCATTTTAGCTGAACTGTTTGTAACAATGGAATGATTAAAAAAAAAAACGAAAATAATGTTTTTCAAAAATCAAAAAATGGCCATAAAAAAGAAAGTAATTAAAAAAATTAAAAAATAAATGTTTTCCCGAATTCAGAATCCAAAAATAGATATGCATGTCAAATTTGATTGATATTGACGGAGTAGTTTCAGAAATATCACGGTACACACACACACACACACACACACACACACACACACACACACACCCACACACTCACACACGCACACACACACACACACACACACACACACACACACACACACACAGACACACACGCACACACACATCCATACGGACATTTCCTAAAAACACGTAATTCGAACTTCTAACATCTAAAAACATGTTTCTATGAAGTTTCAGCGAAACTGAAAATTTTACTATTACAAAGCTTCCTCTAGGAGGAAGCAAAATTCATTTAAAAACATTTTAAAAAAACATTAACAAACTACTATATATTAAAACAATATTTTATTTATTGAAACTATAAATTAAGTTGGAGGAAGCTACGTGCCAATGAATTGGCAGCTGTTTTTTTTAGTTATTTAAGAAAACCCGGTTTTTTTTAACTTTGCCGATTGTTAAGGTTATGTTGCTGGTTCAAGCATAATAAGGATCTTTTATCGTCAAAGTAGAAACTCACCTTTAAATTTACGCTATTTCCTATACCCTCATATATTTTTTTTCCTTTCATTGATTCTACTTACAATTAGCTCTTTTCCCTATGGCTTGGACTATACATGTCGTTGAGCAGTGGCTAGTTTTAATCTATATTCCCTGCGTGAATTTTTTATAAAATAATTTAAATTGTCCAGAAAGCATTGTGCCAAGCCCGATTCCATAGAATCATCCCTTTTTTAGTGTCCTATATATGCTGTAGAATAAGAAAAAAGTACTCCATATACATTATAAAATATTGTATACACAAAGGATTTAGTAGGCTTTTTGGTATAAGTAGGCTAAAAAATCCCACTTGACTTTCTTCGTACACAATATGCTATTACTGATCCCGTGCAACAGATGCATCGAAAATTCATTCACAATCATCTCGGGATCACGTGAATTTTCTGGGTATCTCTCGCGCGGTTCCCAGAGAAAGCTTCCATATTTAGTGTAAAAAATCATCTGTTTTATTATAAAAATTGAACAAAACAGTAAATCTGGAAAATCTTGCAGGAAGAAGTTTAATTAAGTTTGATTAAAAATTTTTTTGCTTTTTCAGATACACTATTGTTAAATATACTGTATAAATCATATTATTGAAAGAAGTAAAAATATTTTTTAAAAAATCGAAAAATAACCATAAAATGACCATAAAATGCCGCAGGAGGCCAGCTAGCCTACGGGCCTGCGAGACTTGTGTGGACGCTAGCGTCATGGAATACCCCGGCGTAGAGGTAAGCGGACCGAGGACGAGAGAGAGAGTGTGTGTGTGTTAGCGCAGTGCGGGTGCACGGAGAGAAAGCGAGAGAGAGAAAGACGCGTGAACGGGCACGGACGGCGCACTGACAGCGGTGCCGAGACCTGACGCTTCACGGCGTAGAGGAATCGCTCGCGAGTCGTGCGTTCGGAGAAGAAAGAGAGAGACGCCGCTAGCGGGACAGCCAGCCACGCGCGCAGCCAGTTCCGCGGTGCGCTGCCAGGAGAGACAAAGGAGAGCGTGTGCGTCGTAGAGAGACAAAGGAGAGTGCGTGTGCCGTAGAGACAAAGAGAGAGAAAAGCTTGCGCCCTGCGTGGCATAGTCGTACGGGAGGCTCTTGAGCCACCGTGTTATAAGGGAAGGGTTGGGCGAAATACAGGAGGTTAAGTCTACGAATAAAGAATTGTGTGCCAGTCATTTTTCCCCCTTCCCCACGTTCTCCCAGACGGTGACGATTACGGCGAATCTTCCGACAAATAAAAATTCGGGCGCAGTTGAAGCGCGAGGAGTTGTGTGCTCGGTGCTGGGAGGCGCCGCGTCGCATTTTTTCCAGCTTTGGCTTATATCTCGGTACTCTTAATCTCGAAAAAAATTACAGAAATTAAAAATGATTCTGAGTGAACTTCCTACAAAGTAGGAGACACGCCGAATTTTTTTCAATATGTTTATATTGCAAAACACGCGATTAATTGCAAAAAAATCAATTTTTGACACTGTGTGCGAAATTTGATTTCTCCTAGCTGCGTAGCGTACGCGAAATGCCTGATTTTCACGCGCAGCGTGTGAGAAACTCTGTATTTCGAGCACAGCGTGTGCGAAACTCTGAATTTCGCTCATCTGCTAAGAACATAAATTCGCACATTCGTGTCAAGAAATAGTATACGATAGTCGTGCGCTTCGGTGATCATCACACTCGCTTTTTTGTCACCCTGGCTACGCTCGAGTGACAAAATACGCTAGTGTGAAAATCACCTACTTCGCGCACTCGTATCGTAATATACTATTTTTTGTAATTTGAATAACTTCTTCGTTTATTGATGCATCATTATGAAACTTAACTACAATATGTGTTTTAGGTCATAAGACAAGTGTGCAAAAGGATTTTTCCCGAATACCAAATGGCTACCTATTAACAAATAATAAGTGCGTTTTTTGAGTATCCTTTTATCTTTAGAACAATTTTTTTTAAAAACTTTTTTCTTAGTAAATCGATTGGAAATATGCTATTATTTTAAAATAGAATTTATCATCAATTTTTTTTCGCTGATGATGTTTATGGACGTAAACTGTGTAATGGCGGCTGAAAATCGTACTTTCGAGAGGTTTGGAAAAACGCCGACCTTTTAATGCAAAAAATTTTAAAAATTTAGAAAATTTTAAAAATTTAGAAAATTTTAAAAATTTAGAAAATTTAGAAAATTTAGAAAATTTTAAAAATTTAGAAAATTTTAAAAATTTAGAAAATTTTAAAAATTTAGAAAATTTAAAGAATGTAGAAAATTTTAAAATTTAGAAAATTTAAAAAATTTAGAAAATTTAAAAAATTTAGAAAATCTAAAAAATTTAGAAAATTTTGAAAAGTTTGTTAATTTTGAATATGAAAACGCTTATAACTCAAAATTTGCAGTTTACAGCAAAATTTCGTCATTAAGTAAAAAATGTCAGCAAAAAGAATTTTTTTGCTTGTTTGTAAATATCGGGTACTTTACACCCGCTTAATAGGTACGAAAAACGCTAAAACCGTGCATGTGTTACAAAAAATCTATCATGTCATTGTCGTATGTAATGTATAATCGTAATTTTGTCGTGATCATATCGCTTCCATCTGGCATTGAGCCATGCGGTGATCGGCTCCTCCACACTTAAAGCAGAGGCTTGACCTATATCTGCCCTATTGCATTCATCCTTCCAGTTTTCGAAGCCTAAGCACTTGTAGCACCGTACTACCTTCACACATTTGTTATCCTGTATCTTATAGGGTCCGTTCTATTTCTAGGTGCTCCTCAGCCTCTTCCTTGCTGAGTATCGCTATGGCGATTCATAGGCCTTTTATGTTTGGCTTCAGTAAGGCCACACTCCCGCTTTTGTCTGGCTTTTTGAGGACTCCTTCTATTGCTGCTCTTCTTGAGGTTCTCATTCACGTTTCACATGGTGCCGAAATCGTGCTCAATGGCTCTACCAAAACTAATATTTTGTTCATTTTTGGTTGTTAAATAAAGTTATTAAAAGTACAAATTTACGAATGTGGTCGCCCAGTTTTGGCGTTATGATCCGCATGATATGATCATTCAGAAATCGTCAGTGTGTTATAAAAATACTTAATATGTTTTTTATTTCCAGATGGTAATCGATCACGAAAGTTGGGTGATGAATCTCAAGGAGGCAAATCTTTATGACTTTCCAATATGGTATAAATCATACAGTGCACGACAAACATTTCAAATGCCATCATTGTTACCAAAGGATTGGGATTCACTCATAGATAAAATGACGAATGAACCAAACGTATTCGACATTTATTACAAGTATGTTTTAAATTCAATTTTTATTTTCTTCAAGAGATTGCTGATTATTTTAAAATATGCATTTTATCCGACTTTTTAATTTTGTTATTAACTCCAGGGTTATTATTAACTTCAGAGTTAAAGCCGAAAAGGACCAATTAATAATCCCTTAATCAAAATAATAGGAATAGAACTTCTGTAATATGGATGTATAATGTAACAATACACTCGAAATTGACATAAATACAATAAATTTTTCTAACCTAGCTACGAAAGGTAAAGTTTTATACTCGGCTCGTAATAAATATAACAAAAACACAACAGTGATAATGCAGGTAACTGCTGAAATAAATAAAGTAATCAGAGACAACAGAGACAGAATTTTTGTTAGCTACCAGAATTTCAGAGTTCTAGACATTATAAATGCAAAACCTAGTTATATGGATTTGTGCCAGAATACGCTTTCTATGCTTTAAGGGGACCTAACCACGTTAAATTGTCAAAAAATGAAAAATCGGAATCTACGTTTATATTAACATTAAGTTGTTTAAAAATGTATTAAACAAACATATAAACTTAAAAAAACTATAGAGAACAAGAAACAATTTTTATATGTACCAAATAGCAGGTGCAACATGTCTCCGAAGGCCAAAATTCACGATTTCCATTTTTTCACTCACCGCAGACTTACTTCAGTTAAACTTTACGAACACGTTTAAAATACACATAATTCTGACATGAGTGTAAGGATTTGTCAGTAAATTAAATCTTAAAAAGTTATCTTCAATTAAAAAAAAAATATTTGTTAAAAAATGTAAAAAATGACAAATATTGCTTCCTTCCTAAGGAAGTCTTGTAATAGTAATTTTTTGAGTTTGTGTAAAAACATGTAGGAAGTGTGTTTGGATGCATTTTTAGTCGAAAAATAATGTTTTTAGAAAATGTCCGTATGGATGTGTGTGTGTGTGTGTGTGTGTGTGTGTGTGTATGAGTGTGCGTGTGTGTGTGTGCGCGCGCGCGCGTGGCTGTGTGTGTTCGATCGTCGACATCTGTATCTCAGCCTCTACTCAGTGGATTTTAAACCACCAACTCTCATTTTCTTAGTTTTTACTATAGCATGATGGGGAAACAGTCCGTTTTACATTTTGTAGGCTTGTTTTGTTTTTATAGCGATTTTTTAGTTTTGAGATTTCAGTTTTTTCCAATAAAGTTATTGAAAAAGTTTTATGATAAAAAAGTAAATTGCTTAATATGCACATGAAAGAGAATAAAATTACCTATCCTTTTACCAGAATTTATATTATCTTTCGTCGTTCCTTTATTATACACCATAAAGTGAAATTTTTTTAAAATGGTTATAACTCAAAAACTAAATAGTGAATCATTCTAAAAAAATACATGATTATTGAAGGTAATTAGAACTATGTACCACTTTAATTTTAAGTCAGTTCATCGAAAAAAAACATCATAAACTGAAAAAAGTTGTTTTTCTATGGGAGACGATAACTCGACTAAAAAGGCATTAATCAAGTTCAAATCTTGGATTTAGTTAGTATTATATAGCATCTTGATCCCTTTCTTTGGGTTGTTTACGATACCTGTTAGTTTCGGAGGTATGAGAGAGGAAAAGATAGATAGAGAGAGAGAGAGAGAGNGGGAGGGAGGGAGAGAGAGAGAGAGAGAGAGAGAGAGAGAGAGAGAGAGTGAGAGAGAGAGAGAGAGAGAGAGCTTTAATTATATAGGGTAAGTGTACCAGTTACTGCGGACTTTTTTCCCGGGCGACTTCAAATTACTAGAGAAGAGCGAAGATAATTAGAATGCGAATAATTTTTTTTTTAAATTAAAGATTTTAAACTTATCTAAATAATTACATGTCGTATAAAGTCATAAGTTATTTATTTGTTTAGAAAAATAATTATTACAAAAGGCTCTTCTCGATTCTATTACTGCGGGCGTGTTTCTATTACTGCGTTTGTAATACTGCGGATGTACTAGTTACTGCGCACATATTACAGCGGATTCGTACATGCCGAACTTTTGTTATTTTTATACTAAATGTAAAATGTATAAGTATAATTACGTTGTTCAATAACAGTTCTTTCCTTGTGAACGCTCAAAAAACATGATAAGATGAAAAATCAGAGAAAAAAACTAAGATTTAAATTAGTAGGGTTAGGTTGCCCGATTCCCGCAGTAATAGGTACCGCTCATAGAGTAGCAAAACACTAATTACTGCGGATTTATGCACTATATTTGTAATAATAATGTAATAATAATTTTTTTAGGGTACCCGCAGTAAGTGGGTCCTCCGCAGTAATTGATACACTTACCCTATATATAATTGGTTAAAAATAATTGTATCCATCAAAAAAAAAAAAAAATAAATAAATAAATAAAATAAAAAAAAATAAATAAAAAAAAAATAGACAATAAAAAATAAAAAATAAATGATAGAATTATATATGAAGTAAAAACAATTCTGATATTAAGCAATACATAATGTTGAAGCAAGCTACGTGCCAAAGAATTGGCAGCGGTTTTTTTTTCTCTTATTACTTTTATCAAGCTCCTTTCCCTATTGTTTGGGCTATACGCAAAATGGCCGTGGTCGCTGGAACAGTACCTGTGAGTAGCGTAAACCTTACGCCGGGTTGCTGTAGATGATGCGACGAAGGCTGCCGCTGTGCGTCGTCGTGGTAGAGAGTTGATCCCACCACGTTCGCTGTAGATGGGCTGATGCGGGACTTTCTCCAATGGCTGCAGTGGAGCCTTGTAGATGGGACGATGTCCCTGAAGAAGCTGATGCAATCCCGGTCTTGAGGCCAGCTATAGAGGGGCTTCGGCCGCTAGATATGGAGTGTCCGATGCTCACCAGGAAGTCATAGCGGGTAAAATCAGAAGGCAGTCGGATAAATAAAAGACTTGTAATTTATTCGATGAGAAAAGACACTCTCTCTCTTCTCGCGTTCGAGCATGTGCTAACTCTAGAGGCTGAACGCTTTCTGCCGAACATGGCGGCTAAGTCCAAGCGCGCAGCCAGCGTCGCCACCCATCGTGGCGGCAGGAGGACACCGCAACAGGAAAGAGGTGTCGACTGCGTCAGTAGAACTCAGGCCTGGGAATCAGGCACTGCTCGCGCCGCTGACTCCGGTGGTGGCCCGCGGGAGCCCCCACAGCGCTACTCGTGACGCATGCGCACAACGTCCTGCGCACCTACTGTACATAAGTACTTACATACTATACATGCATACCCAACACACGAAAACGTAGTTACATACTTGTCCGCCAGGTGAATACAGCACCGACGAAGCGTTGCGTACCGACAACTCACAACCGATGAAATTGGAACCGGCGAAATTAAAAATTTTACTATTACAAAACTTCCTCTAGGAGGAAGCAAATAAAAAACAAAAAACTGAGCCTAAGTATAGATTAAAATCCATTAAATAGAAGCTAAGATATAACCGATGCAGATTTCAATTATGCAAAGTATACAAAGTATACAGGGTAATATAATAAATTTTAAACCTCAATATCTTTGAAACCAACTCGTATCATAAGCAACCCAAAGGAAGAAATCAAGGTGCTACATAGTGCTAACTTAATTCAAAATTTTTAATTGATTATTGCCTTTTTACTCCAATTATCGCGTCACGTAAAAAAAAAACCGCTGGCAATGCATTGGAACGTAGCTTCCTCCAACAAAATTTGTTGTTCCAATAAATAAAATATTGTTTTAAAATACAGTATGTAAATGCCTTTTTAAATATTTCTAAGTTTGATTATTTTGCTGTAAAAGCAAATTTTGTATAGTAAAAGATATATAATAATCAGAAAGATTTGATCAAAATATCTAAAATAGCGAAGTTACAGAATCCATCGTTTAACTTTAAAGATATATTGTTTTAATGAATTTTTGAGAAAAATCGGTTTTTATATTTCAGCTCTTTACTTGAGAACTACACAGCGAAATCGTTTAAAATTTTAACAGCAGATAGCTTTGTTTATGGTGAATCGCCAAATAAAATTTTGAAGCATTTGACTATATCGTTTCAGAGATATAGGAAATCAAAAAATGTTCAAAACAAAAATTCAAATCTTGATATCTTAAGAACCATAGGGGTTTCCAACATGTTTTTAATGTCGGAAATATTGCTAGGTACACTCTTCTTATTATGTATTACGAAAGAAGTCGACATTATCAGCCTATTTTGAACTTGGTAGCTGCAGCTGTTAGTAGGAGATATTGCATACCTTGCAATAAAAAAGTAACAAATGGAAAGAATCATAGGTGTCCGAATAAGTGTTGCAGTTGCCTGCAGAAACTGCCTTGTGAAAGTGACCAAGTCGACTGGCATGCGGTGTGTCCACACTGTAACAGAATCTTTTTCAGTCGAATGTGTCTTTCGAATCATCTGAAACCAGGGTCATTTGATAAGAATCATACAGTATGTGCAAGTTTAAAAATTGGTATGAGGTGTTGTAGAACGATTAGAGCTATCACCAGCACTAATACACCCCCACATACTTGCGATGCAGCTTTTTGTAAAGTTTGTAAGCTGATGCAGGCAATCGGTCATCTTTCCTTTATGCGACCTGTCGCTGAAACGCGTCAGCAGGCGGCTAGTAGCAGCACGAAGAAAACAGACATTATACTTATTTTACGATTTCGAGACACAACAGTCGAAGCCTGTATTGGGTGATGATAAAACACATTTACACGTTGTCAATCTGTGTGTAGTACAGCAGGTATGTAGTGCTTACCTAGAAAACGAAAATATTTCTGAGTCAAAATTTTTGCGGGGTACGAGAGCATGTGTTCACGGACGATCCGGTAGAAGAGTTAGACTTAGCCTTGAATCGTAAAAAAAATATTACAGACGTGATCTGTGTCGCACACAATGCTCAAGGATTTGACGCGCAGTTCGTGCGGAAATATTTGGTGGGATGCGAAGATTTCCGTGAAATGCCTTCTAAACAGGTCAAAAATAATTATGATGAAGTTTGCAAACCTAAAGTTCCTCGATAGTATAAATTATTTACATATGGATTTGAGCGCTTTACTGAAAGCTTAAGGGCTTAGCGACGGTATTGCGAAGGGAAAATTCCCCCACTTATTCAACAGACCGGAGAATCAGAACTATGTGGGCGAGATGCCACCCGTAGAGAGCTACTCACCCGACTCGATGGGTGTCGAGGAGCAAAAAACATTTTTGAAGTGGTACGCCGATAGAAAAGAACAAAATTACACTTTTGATTTTCAAAACGAGATCATCAAGTATTGTAAGCAGGACGTTAGGATATTAAGACTAGCATGTCTTGCCTTTAGAAAGACATATATAGAATGCGGTTTGAAAGATCCGTTCTTAGAGTGCGCCACTATTGCGTCGTCGTGTATGCGTGTGTACCGTAAGCAATTTTTGAAAAAATATACAATCGGTATTATACCGTCGGGTGGCTATCGTCGAGCTAATAAACAATCGCTAAAAGCAGCACAAAAGAGACTACCCGATGGTCCTCTGGTGGATGGATTTTGCGTATTAGAAAACGATGAGAAAGTCGTACTGCAGTTCCACGGGTGTTATTGGCATGATTGTCTTCGTTGCTACACTGATGGTCGTGATTTGTCAATCGTAAATGACGAGAGTATGGACGAGCGGTACGAAAGAACGCTTAGAGTTTCGGCAAAAATTAGAAGGCACGGGTATCGTCTTATTGAGAAGTGGGAGTGTGATTCTGATCGCGAGTACAGTGAGAATGAGCAGATGATGACGTATATAAAAGAGGTCACAAAAGACTGGCATACATCACTTAATCCGCGAGATGCATTTTTCGGTAGTCGCACGGGTAACACGATAGAATCCTACGATATTCGCGAGAATAAAAAAATTAAATATGTCGATGTATGCTCATTATACCACACATTTGCAAATACGGTCGCCATCCCGTCGGTCACCCTAAACTGTATGTGGGTGAGGTTGAGTGTGCGCGTAGTACCCCCGGCGAGTAACCCCGGCGACAATATCAGCCAGATTGACGGTCTGCTGATATGCGAGGTGTTACCCCCGAGAAATCTTTACCACCCTATTCCACTCGTGAAAATGTATAATAAGCTACTATTTCCGCTATGTAGATCGTGTGCCGAGTCCGTGTATCAGGAAGCCCGTAAACGCTGTAACGGTTCGACTTTCCCCGTGAGTTGAGTAGTCGGCCGGACGCCAGGATTGGTTAGGGGAAAGGTTAATTGAAGAGACTTGTTTATGCAAATAATAATAATAAAGATATATTCTAATATTTAAGTTAACAAGTTGATAAATCAATTATGAGTCTCCATCTGTAACAGAAATCGAAATCGCGGTGATTTAGAATATTTCGCCTTCACAAGCAGTTTAGCTTAATCTACAGCGGTTTACGGTATATTAATACGTCGTTGCCGGAATTACGTAGTTTCGGTGCGGTTATCGGTTTAACGGATGCGGTATCGGAGTTTCGTACGGTGAAACGGGTTCGGGTTAAATGACGGGTCTTTGGAGGTTAGGTTTCCCTCAACTCCATGGAGTCGTGTGCGCACGGCTCTACGAATCGAGGTCGCTCGTCTCGTTCTTCTCCTGGTCCTGTGTGCTCACAGTGACCAGGCGAATCTCAAGAGGTCGGCGGGTGGTCGGGTTTGAACGGACAGGAGTAGGCCGGTGCTTCACCAGGACGTGTGCTCACGACCTGGGGAATCGTCGGCGGGGCTTTAGCTATTTTCTCAGCCCCGTGTGCTCACGGTGGCTGGGAAAAACAACCAATCCCTTGGGACGGATATTCGGGAGCAGGTGGCAACGTCGAGTATCAACTACGTGTGCTCACGTAGAGGAGACTCGGCGTTGTTCGGCTATTCCTAGTTGTCTCGTGTGCGCACGACGGCAACTCGGAGTTTCGGGTTCGTCAACAGTGTCGTCACGTGTGCTCACGAGCCGACGTTGTTGGCGTCGATCCTCTCTAGCTGTTCCTCTCGGTAACGTGTGCGCACGATGCCGACAGGAGTTCAACTCGAGTAGAACTGCCCGCTATGCCGCGCGGGCCGCTTTATATAGGCGTGTTCGCGGCGCGCCGCTCGCGCCGCCTGGCGCGTCTCCGCTGAGTTGCTAGTAGAGTCTCGCGCTCGTGCGGACTGGCCTTTCGGTTGGTGCGCGCGCGCGCTCACCAGTGCTAGGGTCACGATTATTCGGAGGGACACCCAAATGACAACTTCAGAGGGCGTTGCTGTAAGAACAATCCGCTGCGTCTCCTGAAGTTAGCCATTGGGTGTCCCTGCACCAAGCGGCTATGTTCGGATTGCCGGTGGCCGCGCCGTTCGAACAACCCAAAGCTAATCTAAAACTAAAATACAAAAACCGATACACCAAACCTACTTACCCAAGACATGCGAATATAAAACGTGGATACTAATATATCTTACACCCTTAAACTCATGGGTTTTTCAGCTACACCAAGCACAGCGAGGTGCAAATAAGAACATAAAAATATACAGCAAAATTTTCTAAAACCATTTACACCAGGTACAGCGAGTTGCCAATATAAAACATCCTAAGCACATTAACCCACCTACCCCATGTACAGCAAATTGCTAATCTAAAACGTAAATATAAAATCCTAAGTCCCTTGATCAACTTACTCCATAAATTTTTAAATACGTCAGTACATCGAAATTCGAAGGGAGGCAAGCCGAGCGCAAGAAGCAAAATTTCAAAACCAAAACCCTTAAAGCCACCCACCTAATACGGCAAAAAGTTTAAATCAGAAAATTATTTTACACGGATCGGCCATCGAAGAAGCCCGAGCTGAGAGCGAGATAATCATTTTATAAACCAAGATCTCAAATCCGCCTGCCGTATACGTCAAGAAATAGAATGAAAATATTATTTTACATAGTCAGCACTTCGAAGGGAGGCAAGCGCAGAGCGAGATAATGTTTAATAACAAAGATACTCAAACGCACCGTACCCATCGGCCAAAAGTTAAATAGAAATAGTATATTACGATACAAGTGGCAAAATAGTCATTAGCGGCACGCATGTATTAGCACTCGCGGAGCGTAGCGAAGGCAGCTAAACGGCCGTGTCGTACCGGACTATTCGTCGGTCCCTACGAGACAGCACAGCCCTAGATCTTATCAAGAGACGTTATTCTCGGCGAGAGTAGCACGCGTTTCGCTCGCGCGAAGTAACAGAGATTGCTCAAAGGTTTGCAGTTCAGCTTCTCTCCGCGATGAAGAGGGGGAGAAGCCACAGATCAACTTTATGCGCGCGAAGAGTAGCACAAGATCAACTTATCCGCGAAGAGTACGCACTGTATCCGCGAAACTATTTATTCCTTAAATTGTCATTAACAAGAGCTAGTCTAATATAAACATGTAATTACACGCAAAACTAGCACTAAGTGAAAAGAACAAAAGACCTGACCTTGATGGTATGGTTATAAACCTTGAACATCAAAATACCACCGGTTTTATAATTCGATTGTAAAATAGATAAAAATAAATAAATATTTTTTATTAATATGACACTATTTTTTATTGATTTTACTTATTCCTGAGTATTGTAAGA
The DNA here is from genome assembly GCA_012977825.3 of Pteromalus puparum. Classification (NCBI taxonomy): domain Eukaryota; kingdom Metazoa; phylum Arthropoda; class Insecta; order Hymenoptera; family Pteromalidae; genus Pteromalus; species Pteromalus puparum. The sequence continues at coordinate 34,249,346 of CM053172.1, forward strand.
TTTTATATTAACTAGCTCTTGTTAATGGACCTTTTAAGGAATAAATAGTTACGTATCAGTGCTACTGCTTCGCGGCATAAGTTCATCTGTGCTACTCTTCCGCGCATAAGTTGATCTGTGCTACTCTTCGCGAGAGAAACTGAACTGTGCAACTCTTCGCGGAGCGAATCGGTATCTGTGGTCTACTCTTGCAGGCGAGAATGAACCTGCTAATTTCGATAAGAATCTGGCTGGCTGGTCTCGTAGGGACCGACGAATTATACTACGAGGTATCTTACGCCTAATTTTATAGCCACTGACTAGCCATAAATCGAGCGTAAGCGAGGCGATCAGCTCACGTGCATTAATGGACTATTTATGCCATGGATAGGCGTGACGTAGATGCGGATTTATGCCACACGGTGCTATAATATTATTTTAAATATATCTCGGCACATTTGAGGAAGGCGAGTGAGAGCGAGGATAAAATTTGAAATAAAAATACCTAAACACACCTACCCCACGCGTATTGAGTTAAATAATAAAATACCTGGGCACATCGGAGGAAGGCGAGTAAGAGCGAGGATAAAATCTAAAACAAAAATGCTTTAACCCACCTACCCCAAGCGTAAAGAATTGATAATAAAATGCATCGGCACATCGGAGAAAAGCGAGTGACAGTAAGCAATCAATCTAAACTCACCTACCTCACACTGCAGTGTGTATAATAATAAAATACCTCGACACATTGGAGGAAGACGTGCGAAAGCAAGGAGAATTAAATTCAAAACAAAAACACTTAAACGTACCTACCTGCATTTGCGCCTGCATTTTTACGAGATAATTTTTATTTAAAAAATGCTTCGGCAAATCGGAGGCAGGCGAGCAAAAGCGCCCGAGATTAAAACCAAAACCATCACCAATCAGCACCCCTTAAAACCCACCTGCCATGTGCGTCTTAAGTTTTATCAGAGAATATCTGTTAAGAAAATGCGTCGGCAAATCGGATAAAGGCGAGCGAGAGCAGGGGAGTTTCAAACCAAAACTTCCCCTTTGCGCCTCGAGTTTCATCAGAGAATATCTGGTCAGAAAATGTCAGCTCATAAAGCAAATATAGCAAGCTAAAACGAACAAGAGTTATGCTATGATTGAGTTAAACTATTCAATTCAATGATCAGCTATTTTCTGATTAAACCTCGAGGTGCACAGGGTAGGTGGGTTAACGTATTTTTATTTTAGATTTCACCCACGCATTCACTTGCCTTCCTCTGATGTTCCAAGGTATTTTATTATTAAACTCAAGACGCGTGGGGCAAATGGGTTTAAGCATTCTTGTATTTGATTTGTTGCTCGCTCTCGCTCGCCTTTCTTAAGCGAGCGTTTTTTGCTAGTATCAATTAAGAAATAATTGATGGATCAGGGGGTAAGTTTTGCTCTCAACTCAGACGAAAGCCTCAAAGCTTTTTTACCCTCCATAAATTGCTAGTTTCATGAAACATCAGGGTCTAAAATTTTATAGTAAACATTATAAGTTTCAGTCAGCTAACAATCTGAATATAAAGCCCTCAAAATCTTTTATTACCAACCTATTTAAAATTATATTTTCCGATTTAAACCCTTGCCGTATGGGAAAGGTGGGTTTAAGGGTTTTGATTTTATCTTCGCTCCTGTATCTATCTATCGTCTATCTATCCTCTATCTATCCATCTATCCTCGCTCCTGTATCTATCTCTCTATCTATCTTCGCTCCTGTATCTATCGCTCGCTGTTAGCCTCGCTCTCGCTCGCCTCTCTTCGATCTACCGACCTGATTAAAATAATATTTTCTGATTTAAACTCTTGCCGTATAGGATAGATGGTTTTATGGGTTATGGTTTCTGATTTTGTTCTTGAATTTCAAAGTGCCAAGGTATTTAAAAATTTAACATTTTTATCTATGTGCATGGAAAGTTAATCAAGGGGCTTAGGATTTTATATTTATGTTTTAGATTAGCAATTTGCTGTACGTGGGCTAATGTGCTTAGGATGTTTTATATTTGCAACTCGCTGTACCTGGTGTAGATGGTTTTAGAAAATTTTGCTTTATATTTTTATTTTCTTATTTGCACCTCGCTGTGAATGGTGTAGATGAGTTTAGAGGTGTGGGATGTACTAGTATCCACGTTTTATATTCGCATGTCTTGGTTGAGTAGGTTTGGTGTATCGGTTTTTGTATTTTAGTTTTAGATTAGCTTTGGGTTGTTCGAACGACGCGGCCTCCGACAATCCGAACATAACCGCTTGGTGCAGGGATATCCAATAGCTAACTTCAGGAGACGCAGCGGATTGTTCTTACCGCAGTGCCCTCTGAAGTTGTCATTTGGGTGCCCCTCCGAATAATCGTGACCCTAGCACTGGCGCTCACTTCGCTTCGTGCGGACTCGCCTTTGTTCGCTGCGCGCGCGCGCTCGCTGGCGTCAGCTGATTTACTCGGCGCTGTGTTTGTTTACATCATGTGCGAGACTTACGTCTCGTCACAACGCAAAGACGTGAACGCGCGCGTTTCTGTCGGTACCTGGGTGGCCGACGAGCTTAAAATAGCCGTGGAATTTGGTTACGTTATTACTAAAGTATTTGAAATATGGTTGTATAAAATTACACAATTGGACAAGTGGTCACGTAAAGGTGGTCTCTTTCACGAGAACATCGATACATTCTTCGCGGAAAAGACCTATGCATCGGGATACCCACCAAAGTGTAGAAATGATGATGAGCAAGTAATAAATCGCTATATTCAGAACTATGAGCGGGAGGAGGGTATAAAACTCGACAAAAGCCGGATAAAATTCAATGCTGGTCTACATTCCGTGGCAAAGCTATGTCTCAACTCGTTATGGGGCAAGTTTGACCAACGCGAAAACACGACAAAAACTGAGATAGTCAGAGATCCGCAGAGATTGTTCGAGCAACTAACTACCCCCAATAAAGTTGTCAATTCTATACTACCGGCCAACGATGAAATTCTCTACGTTAGTTGGGCAAATAATGACGGGGATGCCGAAATTAAACCGTCACCACTTTGCAACGTAGTTATCGCTGCTTACACTACTGCTCTGGTTTCGGCGCAGGTGCGCGCCACAGCGTAAAAAGGCGACTCGCGCAGCTCCCGGTGTCATTCGCTCGAGAGAGCTCGAACATGAAGGAGCACTAAGTCTCCTAACTAAGTAGAAATTTCTCGTAGCTACTTCTTTTGACGCGCGAGTCGAGAGACTTCGGCAATATGTCCGTTCTCTTGTACTCAGCGTTCTTAAAGTAAATAAAATTTCAGTTGTATATAAACGTAGGAACAATAAACTATTTGTTCACACACACATATATATATATATATATATATATATATTCACGTCTTTTTAACTTTTCAGCTTTTCGTATAGTACTACTTCAGAGGCAATATGTCCTCTGAAGGTTAACTATACACATTTTTAATTTTAAATAGAACATCTTCGAGGCATTACGTCCTTGGAGAGAGTTCTATAAGAAGAGTATTTTGAACAGCAGTACGTCTGTTCAAAAGAATTTCTTAAAACATTTTCTATTTAAAAAAAATTAAAACACAAGTTCTTTTTAGGTTGATTAGACTTGGCTGCAATGAGTCAGCCAAGATCGAAATATCATAAATAAGAAAATAATAATAATAATAATATTTATTAATTGTTTTGCCATTAAGGCATATACAACATATGTACACTTCTTTTCTTATTACATTGCTTTCTGTTCTTATGTGTTTATGTGTGTTCTTGTTTAAGTGTGTGTGTTTTCATGTGTGTTTGTGCGTGTGTCTGAGCTTTCTCTCGCTCTGTTCTGTCCTTCTCCCTCAGTCCTCTTCCTCTCCTGCTGCATCCTCGTATCTCCATCTTTTATAACCTTTTTCTTCTGCCTGCTGCCTAGCCCTTTTTCCTTTCCTCACTATCCACTCCCTTTCTTCGTCCTACTCATACCTCAATCCCTCCACTTCTGCAATTATTGCCTCTTTTAGGCATTTTTCCTCTTCCTCCTCTTCTTCCTCCTCTCTCCTTCTCAATTCTCTCATTATGAGAGCTTTTGCCCTTCTCTCCCCGTGCGTTAGCCACTGCTCCAATCTTATTTTTCCTCCCTCTTTGATCTCTGCTCTCTTCTCCCAGATCTTCTCCATAGCTTCTTTCCTTTTAAAAATTACTTTTTTTGTGTCCTCCGACCTGGTATTCTCTATCTCCCAATCTGCTCCTTCCATGATATCCTCCATCCACTCTTTCAGTGAGTCCTCCTCTTTCCAATTATTTAGGTGCACGATCAGACCTCTATCCCAGACCATGCATCTATTACCATCTCTTTGTTTTTCCATTTTGTCTCTTCTCCCTTCCTTTCTGAACTTGTTTTCGTTGACTTCTCCTATTCTTCTTCCTCCTTTTGTGTGCTGTTTCCTCTTCTCCACCTCTTTCTTCATTTCCTTTGCCTCATCCATCTCCTTTTGCCAGTTCCTCATCTTCGCCTTCATAACCTCTATTTCCTCCCTCTGCTCCTGTACTTTCTTCTCCAGGCTTTCCCTTCTCTCCTTTTCCAGCTTCAACCTTATTTTGCAATTTTCTACCTCTTCCTTTAGGTCCCTCATCTCTCTTTCCATCTTTCTGTTTTCTTTTGCCATCTCTCACTCTCACTTTTCTTTCTGCTCTCTTTCACTTACTCCTTTTTATTATTTTTCCTTAACCTCAAAGGAGCATGTACACCTCCTGCTGCCTTTTTTCTGCCGTTCCATTTCTTTGTTCCTTCTCTCGTTTCGTTTCCTTGTTCCCCTGTTGAAGCCGCCCTCTATCTAGTTCTATTCCTAGTTACTTTTCTTCTTCCTTCTGTTCATCTGCCTCCCTGTCCTTAAACTGTCCCTGCTCCTTTTGTACCTAGCTTTTGCTCTCAGTCGATTTTTTTCTTCTTGACTATGCTTTTTATTTCTCTTGTTTTTTGTTTGATCTTTTTCTGGTTCATATGCTCCCTCTATCCTCTTGCTTGCTCCTCTTCCTCCCTCCTTCTTTTTTCTTTTTCTTCCCTCTTCCAGATTATTTTAAACAATTTTCCCAAGTTTTTTCTCTCTCCACTTAATGCATTTTCCCAGGCCTCCTGACCGCTTCCTGTATCTCTACATCTTTCGAAGATGTGCTCGTAAGTCTCTTCCTCTTCTCCACATAACCTACATTTTCTTTCTTCCTCTTTCATCCAGTATCTGTACCCTCTGGCTTCGTTCCCCATCCTGAACCTAGCCGTCGTGGCCAGACCTCTCTTCCCTACTTTTGTTTTTCCTTTTAGGTAATTTTTTCCGGTTTTTCTTCCGTTGTATTTATTAGCCTTCTCACGTCTCTGGCCTGTCTTGATTCTCTCATATCCCTTTCCCAAGTCTGTCTCTGTATGTCTTTGTCTGTTTTTTCAATTTCTGCCCATACCTGTTCTCCCTCTCTTACTCTTCTATGATATTCTTTTAGTGACCATCCTCTTTTATTTAGTTCCTCTTCTCTCACCTTTCTGCGCTCATTTTTTTCGTTTCCTCCTTCTGTCTCCTTTTCTAGCATTCTCCAGCATTCCCTCCATAAGGTACCCTCCTCCGCCTTGCTCAATTTTTCCTCATATTTCATCGCCCTTTTCCTTGTTCTTGTTTCCAGTTTAAATCTTTTTGTTTCTAGATGTAGCATGTGCTCTGGGGTTGTTCTGTCTAATTTTAATACCCATTTTATATATTTCCTTTGAATTTTCTCTATATCTTCCTTAGCTTTCCAGCCCCATACTTCTGCCCCGTACTCCGCTACGCTTTTAACCATCGTGTCAAATAGCCTCATTCTTAGTTCCCAGTTATCCCTGAACAGCTCCTCTCCTAACCCCCACATTGAGCTCATTACTGTATTCGCTTTCTCCTTCAATTTTTGTATATGTTCCTCTTCTTTACCGTTTTCTTTTAGCGTATATCCTAGATATTCGAAACTCTTCACTATTTCCAGTTCTGCTTTTTCCCAATAAAACTTTTCTTCTTTTTTCCTCCTTCCTCCGTTCTTGAACACCATTATTTTCGTTTTTTCCGTGTTCAGTTCTAACCCTTTTCTGTTTATTATTCTCTTGAACCTCTTTAACATCTGTTTTAAGCCTCCTGCACTCGTCGCTAGGAGTACAATATCATCTGCGTATGAGAGCGACCAGAATTTCTTTTTCCCCAGTATCACACCTCCTTCTTGCACCTTGCTCAACTCCCTTTCAACATCCGCCATTGTTACGTTGAAGAGAGTTGGGCTTAGCGGGCATCCTTGCCTTACTCCCTTGTGAAGTTCGAACCCTCCTATCCTTCTGTTCTCTATTTTAAGTTCACTCCTTGTGCCCTCATACACCTCTTTAACCCTGTCTCTAACTCTGTTCCCTAGCCCCAGATTATCCATCATTTCCCATATCTCATTTCTCTTTACTTTATCAAACGCCGCTCTCATATCCGCGAAACATGCATAAAAACTTTCCCTCCCTTTTTAGACAGCTCTATTTCCACCGTTTTATTCAGTATGTAGATCGCGTCCGCCGTTCCTCTCCCTTTTCTGAAACCCATTTGTGTATCATCTAGCATTCCGTTTCCTTCTAACACCCGTTCTATTTTGTCTCTAATTATCTCTGTGTAAATTTTGTACCCTGTGTCCATCAGTGTTATCCCTCTATAATTTTTTGCTTCCTCCTTATCTCCTTTCTTATGTAATGGGGTTATTAGACCCGTTTTCCATTCTACTGGTAGATCTTTTCCTACCCAAATCTCATTTAGGATCCTCGTTAACTTCCCTACTACCAGTTCATCCCCGTATATCCACGCCTCGTTTTGTATTCCGTCTGCCCCTGGCGCCTTTCCTTTTTTCATTTTTCCTATAGCTCTCTTTACCTCCTCCTCAGTGATCTGTTCATCTTCATCCATGTCACCGCTTCTCTCCTCCGCTTCTCTTCTTATCCCTGGGCTTTTTTCCTCTTCTCCTAGCTGAGTTTTAAAATGTTCGATCCAAGCCTCATCCTCTATGTTAATTTGTCCTCCTGGTCTCCTTTTCCTTCTTCTTTTCTTCACCACTTCCCAAAACTTTAGTCCTGTTCTGTCTTCTTCCGCTTCCCTTATTCTTTTCTCCATATCAGCTTCCTTTTTCTTCTCCACTAATATCCTCCATTCTCTTTTCGCTTTCACGTATTCTCTCCTGTCTTCGTCTCTTCTTATAGCTCTTCCTAGTTTCCTTACTTCTGCTTTCTTCTTTCTGCATTCTTCATCCCACCACGAGTTCTTCTTTTTTTTCCATTTTTTTCTTGCCCTTTTCTTAGTTGCCCTTTCCAGTTTTTCTTTGAGCTCTTTCCATTCTGTCGCTTCGTTCGCTTCCTTCAGTTCCTCTCTGAACAGCCTTATAGTTTCCTTTGTCCACACTGCTGTCATTTCGTCCTGTCTCTCATCCCTTTCTCTCTCCCATTCCTCTGTATACGCTTCTATCTCTATTGCGTTGTGGTCTGAGTCTAGTCTGTGCGTTACCCCTATTTTCTTTATTCCGTTTCTCCCCTCCTCATTTGCTATAACGTAATCGATTACTGAGCAGCCCGCACCTCCTATATAGGTGTACTCCCCCTGCTCGTCTCCCTCCGTGATTCCGTTCAAAATACTTAGTCCCATCTCTCTTATCCTGTCTACCATTTCTTCTCCTTCTCTGTTTTTTTTTCATCCTTGGAGCATCTTACCTCTGTCCTTCCCTCATCGTCAATTCCTCCTCCCTCTGTACCCGTTCTTGCGTTCATATCTCCGCATATTATCACCTTTCCTCCTCCAGCCCTCTCTACCAGTTCAACCATTTCCTTATAATTTTCCCTTTTCTCCTCTCTCATGTATACTGTCCCTACCCACCATGTTTCTCCCTTCTTTTTTATTTTTGCTCCTATACATTCGCTGGTTCTCTCTTCCAGCCATTCTATCTCCTCTGTCTTTTCCTCCATCTTTACTGCCATTGCTAGTCCTCCCTTTACTCTTCCTCTCCCTCCTCCTTTCTTTGGTTCTCTTATCCTAAATTCAAACCCACCCAACTTCTTTTTCCAGAATGTACCTTCTCTATCTTCTAACCAAGTCTCTTGTAGGCAGATAATATCAAACCCCCTTAAGTATTTCCAGGTCTCCTCATCTAGCCCCTTTATGCCCGCTATATTCCAGTTAATTATCCTTAAGCTCCTCTTTTTTCTCTTTATCCTGTTCTCTGACTCTCCTTTTGCTCCGAAAAAATTCTTGGTCCCTCTCGTTCCACGCGTATTCCACCTCATCTATCCACAGTTTGTTATGCCCTATCTTCACCGTTTTGCCCTCTTTTCTTAAGTTTACCGCTGTTTCTCTTATCTTTTTCTTATTCCTCCTTTCTTTCCAAGTTAGATCGTGATCAACAAATATGTCCGTCCCTTTTAGCTTTGATTTTTCCTTCATAATTCTCCCTTTCTCTTCCCATTTCCCACATTCTACCCCTACTCTACGTATTTTCCCTTTTATTGCCCATGTTTTTCTTATACTGACCTCTATACTCAGCATCTCCTTCATCCAGTATTCCACTGTCTCTTTGTCCCATCTTTCTTCCTGCCACCCCGTGATTACCAGGTTGTTCCTTCTTCTGTCTCTCTCTCTCCCTCCTCTATCCTCCACACTAGTTCTTCTATTTGTTTTCTATTTTTTTGCGACTCTATTTCCTTTTTGCTGTTTCCTCCGCTTTCAGTCTGTCCACTTTCTGTTTTTTTACCTATCTCTTCACCCAGTTTTTCGATCTTCTCTACGATCTCTTTAATTTCCCTCTTTCTTTCTGCCTTCTCCTTTTCTAACCTTTCCTCCATTTCTTTCTTGTCTTTTTCTCTATTAGCCTCTTCTATTTCAATTGCTTCCTTCCATTCCCTCTTTATCCTTTTTCTTTCCTCCGCCTCCTCTTTTATCTTCCCTTCTAATGACTTCAGTCCGGTTTCTATCTGCTTGTTTAATTTGGATTCTAGTACATATATCTCTGTTCCCAAGCCTCCGTCATTTTCTTCCTTTCCTTCTGCTCAAAATCCACTTTCTTGTTCATCTCATCTAGTTTCTTCAATACCAGGTCCATGATCCCTTCTTCTTTATTTTCTTCCTCCTCTTTGTTTCGTCTCCTTTCTGTGTCCGGACTCTCCACCTTTTTGGTATTTTCTTCTTTGTGCTCTGTTGGTGACTATTTCACGTCACCTCCTCTAGCAAAAATTTCCTTCTCTGTTTTATCCTCTCTCTTTTCTAATTTCTCTCTCTTCTGCTTGTCCTTCTCCTCCGCTGGGCTTCTTTCTTTCCTCTTATTCGTGTTTTCCCAGAGACTATCTTCCAATTTCCTCTGTTTTAATGGGTTGCACGGTTTTCCACCTTCTCTGCCTCTTCCTCCTTTTTTTCCTTCTCTCGGCGTTTCAGATCCCCTCTGTTTTCCCGCTTCTTCTCCCTCCGCTCCCACCAGTGATGGCTGCGGCGTTCTGAAGCACGCGTTTTTCACTCCGTTCCCGTTCTCCGTTCCAATTATTATTTCGTTGATTTCGGTGTTCGTGAAACTCATACTCCTTGTCCAACTATCTCTGTCCTTCTCTATCCTTTCCTAACCTCTTCAATCTGTCGCTTCCTTTCTTAACCTTTTTGTCCCTCTTCATGAATACCTCTCTCTTTCCTTATTGCTTCCCTGCTTCCTGTCCCTCCTCTCTTCCCTTTCCTCTCTCTTCACTTTTTATCCCTCCTGTCCTTCTCCTCTAAATTCACCTGATTTTTTCACTCTCACTTTTCTACCTCCTTCTCCCGCCAACACACTTTCGTAAACCCCAAATAAGAAAATATTTAATTACAAAATTTTTATAAGAGAATGAATTCAAATACCATGACATCCCGGACCACAAAAATATAAAATAAAATATACGAGCTCGGTCGGAGTATTTCAGCACTTAAAGTTACTCAACCCTAGCTCCTACGTTCCTCTGCATCGCCCCTTGTCACTAGCTTCCCATCTTGTTTTCAGCCCTTGTCTTCTTTCTTGAAGCATCCCAGATCTCATTCTGGCTATTGTCATTCGTTCGTCTCCTAGCTTCCAATACGTCCTTCCTTTCCAGTGCTAAAAGGTCAATAGGCGGCATGCCTGATATAATGCAGACCGCATCATCCGATACCGTACGGTAAGCGGACGCCACTCTTAGTGCACTCTGCCTGTACACGGTAGTCAACTTTCGTGCATACGAGTTCACCTGCATCGCATCTGCCCTAATTGGGTCTCCATAAAGCATGATCGACGTGGTCATATTGGCTAGGAGTAACCTTCCCTTCCGAGTTGACCCTCCTCCACTTAGCTATCATTCGTGATAGAGCAGCGCTAACATTTGCTGCTTTACCACTGACTATTTTTAGATGTTGTTTGAAACTTAGTCTAGCATCGATGGTGATGCCCAAGTATTTGATGGCTGGTTGAGAGGCGATCTCATGTCCATCCACCATCAGTGTAATTTCCTTTATCTTCTTGCTACTAGTAATAAGAATAACTTCCGTTTTGTAACTAGCTAGTTCCAGACCTGTCTTTGTTAGCCCTTCGTTTATTATACGGATGGCCTCTTTAGCTAAGTCAGTCACCTCTTCTTTATGTTTCGCTACTACCACTACTGATATGTTGTCAGTGAATCCTACGACTGTTGCTCCTTCCGGTAATTGTAGCCTTAGTACCCCGTCGTACATGATATTCCATGTCGGTGGGCCAAGTACTGACCCTTGGGGGATGCCTGCTCGCCGCACAGTGGGATTTTTTGGTATATTCGTGGACAAAATTCTTGTTACAAGAGAATTTTCAACCAATCGTGGCAATTTTTTTTTAAATACTCGTTATCACTTGTACTTTAAGCAGAAAGTGCGGAAATTTCGATCTTCCAAACCCCTTAATAATGGCAAGTCATTGTACCCCTAATCGCACATTTCACGTATTTACACTTTGCGCATATTGTTGGATAAAAAGCTCTAGACTCTAAAATTCCATTCGATTAGTAGCAGTCTTTTTATTTAATAATTTATAAATATCTACTTTTTCAGAATTTAATAATGGTTGTATAGTAGCAGTCTTTTTATTTAATAATTTATCAATATCTACTTTTTTTAGAATTTAATAATGGTTTTAAGAGATTTTTAATAAATTCTCAAAGGGTTAATTTTCTAAACCTCACTTAACGATATCTCTATGTTGCAAAATATACCAAACAAATTTAAATTGAATTTTGTCGAGCCTGAGTGTTTCTTTCACATGGTATATACGATCTTATAATGATTAATTAATTTAAGATGTAATATAATCTCAAAGTGATCGAAAGATTTCATCTTCGTCCTTTTTTCTTAAGATATTTCAAATTCTGAGACAATGAAATAATTATGAAGAGGGATTTCGATTCTCACTAAAAACTATCGTAAATGTTTTCACTGGTTCGTGGATTGTGGGGTTTGTAAATTTTTTTAGGTCTGTGTAAACGTATATTTTTAATAATCTTATTACATTTTTATTAAATGCACAATTGGTTGACAATAACAAACGCTCACTAGGAGCTAAATATATTGACAAACCTGTGTGCTTACTAATGTTAGAAGCAAGGAAAATGAAGTTAAACTAGAGTTAGAATTTATAATGACTAAACGGTCGTTCTCCAAGCGAAAACGAAGCTCTAGCTGACGCAGAGCAATGCGATCAGCTTAGGCTCTACAGTTCGACTGACTCTACAGTCAAGCAACAGGTACGGCCAAGAGAGCGAGAGAGAGGGTGTTGTGAGTGAGACCTTAATGTGTCAGAGCGGGGGAAGACGGCGTGGTGTGAGAGTCAGAGTATAAAGTACAACTCAGTCTTATTAAAAAATATATACTTAAACTAAACTGGTATGTCTTATTATTTACACTACAACATGGCGCTGCGGATATAAAGAATTAAGTGCGGAACTGAAAGGGACTAACAAGGAGAGCTACCAGGCTCCGGGAAAGGGATTCCGCTAAGACTTTCAGAAATGTTTTCTGGTAATTAAAAATGAGAGAAACCAGTTGTAGTTTGATCTCATAGGCCTTTATTTGGGAGTTATAGCCAATTTTAGCCAAATTCAACCAAAAAACCTAGTTTATTCAAACGAGTATAACTTCTAAGGCATAATTCTTAGAGGATTCTGTATAAAATTTACTTCAAGTACGGAAAATTTCCTATAAAATGAGGCGATTACAAAGGCCAAAAGATATTTTCTTCGAATGATACAGCTTATTCGAAATTTTATCGTATTTCCGACTTGGAAAATAGTTTACAGAATAATCGTTAGAAATTAAGTAAAATCATTCATTGGTTATATTTTTTGAAAAAAAAAAAATGATATTTTGGTTTTAAAAAACACCTTAATCGATAGCAAATTTTACGTACTTAAAGTAAATTTTATACAGGATGCTCTAGGAATTATGCCTTAGAAGTTATACTCGTTTGAATGACCTAGGTTGGCTATGACTCCCGAATAAAGGCCTATAACTACAACTGGTTTCTCTCATTTTTAATTACCAGAAAACATTTCTGAAAGTCTTAGCGGAATCCCTTTTTCGGAGCCTGGTAGCTCTCCTTGTAAGTAGTAATAGTAAAAATACAAGTGTAAGAAATACAGAGCAAAACAGTGGTGACCACGGCAGGAAACACACAAACGACATTGACGATCACTACGACTTCGTCATCATTATCGGGATTAAAACCCCCAGGTAATTTACAAAAGATGTCGGCAGAAGGGTGAACAAAGTTGAAACAAAGTTGCATCAGGCACCAACAAAATGGATGAAGAAGTACAGGTAGCAATACTCTAACTTTGCATAGGTAAAGCATGTGTCGACGTATATAACACGTTAGGATTGACAGATGAAGAAAAGAAGATATATAACACAGTGATAAACAAATTTGAAGACTATTTTGTACCGATCAAGAACGAAAGTGTAAATTCACATATATTTTTTACTAATAATCAAGAATCGGGTAAAGCGTTTGATGCTTATATAACAGAACTCAAAAAGCTAAGTGCAGATTGCAATTTCAGAGACTTGAAAGACCGTTTGATCAGAGATAGAATTGTAGCAGACATAGTAGATAAAAGAGTCAAGGATAAACTACTAAGGGAAAGTAACCTAACACTAGATAAAACAGTCATAATCTGTAGAAGTGCTGAATTTTTAGAACAGCATGTGAAAAAGTTTGAACCAGTGAAGGAAATTGCGGGTATAAACAGGCAACAAAGCAGCGGCAATTCTTCAAATCGAGGTAACGGCGGCGCGGGTAGCAACGCAAGTAGAGCCCAGTCGAGGAGGGGAACGTCACAGGAATTGTCCAGCGTTCAGAAAAGAGTGCAAAGAAAGCGGTAAGATAGGACACTTTGCGAAATTGTGTAATAGTAATAAGCGTTCAGTAAAAACTGTTGATGTAAGCTATGAAAATGAATATAACGAATATGAGTATAGGAATTGCATTTGAATTGGATTAGTATTGACTCGATTAATGCACGGGAAGAATGGATACAGCAGGTAAACGTTTAAGATCGAAACAAAAAGGTGGCTTTTAAAATAGATACGGGAGCATAATGAAATGTACTACCGCGAAACGTGTGTGAGAAAGAGTACGTTAAGTCAAAGGCGTATTAAAAAATTACAATCAAGAAAAAATAAAAACATTAGGTAAAGTAACATTAAATTACAAGATAGGTAACGTTGAAAATAAAGTAGAATTTTAAGTCTTTGATGGCAATAGCATGCCAATTTCGGGTTTAAAGAGCTCAATAGTTTTTAATTTGATGAAGAGAATAATTCCAGAAGACGAAGAGGAATGTGTCAAGGTATTAAATGCATTTAAAGTTGCTAAAGAACATGAGGGTATACTAAAGAAATATGAGAGTGTATTTAAAGAGTATGGCAAAATAAAAGATTTTGAATATAAAATAGAACTAAAAGAAGAAAGTGTAGGTAAGGCGGAGCCATGCCGGCATGTTCCGTTTAAGTTAATAAATAAATTGAAATTGGAATTAAAAAGAATGGAAGCAGTAGGGATTATATCGAAAGTAGAAAGACCAACAAAATTTGTAAACTCACTAGTATTGTTGTTGGTAAACTAGATAGTACGATCAAAGTATGCTTAGATCCACAATACTTGAATGGATGCATAAAGAGGGAACATATACAGCTTGAAGAGATTACAGCCAAAGTAAAAAAGGCAAAATATTTCTAGAGAAATAGACTTTCAGTACCACATCTGGAAGGTACTATTTTAATAGATTACCCTATGGTATATGCTCTAGCCCGGAAGTATTTTATAGAGTGTTTAATCGAATATTTAAAGGTATTGAAAACGTAGGAATATTTGCGGATGATATGTTACTTTGGGGTGAATCTAAAGAACAATTATTAAAAATAATGGATAAAGTATGTGAAAAAGCCAAAGAGTATGGTGTGAGATTTAACGCAGCTAAAAGTGTATTTATGGTAAAGAAAGTTAAATATTTAGGTCACATCTTATCAGTGGAGGGAACCGAAGTAGATAAGGAAAAAGTAGAATCTATTGAAAAAATGCAAGTGCCAAAAACTAAAAAAGAATTGTTAACTTTCTTAGGGACAGTCAATTAAGTAACTAAGTTCATACCGAATGTTGCACAGCTAACTAGTAGTTTGAGACAACTCATTAAGAAGGATGTGCTATTCATGTGGGGCAATGCACAGCAAAAGTCTGTTTTAGAATTAAAAGAGGCATTATGTAGTCCTCCAGTATTCGCGTATTTTGATGTAAACAAAGCGATAGCATTAAGTGTAGATGCTTCAAGCAAAGGACTTGGATGTGTAATAATACAGGATGAGAGACTAGTGGCTTACGGCTCAAGAGCTTAAACAGAAACAGAGAATGCTTACAGTCAAATTGAAAAAGAGTGTTGAGCAATAGTTTAGTTTAGTAGTATGTAGACAGTTATGGCGAGACACAACAAATGATGTCATCATTTACGCCTTCTTATCTTATCATGAAAACAAACCATTCAGATAAGATAAAGGTATCATGTTTAAACAAACAAGTAATTAACATTATCTTTATTACTTATAAACAAACAATAAAAATAATGTTAATTACTTGTATGCATAAATAAACATAATATCTTATCTTAATTGTTTGTTTACATCATAAGATAAGAAGATGCTAGTGATGACATCATTTGTTGTGCATAGACATACCGACCTACTAAATAAAAAAAGAAATGTACATTGTATTATAAAAAAAATCATTTATTATAAAAAATAGTTATAATCCTCGATTATTACACACCTGTGTACACAAACGTACACTTTCGCCCGCACACACACACACATACATACATACATGTGTACACATACGTACACGTACACAAACAACGACGCAGTGTCACTATCCATTTTTTTATTTCACGCTCAACCTTTCTCACTTTGCGCTCTCTCTCTCTCTCTCTCTCTCTCGCTCTCTCTCTCTCTCTCTCTCTCTTTCTCTCTCTCTCTCTCTCTTACGCTCTGTCTCTCTTCCCGGCAGCATTATCCTCTCTTCTAGCTGTGTTGAGTATAGCAGTGGCAGCCGCGTCAGCAGCGTCTCCATTTACAGGCGATTGGTGTATGTCGGCATACACCACCTGCTGTAAAAATATGAAAAAATATTTTTTTTTGTCATAGGAATAAAAAAAAACCGCTGCCAATTCATTGGCACGTAGGTTCCTCCAATGAAATTTATTGTTCCACTAAATAAAATATTGTTTTAAAATACAGTACGTGAATGCTATTTTAAGTATTTCCAAATTTAATTATTTTGCTGTAGAAGCACTAGACACCACTATAAAAAGAAGCCAAATTTTTTAGAAAAATCGATTTTACATTTCAGCTCTTTACTTGAGAACTAATTAACAAAATCGTTTAAAATTTTAACAGCAGATAGCTTTTTTATGGTGAATCACCATTGAAGCATGTGACTACATTGTTTTAGAGATATGAGTAATCAACAAAATTTCAGAAAAAAATTCAAACCTTGATATCTTAAGAACCATAGGGGTTTCAAAGCTGCGCAACGAACTTAGCCAAAACACATAAAATATCTACCCTTTCCTAAAATATTAAGTGCAATAAGGTCTTTTTAAGCCCGTAATCGTGGCACAAAAAAAATTCATTTTGTTCAGTTTTCGATTTATTACTGGAAAAATAAGTGGTCAAATCACTTGAAATTTTAATGGGATATAGTTTAACAAGTGACCCATCAACTTGATTTTTTTCACGAGGTTATAATGTTTAGTTTCCGAGATATAACTTTTTTTAAGAAAATCACCTTTTTCATGTTATCTGCCGAACGGAGCAATCGATCCCGAGGACCAAACGGGGAAAAGTAGATAATTTTATTATCTTTCAAATACATTTTAGCTGAATCGTTTGTAACAATGAAATTATTAAAAAAAAAAACGCAAAATATTGTTTTTCAAAAATCAAAAAATGGCCGTAAAAAGAAAAATAGTTAATAAAATTAAAAAAAATGTATTTCCCAAATGCAGAATCCAAAAATAGATATGCATGTCAAATTTGATTGATATTGACGGAGTAGTTCCAGAAATATTGCGGTATACATACACCCACAACAACACCACACAATCGACACACCACACAGGAGGCGCGGCCAGCCGGCGGCACGGGCACGCGGGGACCACACTCGTAGCGCGCACGGGCACAACCACCGCAGAGCTGGCACCCGAATGACCCGCGATGACAGCACGCAGCCAGGACGCCGCGGTCGCGCTGGCCAGCGGCCGTATCAGACCCCACACACCCAGCACACAACACACCGCACCGCGCGCGCTGCGACAACCACACACACACACACACACACCCACACACACACACACACACACACACACACACACACACACATACACATATCCATACGGATATTTTCTAAAAACACGTAATTCGAACTTCAAACTTCTTCACATAACCGCTGGCATGCACCCGTTCCACGGAACCCTCCATCTTCTCGCTCTTCGGAAGTTGTGGGCTGCAGAACCACAGCTCCTTCCTGCTGCACGTTCTGGAACGTAGCGCCATGCAGTGGGCGCAGCAGATCCAGTGTATTCGGATCGTCATCCGCTTCATCCTCCAGCTACACACGCTGCACACATCCCCGATCTTGGGGATGAAGTTGCCCACAGGCGCGGAAGTAGTTAGGCCTTGCAATATCTCTATTGCCCGTTTGATTTCCTTACTCTCTTTGTACAGCTCCTCGTACGTGTCGCGGTGCTGTTGGATCATCCGCGACGCGCGCTTCATGCGAGCTTTAAGAAGAGCTGTGACGAAACAACTACACGTCGTTCATACTGCTTGATGCTTGACGGATACAAGATACTTTTTACGAGCGTAAGAGAGAGCATAATCTTTGACTCTCGACTGTTCTGTGCATGAACTTGATATTTTTAGTCGGCATGAGTCTTTACAGTTGATACCTCCGCAACGAAATTGGATCACCGAGACAATACGTCGCTCCAGAGCTGTAATCTCAAAAGTAATTAGCACGTGGATTCTCGGAGCCGTATGTTTGATACTGTACGTGAGAGAATCGGTCTGGTTATCACTTGCACATGATGTCGGATACTATTAAACGCGATGTATTTTAGACGTATGAAACGAAGCATTGATTTTCGCCGCCTTGTATTGTGCGAGAATCGTCGGTGGTATCATCATTTCAGATTATGTTGCATCTTGGACGAAGGCAAAGGTAATACAATACCCATGAATCAGACGATCCTCTTAATGTGTAAGAGACGTTCGGCCTGATTTTTATACTCGGTAATGATAAAGCTAAGACAAAACTTATCACAGGATGTTTTTTTCGCGATATATATAGAGCAGTGTGAGTGTATATCCCCTACTAAGAAGACCTTTTTTCGCACCATATAAACCCTGCGCTGACTCCATGAGCTCAGTAGTCATGAGAGTAGTTGCATCTAATCAAGAGCTCGCAAACATGTACAACGCAGCCGAGGACTCTTTTCGCGGTGTATTGCTACGCGTTGCCGGCAATCTTCAAGCGCGCAGTACCATTAGATGCAGGTGTACAAAATCCTGGCGTCTACGTGTGAACCGCATGGTGGCGTGTAAACTAGTTCGCGAGTTTTCACGACTCTTACAATGCTGTGGGCCGCGAAAAATTACACAGCTTCATCGTTTCATTTAAAAGAAAATGTAATTTAGCTGTACGATGCGCAGCAAAATTTTGTATACAGCAGAATATTGCGCATCTTCCGTGCTAACGCATCTGATGGCTGCATTCGAAGAAAATAATGGTGAGTACATTTTTTATTATTTATAATTTCTCTATGCTGCGACGCCTTATAATTAGTAAAATAAACAAACAGTGCTTATATACGGTAACGATGTAAATGGTACCACAGCTGATAGCGTCGTCAACTGTTACTTACTACGTTACTACAAACTCTGTTTCATTCATACACACACGCGAGCGCGCGCGCACGTACACACATTCACGGCGGAGTGTGTAATCCGATCCTGCTGTAGATAGCGTCGTCTGCTACTCATACTGGCTAGTGTTCATGTCGTCTGTTGTTTTTAAGTCTTCTGCTACCGCGCGAGAGAGATTAGCTTTTTACTCTCATAGCACCAAGACAAGAAATAAGATTCGTGAGTTCGATTTATATTTATATAGAAAGAATTTAGTATAATTATTGTTCAATCATTTAGAGACTTGTGGCGCAGATATAATTTGGAGTAGGTGAGGAGCAGCGGGTCAAATAAATAGTACACATATTTATATTTATCGAAATGGTTGTGGCTAGCAGCCTTTATTCACTTTATTTATCACCATGGGCTTATTCGAAAAGATTATCAAAGCATCGATTAGCTAGAATTGAAATAACCAATATCAGAGAAAATCGACACCGCGTAAATAGCCGAAACAAAATTAACAATAATTGCGGAGACTCGAAACATCAAATTTTTACAAAAGAAGAGAAAATATTATTCGGTGATATAAATGTATCCACTGCTTTCAGGAGAAACAAGTTGAACATATAAGGCAAGAAAATTATCGTTTACGGCGAATATTAGTTGTATGATAATGAGTTATTGGATGGAATCTGACGAAATGAATTGATGTTGTGCAGAAACAAAATGTCGATTGTGAATTTAAGCTATTAGATTTGTTCTTGATATTATAAGACGCGGACACTATTACAATTTTTTGAATATGTAGTTAATTAATTACGTTGAAAAAAATCAATTATGTAAAAGATGACTTATTTACCATCACCGTGTATCCAGACGCGAGATCCGGCGTTCAACGGATTAATTACACGGGAAATAAGTCTCGTTGACGATTTAAGAATAAGCGTATTTAATGAAAAAGAAATGAACAATATTATTGAGAAGAAAAGCACTAGAATATATCACGAGATTAAAAACGTACAATCGTTTGATGAATGACCTGAAAGTTGTTATACATAAATATCGAAATGATGAAAGGCGTAATCCTCGTAATTCTTGTTTTGTTATTTTGTTTGCTTTACGAGGGGTTATAATGTTGATATTAGTTTTCGGACAATTCGCGGTATGCGACCATAGACAACCGACTGGGATGTGATGTAATCACTACCAGCTGGACAGCGAAGGCAATGTTAGTTTGTTAAATTAAATGCAGAGTCTTTCCCGAAGGAATAGACTCCCCGGATCAGTCTGGTGTAGATATCCCCGGGTGCGAGAAACAAATATCAATAAAATGGTTAGTTTGTTAAATTAAACGATTAAAATTAAAAATACATAATATCTAACAGCAAGCAGGAATGTGCGTCGTAGTTGGCTGGTTCAAGCTTCCTCTCGAACACTCGGCCACGCGGTTTCGTCTCGGGAAAAATGTCGTGTGCAAAGTGTGTGTATTACGTTAAGCGGAAGGAGTAGAACTGAAACGCTGCTTCGCTCGAGCTGGTCAACGAGGCGACGAGCGAAGCGGGACTGCTAGGAGAGGGGTATGCGCAGCGGACGAAATCTCGATTGCGGCGTAGATCTGCTGCGTCGGCGGCTCTCATGCGATCGATAATCATATGGGAGCCGTGTAAGCGCGCGCGCGCGCGCGAGAGAGAGAGAGAGAGAGAGAGAAAGAGAGAGAGAGAGCGAGGCAGCCCTGTACCTGCGCTCCGTGGCACCTGAGCTAGTAGATCAGGGCCGTACCTGCACGGACCCAAAATGTGGCTGTTGCAAGTTGTTATATATAACGCAACAATGCTTTTGTAACACATGTAGTATACATCAGTATCTTTGAATACTGTTATGATCTGGTTCGGGTAAAGTGAATGAGAAGACGTATTTAGAAAAGCACAACTCAAACTCAGACTCTTTATTAATATGGAACACGTCTTAACTCATTAGCTGTCACTATCAGACTGAACATAAACAATAACATCCGCGACGTCGTTGATCTCGTTGCTAGGGGTCGCTATGCGCGATTCTTGATGTTCGAATCGCGCAACGTTCGAGCTCGGTCACAACAATACGTTTAATGTTTATCGAATTAATAAACAGAAAGCGATGTATATTATCATAAAATTTATTTACATTTCAGCGTTAGAGAATTTATTAGCTGACATAAGCACCGATGAAGATGATGATGATGAACATATATCAAGTTCAAATGTTGAAGCTACGTCATCGGATGAAGAAGAAAAGGATATGAAATGAGAAGAAAGAGAGGAGGAGGATGCAGCTCAAGCGAAGGATGCTATACCCGCTGTACAGTTTGTGCCGGCTGAAATGGTTGTGGTGGAGGGGGCTGACGATGCAGACGAAGAAGAAATGCAGGTGGCGGCTGCGGAGAACGAAGCCGGAACGAGAGAAGCAGCGGAGGGGGAGCATGCGTATTTTTCTGCATCGAGAGAAGAGTCCGATGATGTGCGTCAGCAAACGGCAGCAGCGCTACTCGAATTACGGCCTACACTGGATGTAGTGGTGGGTGCTCATGATGCGTCGCAAGCAGTAGCAGCACCGGAGCATCTCCAGGCGAATGAAGGGGCGGAGGGTGGTGATGGCGACGAAAAATAGATAGAGGCTGAAGATCCGCCTGTAAATGAAGATCTTCAGCGCATGTCTAATGTTGAGCACCTTTTAGCCACGAGCCGAGAACCAACAACTGCTGCTAATAATATTTTACAACGCTTAATGGAGCGTGCAGCTGATGAGAGCACAAATATTATTGAATATACGCAACATCCATGTGTCAAGAGACGTCGGCAAATTCTTGACTTTTTGGCCAGACTGATCGAACACGAGGAAATGAGGTACACGCGAAGCGCTGGAGGAATGGTCATCGAGCATTTTTTCAATCAAGGAAATCCAAGAGATCGCCAAATAAATGGACGTAAGTATTTATAATGCTGTTTTTTAAATTTACACCTTTCTTAAAAATTAAATCTTTTTTTATAAATATTATTTAAGTTATTCGACGTGGTCTCGAGGGATTCTCCAAGTACCCCAAGGCTTTAAAACAAGATATTATGCGTATCATGTACGTTAGAAGAGCACAAGAAATACGATGGTTTTTCAATGTATGTAAAGATAACGAGAATTCTGCACTGTTAAACACTGACAATTTACATGAAATGTTTAAGCGCTTGGGTCAGAGTTTTTCAGGATCACCGGAAAAATAGTTTTAAAAAACTTGTAATTACTTTGTTTAAATAAAATATAAACAATTTTTCAGAATGTATCGACTCAGATGTTTCATCTTCTTCTTCCATATCCTTTTTAAGTTGGTGGAGGTCGAGAAAGGCAAGATGAAGATTCAAGCCAGTATGATTTTTCCGAGGCGGGCAAAGAGGAGGAGCCGACTGACGAAGAGGAGGTGAATCATAGAGACGACGAAGAAATGGATGTCGAGCAAAATGACGATATTCTACCGCCCGGTAAGCGTTTTATTATACACGGTCATGAGAATCATTACGTAGCCAAGTATAGATTGGATGGCAGGCGACTTTTGTTAAAATTACGTCCGCCGCCAGAGCATAATATTAATCCCATCATTTGGTTAGAATTAGCAATACGCGATATTTATGCATACTTAATTTCATTAATTAATGAAAACGACATGATTGGTATTTCTGTGAGAAGCGTTAATTTCGCGCGTGATCCGGGTGGTTTATCTTTACGTCCAGTCAACAACTTTCTTTATAATGATCTGTGGCGTTTAATTAGTGGATTATCGCAAAGTAATACCGATTTTTAAATAAATGAAAGTTTTATATTTACTGTAACCTTAGTTTGCATACCGATCGGCGAGCAAGGTAAAAAGTTAAGTATCAATTCAGTAAGCAGGAGATCAATTGTTTCTATTTGTAACACCGATAACTTATGCTTACCTAGAGCACTTGTGTCGGAGAGGCATTCATAACCTATACAAAATCTGATAGGCCCGAGGAGCATGAATTTTGGAAAACTGTTAGAGACGGAAGACGTGGTCTGCAAAATCTCGTGCAAATATTTTGCTTGTTAGCGCAAACGTAGCTATCTCTTTAAACGGTTGCGAAATACCCGAGACAGAGGCATTTCAACATTATTATGCAGAGCGGAATATTGCAATCATAATTTATGATAGTGCATCTTTTGGAAACGTTGAACCGCCTTTTTATGACGGTAGGTGAATGTTAAATGACGATTCATATAATATGATATATCATCATCTTTTATACGATGCTCGCTTAAGACATTTCGATACAATATTAAACTTGACCGGTGCAGCAGGGAACAGATTTTTCTGCGAGCATTGTAACAAAAGTTATCGGTACGTAGATGAACACAGGTGTACAGCGAAATGCTCTATGTGTTTTGCAATTTCGACGTAGATTTAATAAAATGCAATGATTGTAACCGAAATTTTTTAGGCCATCTATGTTTTGAGAATCATAAAAATGATGGATCGTATAAAAAGAAAAACAAAAATGTATGTGCTGTTGTAAAGGTATGTACAAAGTGTTGTAAATGGATTAATCTTTATAAATCGTAGCATGAATGTGGTATTAATTGGTGTAATTTATGTCACAAAAAGCATAACGTAAATCAGTTATGTTACATTCAATCTATCGGGCGTGAAATTAACGCTATATTCTATAAAAATTCATGTCCCAAATCTGTGTATCGTGCAGCAGGTTTGTGATGACTGTATGTTAAGAGCAAAATATGAATATACTTTGTCATACGTGTGGGGTACGTAAATATATATTTCGAGACGATCCTGTGAGAGAATTGGTGGGATTGACGGTTCGCGAAAAAATATCGTTCAGTCAAATTATCTGCATTGCTCACAATTCGCGCGGATTTGATGCGCAATTTATTTTGCAAGAAATCATTGAAAATACAAAAGTAGTACCTAATGTAATTTTGAACGGTCAAAATATAATTATGCTTCAATGCGGACAAACGAAATTTATTGACAGCTTAAACTATTTTCATATGAAGTTGAGCGCTCTTCCTCAAGCTTTTGCTCTACCTCCAGCTAGTAAAAAGGGTTATTTTCCGCATCTTTTTAATGCACTGGATAATCAAAATTATATTGGCCCCTTACCCGATGCAGCTTTCTGCAAGCCTAATTCGATGTCCGCAGCGGAGCGAGAAACATTTTTTACTTGGTATGAGGAGAATCGCGAAACTTATGAATTTGATTTCAAACGAGAAATAATCGAATATGGCCGCATGGATGTAGAAATTCAAAAACTTTCATGTATGGCATTTCGTAAAATTTTCGTTAAATGTGGTAATACTTGTCCGTTTACAGAGGCTACGACAATAGCTTCAGCATGCTCTGTTGTATACAGAAAAAATTTCTTACGCGAAGAGACTATAGGTATTATTCCTACAGCCGGATATCGCCGTGCTGATAAGCACTCGCAAAAATCATTACAATGGTTAGTACAGTGTGAACGTGAGATTGGTCGAGAAATCGTGCACGCTGGGAGAGCGCGTGAATTTATGTTACCTGAAGGATTTCGTGTGGATGGATTTTTACCGCCTGAAAACGCGAATGATGATAATAATAATAATAAAGGTGTTGCCTTTGAATACCAAGGGTGTTACATGCACGGTTGTCCAATTTGTTTCGATAGAAAAAGGGATAAAACAGTGGCTTACGGAAAAACCATGGATGAAACTTATGAAAATACTCGTCGAAAAATAGAAAAAATGAAATCTTTGGGATCCGAAGTTCGAGAGATGTGGGAATGTACTTTTGATCGAATAAAATCAGAAAATAGCGAAATCAACGATTATGTAACGCATCATCCACTTATGAGTCGGGTAACGTTGAACCCTCGCGATTATTTGTTTGGAGGTAGAACTGACAATGAGAATATAGTGAATATACTAAACTATACTGAATATACTGAATATACAATCGGTGCTAATGAAAAAATTCAATATACGGATATATGCTCTCTTTATCCGTACGTATGCAAGAGAGGAAAGTTTCCCGTAGGAAATCCGCGAATTTTGATTGATAGAGAGTGCGATAATTAGGGAACAGATATGATTTTTAAAACCTTTCTTAAAATAAAGTTAAGGTTAAATCTTACACAAAAGTACAAGAGTTATGATTTTTACTGCAATATTTGTTAAGTAATATTGTTTTGAAAATTCGGTTTGCTAATGATACGTTTAAACGATAGAGAGCTCACGTGATCAATATGGCGGCGAGAAGGATGAAAATATATATATAGATGTATAAACGCATGTAAATTCTAGTACATAAAATAACCCTATTGTTATCTCAAAAATCATAATAAAGATGAGAGATAATGCTTCAAAATCAAAATGGATTAATGATGACTGAATTTATGTACTTAAATGCCCGTACGTTAGCTTAGGTCTTTATCCTTCGAGCCACCATATTAAAGAGCTGCCGTTTTAAAAACTACTCAAACATATGAATATTTAATTAATCATAATAGGGCCTAGAGGAACTAAATCAGCAAAAAATTGATACATAACGTATTCTTATGCTATTTTCTACTGTATATAAGTATTTATATGTATATAGCAAAACCATGTCTGTTCCCTATTAACACATGGAGAAAACAACAATCTAAATAATATCGAGGGTTTAGTTAAATGTAGCATTTTACCATCACGTAATTTACACATTCCTCTTTTACCAATTGAAATGCACGGGCGGCTTCTTTTTGCTCTTTGTCGTACTGGTTGTGAAGAAATGCAGCAGTCGGATTTCGATCACGAAGATCCAAAAATGCGGGAATTCACGGGTACTTGGGTTGTCGATGAGTTGTGTAAAGCTGTAGAACTCGGTTATAGTGTTACGAAAATTTACATAGTTTGGCACTATAAGGTAACACAGTATAATCAAGTTAAGGGTACCGGTAGGGTTTTTGCCGAATATGTAAATACATTTTTAAAAATCAAACAAGAGGCTAGCGGCTGGCCTTCGTTGTGCACTGATGAAATAACAAAATCGCAATGTATAGAGCAGTACAAACGTGACGAGGGAATAACTTGAGATAAAAATGATATCAAAAAAATTCTGGATTACGAGCTGTTGCTAAACTATGTCTGAATTCATTTTGGGGCAACTTTGTCAGCGGAGTAATCTGAAACAAACTGAAGTAATTATATCACCCGAAACTCTTTTAAAACTGCTTACTTATCCAGAGAAAGAGGTTCATGATTTACTCGCGATTTAATTACGAGGAGATACTATACGCAAATTGACAATTCAGGGATGAGGCTGTAACCGGTACCACACACAAGTGTCGTGATTGCAGCTTACACTACAGCACAAGCGCATTTAAAACTATATGAACATTTGAGAGACTAGGTGATCGTGTTCTTTATTATGACACAGATTCGTGTATATTTGTTTCGCACGATAATGATCCGGATGAGTATACGCCCTTTATCGGTTCTAAACTTGGTGATATGACAGATGAACTTTGTGAATATGGTGAAAATACATACATAGATAATTTTGTTTCAGGCTGTTGTAATATATGAATTTATACAGTCGTAATCGTTGAACGAGTCAAGCTCTAGCGAACGCGAGCATAGTGCGCATGTCTCGCGTATATACTCTAAGATCATACTATACTGTATACTATACTTCGTGGAGTCAGACTATGCTGTACTGTGCTACACACTCTCTCTTGCCTGTAAGACCCCGTGCTGAGCGGACGCACTGCCGACTACTATGGCTGATGCCATTTACCAATAAAACCATACTTATTATTATTAACCTCAGTCTAATTTATTTATCGATCCACTATTCCAACATGGTAGCAGAGCGTGGTTAAGTGTTGTATTTTATCCCGCATATGTACTCATATGAGTCATATGAGAGATATTTAGTACAATACAAGTGAGGTTAGAAGAAGAGCCACGTGGAAAAGGAATCAACGATTATTATTAACGAAGTAAATCGCACAGTGACAAATTGAACAGTGATATTAAAGGACAATATTTTTTTGGAAAAACGTACGTACTCGTGTGTCGAAACGTCTGTTGAAGAAAGAAAATATTCAAGTGAAGATTAACCGGACAAATAAGGGTTAAAGAAGAAAAATATACGCTCAGCAAAAAAGATAAAGTAGTCAAGTATTAAACAAAAGGAAGATTTTTGAAAAATAATCAAGATTTAAGTGCGATGCAAGCGGATTAAAGTCGGCAAGTGAAACACGTGGTGAAGTGCTATATCAGAGCACGTGGCAAAATTAGAGGTTAAGCACATGTTCTCGTGGCTTAAGAAAAAAAGTGAATTTAGAACACGATTTAGATACTAAAGAAGTTGTTTGGAAAGAGGAACTAAGAAATCCAATAAGAAAAATATTTTTAAAAGAACTGAAGAAGGTTATTATTATAACAAATCAAGTATACGATAAAATAAAAATTAAAGAAGAAAAAATGGCTAAGCAAGCAAAAATTGAGGATATTTTGATACCAGTGTTTGATGGTGAAAATTATACAAGCTGGAAAATAAGATTAATGATCCTGCTGGAATATAAAGAGTGCAAGGATCCAGCAACTCGAGAAATGACGGAAGCTGAAAAAAAGGACGAAGCCAAATGGAAGAAGATTGATTTAAAAGCTCGTACTATGATAATTAGTGCTATCTCCGACAAACAAATAGAGTACGTTAGCGAATGTGAAACAGCCTTCGAGATGATTAAAAAAATTTGCCAAAATGTACTTGTCTCAGTCTACAGCCTTACAAATTATATGCAGAGGAAAAATCGAATAAATCAAATTAAATAACTATAATACAGTGGAAGAGTTTTTCGCAGAATTCGAAAAAGTAACAAACGAATTTAAATCGGCTGGTGGAAAACTAGAAGAAGTCGAGAAATTAAGATATTTAATCAGAGCCTTACCACCAAGCTACAGTTACATCGGAGATTTTATAGATGTTATACCAGAGAATCAACGAACAGTCGACTACGTCAAGTCGAAGATTAAAGAGAAAAATATGACTCAACCAGAGTCTAAAAATAAAGCCAACGTCAGTACCATTGCGGTACAAACTAAAGAAAAATGTTATACCTGTGGAGAACGGGGTCATCACAGTAAACAATGCACGAGATCAAAGCAGCAGAGCAACCGAGGACGAGGTGCTCAATCCAGTCAAGGTCAACCAGGTCACCAACGAGGAAATCAACGAGGCTACAACAGAGGGTACAACAGAGGCTTCAACCGAGGCAACTACCGAGGAAATCAACAAGGCAGAAGTCAAGGTCAACCCAGAGCTGAATCTTCAGGCGAACAACAGGGTGACTACTCATCCGAAGCATGGCTGACACAGGTCTGCAACTCAGAGGTAAATCAGGTAACTGCGTTAGAAAATAGTAGCGTAAATTTATATCAAATTAATTGGATTCTAGATAGTGGCTGTACAGACCACATTGTAAACAACGATAAATTCTTTGATAAATTCATTTGTTTAAAAGAACCTGTTGAGGTAAAATTACCTGATGGCAAAAATTTGAAAGCTACAAAAATTGGGACTGTAAAATTATTCTTCAAAATTTATTACAACAAAAAACAAGTAGAAGTAAAAAATGTTTATTATGTTCAAGGCATTAGACAAAATATATTGAGTTTATCTAAAGTAACTGAAAATTGCACAGTAGTAGCTAAAAATGACAATGCAAAAATATATAATAAATCTAGAGAATTAATAGCAGTTGCATATAAAAAAGATAACTTATATTTTATGAAAAGTTTTGTAACACGAAAAGATAGCAAACAAATGTATGTAAATTCAATTAAACTAACTGATAAAGAGAAATGGCATAGGGCACTTGATCATGTAAATTTTCAATACTTAAATTAATTAGTAAAAAATAAATTAGTAGAAGGCCTGCCAGAAAAAATCGAAAGTACCGAAATGAAATGTGCAAATTGTATAGAAAGTAAAATGGCTAATGTACCTTTTGAAAATAATAGAACGAAAACTACTGAAATTTTAGAATTAATTCACACTGATTTAAATGGTCTACATAATACAATCGGTTATGGTGGAGAGAAATATTTCGTAACTTTTGTTGATGATTACAGTAAATGCGCTAGAATCTTTTGCATTAAAAACAAATCAGAAACTGCCAGTTGTCTGAAAGAATTCAAAACTAAAAAAATCACTATAAAAAAGACGCGTCCACGAAATGTAAAAACTGACTTTTTTCTACTATGTACTAGTAAAAACAAAGAAAATGAGACTTGGTGGTTTATAATCCACTAACAAGGAGGGTTACCAGGCTCCGGGAAAGGGATTCCGCTAAGACTTTCAGAAATGTTTTCTGGTAATTAAAAATGAGAGGAACCAGTTGTAGTTTGATCTCATAGGCCTTTATTCGGGAGTTATATCCAATTTTAGTCAAATTCAACCAAAAAACCTAGTTCATTCAAAGGAGTATAACTTCTAAAGCATAATTCCTAGAGCATCCTGTTTAAAATTTACTTCAAGTACGGAAAATTTCCTATAAAATGAGGTGATTACAAAGGCCAAAAGATGTTTCTTCGAATGATACAGCTAATTGAAAATTTTATCGTATTTCTGACTTGGAAAATAGTGTAAAGAATAATCATAAGAAATTAAGTAAAATCTTTCATTGGTTATATTTATTGAAAAAAAAATTATATTTTAGTTTTAAAAACCACCTTAATCGATGTGAAGTTTTCTGTACTTGAAGTAAATTTTATACAGGATGCTCTAGGATTTAGGCCTTAGAAGTTATACTCGTTTGAATGAACTAGGCTTTTTGGTTGAATTTGACTAAAATTGGCTATTACTCCAGAATAAAGGCCTATGAGATCAAACTACAACTGATTTCTCTCATTTTTAATTACCAGAAAACATTTCTGAAAGTCTTAGCGGAATCCCTTTCCCGGAGCCTGGTAGCTCTCCTTGTAAGTAGAAGCTGAGATACAGGCGTATATAAACACACACACACACACACACACACACACACACACACACACACACACACACACACACACACACACACACACACACACACACATACGCACACACGCATGCACACACAGACACACGTACGCACATTTTCTAAAAATACAATTTTTTGCCTAAAAATGCATCAAAATACATTTACCACATGTATTTACACGTAAGTATGTAACATACAGACTGCTGATTATCCTGTGAGACCTACCTTAACAATAGTTCTACTGGTTTACCATAAACAGGAATTTACAATAGAGATACAAAACCCATTCACACCAAACTCAATGAAATCGCAACAACCACCAAATTCTACAAATCGAAAACAAGAACTGATAGATGCAGCCAAGCCGACACGACTATATCCGTCAAAGTTGGAATGTATAAATTATCAGGTTGAATGAATGAGACAAGCAAAGTGAGGTGTTGAGAAATAACGGACGTATAAGAAAGTGCCGGACATGACTGAAGGTTGATACATTCACAACGTGATTCTTGCTCGCGAGTGTTGTCAGTTGTAAGTACAAGGTGAAGAGGACCTGGGACAGTTTCTGTGGACGAACGATTAGCCTCGACAGCTAAATGGAGTGCAAGGAGTTTAGTTATACCTATGAAATCAAAGATATGCCAATTTTTCGAAGAATATACATAATAATTGTCAACTTTAATGATCACATTTGTAACGAGACGCGAAAATAGTTAGTTTTACGTATCGCATAAACGCGACGAGGAAACATTTGGGGCCTTGTGTAGACTAGCGGTCCGTCGCACGGACAGATAGCTTCCAGCTACCGTTACGAACGCGTCAGCTCTCGTATGGGAGACTGACTGCTGCGAGCGACTACCGATAGCGTGCGATAGTGTGAGTGTGTGGTCTAGAAATTTAAAAAAAGTGATCACGGGTTATCTACACTCGAAAAAATCACTGAAAACAAAAATAGGTAGCGAAATCTTCGTAAGAATGTCTAGTTTTCGAGTCCGTTTTCTCCAAAACCTGCAACCGTCAATATTTTTTGTGATAGCTCAAAAGCTAGCCTCATTTTTAGAATGTCCTTCTTCGATTTTACCGATGATCAGTGAAAGCTTTTTACATTCTTTTTTTTACATTTTTAACTATAATAATTGAGATATAGGCACAGTAGTATGACCACAAAGTGACAAAGTGTGTGTGAGCGTGTGGTGTGTGGTGCACGCCTACAAGTAAGTAGGGCTGTATCCCTTTTGTGTCAGCTGTAGCAGCGGCTACAGCTTTGCGACTTGGTGCAGCAGCACTGACTAACGGCCTTCTCGTTCGCGCGCGTAAGTGTCGCGCGACAGTCTCCACGCTGAGACGATCTTTACGCGACTCGGCGCTTACTTGTGTAGAGTCAAGATTAGCCGCACAATACATTGTTTCTTTGTTCTAGTCGAATCGGGATTCGCATTATTTTCTCAAATTGTTCTCTCCCGTTTCCTATATCCTCACCACGAATACCGCCACCTCCACAGGTGTTGCAACAAACGGTTATGGCGCATATCTGAGTAGCTGGACCCGCACACAAGAGTGCGGATAGAGTGAAACACGTGCAAACACGAAGTTAGCAAAGCAGTACCCGAGGCCAGCTGCGTTGATAACGCGGGCTGAGCACCGGCATCGAGAGTATTCTCCGCTGCATTGAGAGAATCGTAGATCGTCGAGTTTTCCCCTAAAAATGCACCCCATTACACATTATAGTAATTTAATATTGAAATCTCCTATGACTAAATGATTTTTACTATTTTTTTCCAAATTAATATTTATTTATACCTAGTATAAATTCACTTTTCGGAACACCATGCCACCTATACACAGTCGAAACCCCAAGATTACTATAATAATTATTTAATTTTATACAAGTATTTATTATTTTAATTCTACCAGTCTCTACAATTTTTTAATTTTATACTAGATTTTTATTTACAAAGACAACACCGTCATTCTTATTCATCTAACTGTTTCTTTAACTAACTTTTCTTTATGATTTAAATCTTTTTAAATCGTATCCAAGATATCAATTCTCATTCTTATCAACTGTTTTTACTATTTGCTATTGTTCTTTTAGGCTATGTTACTGCCTTCTTGTTTTATTAAATTGAAATCTTCTTTTCGAAAAAACCGGCCAAGATAGTTGGTTCACCGCGAAAGCGCGATCTGAGTTACCAGGTTTCCGAAAAAGCTTCCTGAGTTTACTGGTTTACGAAAGAGTGCTCTAAGATAATCTCTGTAGTAGCTGCTTTTCGAAGCCTCCGCTGATAAGACTGCTTCTTCTAAGAATAGTATAATGCGTACTATTTACAAAAACAGACTTAAAGGGAGGAGCAGAGTTGTTAGCGCAACAAATTGGATTGGATGGAAAAAAAAACATTGGGGTGATCACTCGAAAAGTTCGAGCATCTCAAACAATTTAAGTAACTCGACTCGACTTGAGATTCGAGTCAAATTTTTTGGGAGGAAAATTTGACTTTTTGAGAACTTGCGCAATCCAACTCTACTTGCTTGTAAAAGTCAACTTTTATTTCTTTTCATGTAATGTACTAGTTGATTGCCCGTGTTCAGATGACGCCGCATAACGCAACGGTCTTGCCTTAACCTGAATAGTAAATTGTACCATCCTATAAGGTTAGAGACTAATGCGTTAGGTCATAAGCAAACGCGCTGCATTATGAAATGAAAGCAACGTTTCTCGCAGTGCCCTTACAGTCTACATAAATTTTGTGATTTCAGCCTCAGCAATTGCTAGTGCTAGGCGGCACTGTATCGTCACATTCATAAAAATAGTGTGTGCAGCTTGTGCGATAAGTTCCCAGTCACATACGTAAGCTCCATGTCGCCAACCTCCTTGCAAGTTATTGGCAACTCATTGCACTCCTTGCACAATATACTACTTTTGAATATGCGAACACCGAATGTTATAAATGTAAAACTATAATATCTAACATATTAATATCTTTTACTCGATGTATGAAGAGATAATTGTGAATTATCTTTTTTGTATTCTTTTAAAGAAATATATTTGATATCTATTGCAGGCATTACTACAAAAATTCACCTGTGAGACCTTTATGTAATGATGAATGCAAGAAAAGATTATTATGTGATTTGCGCAGTGGACGAAGTCACGACCGTAAAGCGCTTTGTCAAAATCTTGAAACTAGAATTAATGGCGATACCAAGACAGGATGGCGAGCATGGATATACAACGGTCTAGCTCTTTCGTACGTACAGAATTTGTGGTCTTGGATTTATAAAGTTTATTAGTTTTTTTGTAAAAACGTAAATTAATTAGTTAATAACAATACAAAATAATAAATGAAAATTTACACTAGTTGAACTAATATAATTTATAGTTTATTACTAAGATTGTAAAAAGAACAGATATTTGGATTCACCACAAAAACTAGTGTAGCAGAGAAAATATTCACTCGTCAATATCTTTTCTTTATAACATTTACACAAATACAATAACATTTAATCTCCTAGTGCTCTTTATGTGCACACACTAATTCATAAACGCAAATTTTTCATAATTTATAGCAGATATATATTAACAATGTATGTTATTTACACTACGTGTTTCGTGCGATTTTCTTACTCAGAGCTCGGCTTTATCTGTTTTTTTATTTTAAGAACAAAGATACAACCTTTTTTCTCGGTCATCGTGTTAGTCTGCCATCACAGGTACACTGTAGGAGGTTTTCTCGCATGTTTTGTATCCATCATCCACGAACAAGCCTTTGATGTCGACAGATCCGGTAGCACCACTTTGATACCGCAGATGTTTTTCGAAAATAATTGTGATATTTCCTGGTAAAGTGTAAGGTAGCTCTACGAAAGGACGATAGCTCGGATGAGATGCAGATTCGCGTAACTTATAATGACCAACCAAACAAAAAACTACACAGCGCAAACGGGTGTGATTAGCGATCAGCCTACCCCACGACTATTTTTCACTTACTAAAGATTCACTTTCCTTAGTCATAACTTTGTAGCTTTGTACAAACATTGTTCTACGCCAAAGTAAGAAGACTATGTACATTGATATCTTAGGAAAAAAGTAGATAGTTCTGTGGGATACAGCGTGCACGTTCCGACGTGCAATCAACCTACGGAAAATTCTGCAGGTGATTCCCAGAATTTTCAACTCTCTTTACAAATAGTACGCAACAAGTTCTCAAAGTAGGTGACTAGTATACCATTTTTTCTAAAACTTATGCAGTTAAATTACAGCAAGATCAGTGCAGGACTGAGTCAAACTCCGGGTTTTATAACGAATCCCATGCCAAATCAGGTATTTATGTCAGTAATCTGATCAAGGATAGATAAGAGCCGGATCAGGGCCGTATGGTTAAGCGATTGTTTTGTGCTCCTATTGATCTTAAAAATTACATCCTTTCACCAATGTGGGAATCTAATAACACTATCACACTTGTGCTGAAAAGAGATTATTTTGCACTCTCGTGTAATGTACTATTTTGCGCACGCAAACACGTATGCGAAATCGAATCTTGCGTACTGAGTTCGGAAAAATTAATCTTTTTATGTTGTATTTTCCTACTGCTAACAGCCTCTTAGGTCCAGCGGGAGCTTTCCACCACCTTTGTGCAGAAGTAGTGCTCAATTCTATTTATCTTTGTTTTTTCCTCACTTTATATTCTCTCTTTTTCCATCCTATTTTCATGCCCCAGCCAAGAAGCATTTTTGGTAACGATATCTTTCAGCCAGACACTTTATCTATCAAGCCGGAACTCTCTGTCCCCGAGAGTTCAGTCAGAGAGAGAGCATTGAGCATTGAGTCCGCTTCACAGCGCACTATAAGTAGGTCCTGTGTTTTAAGCATCAGTTTTATTCCTTACCAATATTCCTAAGCACTGTTTTGAAATCGCCCAGACTTGCATCTGTGAGGCAAATTTTAGGAAAAAACCCGCCTCCAAACTTTGAAAGCTGCTCATAAAGAATCTAAGAAACTTTACCAAGAATCGAACCCATGACCCCTGAAACGAGCGTGCTTTGGTCAACCGAGGTGCGTGCGCCTTATCAAATAAGCAACAACGGACGCTTTTGTTCGAAAAAATTATTTTCACCCACGCAAAATTGTATACAGTTTTTATACAGCTTTTTGTTTTTATACATTTTATTCAATCAACCTGAAATTTTATGAAAGTAGATAGTTTTGTTATATAATCATCAAAGCGCTTTTCTATCCCAATCGTCTACGTGTTCTACAAATGTGGGCACTCACCGCAAGGTTATTACGGAGTTGGCAAATTTTTTTTGCAAGTTCCCCTTACTTTACCACGAAGACTTAAAGCTTCAACAAAAAGAAGGTCAATGAAAAAAGGCTTCCTCTAGGAGGAAGCAAAATTGCAGATTTAAAAAAAAAAAATACAACTCTATCCTGTTAAAACTGAATCACGAAAATGCTTCTAACTACTTACTAACTGCCATATTAAATTTTTACTTATATTATTATATCCATTTTTGCGATTCTCAAATTGTCAGTCGGTATATCTGTAAAGTATATTATATCCATGTTCGAAATAACTATCTAGAATAGTATATTGTGCAACTAGGGGTGAAAAAGCCACTCCCCCCTTGTTGAACACCGTACTTTTTTTGATAAGGGCATAAATAGACCCTTTTTTAAGCATGCAAAAGGAATAGGAAATTGAGAACTCTTTGACGCATAGTATATTTTAAACTTTTTATTCAAACTTTCAAAATTTTCAAAATTTTCAAAAAATTTTCAAAAAATTTTCAAAAAATTTTCAAAAAATTTTCAAAAAATTTTCAAAATTTTTGATTGATTTGCACGAGGTTATCAAGGTTGCTTAATACAGATTTGACGACCATGTTTGGCGACATCCGCAAATGGAGTTGCAGGATGAAAATTCGGAAAATTGATAAAAATGTCTTAGGGACACTAAATATGAATTTGACGATCTTTGGCAATTATTCCCCATCTTAAAAGGGGAAATGGTGTCGCAGGGTAAAAATATTTTTAATTAGTTGCTTACTAGAACTTCTTTCTGACGTTCAAGTTTCTATTGAACACTTAATTTTTAATGCAACCTTGTTTGCGATTTTTGTACCCCCACCCCTCTCCCTCCTCCCCTCTATCCACCTATAAGACAGAGGATGATTGCAATACGGTCGTCAAATGTGTATTTACGGACCTCCAAAACCCTCTATGCATATTATTAAGCTATTAAGTCGTGCACCCAAATTACTAGTTTGCGGTTGTTGTTCGAGGTTGGTTTTTCAAGCAGTAAAATTTAAATTTTGTTTTTGAAAAAGCTGCCCAAGATAGTTGATTTCCGAAAGTACGATCTGAGTTTACTGCTTTTCAAGAAATACAGCCTAGATAGTTGGTTTCCGAAAAAGCCGACAAAGATAGTTTCGAAAGAGAGTACAAGATAACTACTTTTTAGAAATTTCTGATAAATCTGCTCTTTATAGCAAATTTTTAAAACAGCTGTTTTCCGAAGTAAATTTCTGAAATAGCTGCTTTTTCAGTGTCCACTGAATTGACCTCTTCTTCCTCTCAGCCGTCAATAATTTCTGTAAGAAAATTATTTTCAGAATCTAAATGGGTATGCCATTTAGATTATCCATACAGATATGCTAAATCAATTTGAAATCGATGTGCATCAACATGGATATCTACGTTGATAATCCACATAATTATTCATTTAGCTGTTTCCAAGAAAAATTCGATATTTATTATCAGAAAAATTTTAAAAAATGTTACTACAGTGTTTATATAATTTATTCACCATACCATTTGCAAGATCATGTACGCACTTATTCTGAGTCTTACCTGCAAGCATTATCTGTTATGTAGCACAAATTTGCAGTGTATGCAACAATATATTCATGCTGATAAAAATGTGACATTAATTCGTATCATTGAAGTAAATAACCTGTTCTATAATAAAACTTTAATAATGAAGAAATCAAAAAATTTTATTGTAATTAAATAATGTTGCTTTTTTTTCTCTAATCTAATTCTCTAATAATCTTTATTTTCTCTGCATGAAGAAAATTTTTTTTTTTGTT
Source organism: Pteromalus puparum (assembly GCA_012977825.3). Lineage (NCBI taxonomy): Eukaryota > Metazoa > Arthropoda > Insecta > Hymenoptera > Pteromalidae > Pteromalus > Pteromalus puparum. The sequence continues at coordinate 34,285,934 of CM053172.1, forward strand.
TCAGAAATGCTCTCTAAATATGATTAGTACTTGTAAAGTTGACGCATATAAATATAATATGTACAACGAACTTTGTTCTTTCCAGCCATATGTGTCTTAGAAGATTTAGAGTATCTGAGAATCTAAATAAAAACATGAACAGCTTACTTTGAATTTTATTTTCATCACTTTAAAATCCTATAGAAATGAATGTCGTTTCTTGCTTTATATCTTATCTTCCTTTAAAAAAGTGATGACATTCAAAATAATGTTTTGAAGCCGTTAATAAAGCCATTTGATTGGTTGAGAAACAAATATTTGGTCTGAATAAGTTACGATTTTGAACTTCTAATCTTCGAAAATCGAGTGTGCGAAGCACGCGTTGAATTTAGCTAGTAGAATATAAATTGAACTTATAATTATACGTATGCGTAGTAATTCTAAATTTTATGATACATTGACTGGTTAATAAATAACATAAAGGTCAATTGTATGATAATTGACAGTATATTGAATACTGATTAATAGTATACTAGATTCTAAGCAAAGTGCGCTACGCGCACATAGGCACTATCACTTTTTTAACTGTTAGTCGAACAAAATTCTTTGATAACGCTCTGAATTTAGCTTTAAAGCTTTAATTCGATACCAATCGCTGTCTCCCTTTTATAGATGGATTAAATAATGAGTAGTCCACAACATATCTGATCACATCAGAGTCTTTGAGTCAAGAGAAAGAGAGAGCGAGAGAAAGAGAGAGAGAGAGTGTGTGTGTGTATACAGAGGATAAATATTATATAGTACAGTATGCGCTCACCCTGTTAAAAATATTTACATCAAATTTTACATCAAATTTTATGTAAAAATTGCAAAATATTTGTCTAAAGAGAGAATTCTCTATCTGACTCTATCCCTCGGTGGTAATCCAAATATTGCTTTGACTTTATCAGTCTTCTCGAGGCAGGTGGTATAGTGGAAAAAGATAATAAATGAAATGTGATTAGATGCGTGGCGAAAGCAGTGAAAATGTTATTGAAATGTGAAACACGAATAATGAATTTATTCTGAGAAATGTTTTACAAAGGAATGCTATTGCTCTTTTGAAATGGACTGTGATGATATTAATAGCGCGGAGAATTTAAGAATAGTTAAAGTAAAACCACTTATTTGGCCTTACCGTAACCTCATGCACAAACCTGGCTTTCTAAACGGATTTTATAGGGAAAATAATCTGTGATTTTATACGAAGTTATAATTATTGTTATAGAAAATATACGGGAGCGAAAGGAGGTAAATTTATCGGCGAGTGAGAGATAAGTGAAAGGAAAAAAAAGATTATTCATACATTTAAATAATAAGTTGGTGCATTCGCCTCGTGATCATTATTCGTTAGTTACACGAGGGGTTATCGTGATAGAATTAGTGATATGAACAATCGCGAATTGCAGTATTAACTACAATAAATAAATATTGTAGTTAATACTACAATATTTATTTATTTTTCACATATTCAGGTCAATATAATCGTATTTGTATATTCTACGACTTCAATTCGTCGATTCTTATTTTTGCTTGTATTCGATTATGTCAACATTTGTAATCATTATTATCGTTATTTTCGCCGAGGTTGTTATTTGATACAGAGATCTTTCGTTCGCAATAATTTTCCAATTTGATTTTTCTTGCTTCATAAATAAAGTGAATAAAGGCTGCTAGCCACAAGTATTGTACAAATATATATAATCGTAATATTTATTTGATCACCTGCATCCTATCTACTCCTGATCATATCTGCGCCACTAGTCTCTATTAATTATATTAATTATAAAATTTTAAGATCTTTAGAAAATGTGATTGGATTGGATTGGATTGGATTGTGATTGGAATTATCATATTATTTTGCTAGGAAAATTCCTCGTTTGTAAAATAATTAAGTTTGAAAATTAATTTTGCAAAAAAAAATTAATTTATCGCCTCTCCGATTCTCTTTTTTTTAGTCAGGCATAGCTATAGGTATACATTCAATATATCTTAATTTTACTGTAATGTTCCATGTTTAGTAAGTGTGCATGCTGTTATGTAGGAGTACACATGAATGGATGTATGAGTAAATGATTATAAATGATTATGACTACGCCTGCGTTACTGCAATCCGATACGCAGATAATATATATCCAACCGATCGAAACTGTGGATCTGATTGCTACATAGTATACCGAGCGCCGAAAATCAGAGCGAGTGTCTTGACCTCGGCGTCAGCACTCCTCGCGCACGAACCAGAACTGTAAAGCGTACGCGTCAATTCTTAGTGTGGCGAATGCTGATTGGATTAATGCGATCTTTCCTATCTTAATTGCGCAACTGCTTGCATCGGTATCGAGGCATTAAAAACCCCGAAGCCGATCCACGCAGTGCCTTTTCACGTATACTCTTCCTACCGGCAACTGAACCTGGTGATTGAATACGAGTGCTGTATTCCTACTTGCATCGCTTATTGAGTGCTTAGAACCCACTCAAACTCTGTGGGTAGAATATAGTATAACTCTTCGTTGCTAGACGTGAGTTGAACGTAGTACAGTAATAGGGAAGGACCGCCGAGCGGCATCTCCGGCGAAAGGAAGTCATCTGTGCAGTTGACCAACCTTACTCTTTATTGCCACGAGTAATCGTGTAGAATAGACCAATCAGCATCTGTCGCACCGAGAAGGAGACTACGTCATCCATTGCGCTAGTTGATATGATTGTAATTGTAAGTCGCTTTAGTATAATCATCTAAAACTATTCTAACAACATCTTAGGGAATAAACAATAGAATAAGTCAAGTGAATAACAAAACTCTGTAACATCAAACTGTCTGTGAAGTGAAGTGCTTGGGTCCCATGCCAATAAAACCAAACATAACAATTTAGATAAATCTTGTGTTTATTTATTCCTAAATAATAATAAATGGCTATAGAATACTAAATCCCTCAGAAACCCTTCAGTCAAGAACTTCGTAAAGGTAAGGGCACGGAAAGCCAACAAAGTCCGTTCAGCCATCACAGCCCGGACAAGTTCCAACTCGGACAGACAAGTGTCCGACTGAGAGAGAGAGAGAGTGAGAGAGAGAGAGTGGACACAAATTATCGTCCCCACGTACGAACGGACACACTGGTGTCCAGAAGTAACTACACGCGTCACGAATATTATCGAATCACGCGTATTCAGTAAATACGGTCTTTACATTACCATACTGTGACGGCCAAGTGCTATACGAGCACGAACGTCCGTCAGGATGTCTCTCCGTCGGACTATCCCTAATAAGATATCTGTTTCAGCATCTGCCAGCGGACATGGAGACGAGCGAGAACTAGAGGCAAGGTAAGGTAGAGAGAGAGAGAGAGAGAGAGAGAGAGAGAGAGAGAGAGAGAGATTTTAGATTTAAATAATTTGTATTATTGTACATTATGTTGTACATTTACATAATAATAGTTATATGTAACTAGATTAAGAAAAAGTAATAGTTGTGTAAGGGTGTATGTGAGAAAGTGAATGATGAGATGTAGTGAGATGAGGTGAAAGTGTTTGTATGAGATGAGAAGTTTGCGTCATGTTTGAGTGTTTTCTAATTTAAAGAAATGAGTTTTAGCAGCCTGTTTGAAGTGTGAAATGGATATCATCCATATGTTGATATGTTACGCAGATCAGATGGAAGGCTATTCCAGAGATAGGACGCGCTGATGAAAAATAAGTTCTTCAGCGCCTCCGTCTTGAAGGGCGGAATGTCCAGAGAGAGAGAGAGAGAGAGAGAGAGAGAGAGAGAGAGAGTGAGAGAGAGATAGAGAGAGGGAGAGAGAGAGAGAGAGAGGGAGAGAGTAACAGTGAGAACATAGGTAGGGTTAGTTCGGTAGTGTTACGGACTTGCCGCGCATGGATTATGAGATATAACAACCATGCGCCGACGGCCAGGGGTCCTACCGCTCGCGCGCCACGGCAGTTAGTCTGCTCAGTCTAGCCACGAGATACACTAGCATAGCGCGCCGCTACGACTTGACACTGATTCCGCGTACGACTTGCGAGAACCACTTTGAACAGCAACCGTGCTTGCGACAACGTCCGTTGACGACCTTCGAGGCGACATCTATCTGGTAGCTAGACTGTTCAGCGTGCGAGGCCTGGACCACTTCTAATCGAACGTTAACTGTACACTTGCTCGTGTTCGATCAGGCATAATATAATATAATACTCTCTCTCTCTCTCTCTCTCTCTCTCTCTCTCTCTCTCTCTCGTCCCCCTTTCTCTCTCGCCCCCCTTTCTCGCTCGTAGACGTGTGCGGCTATAATCTGCTTATAATTAATTCTAAATTTATAGAATATAGATTATCTAATTTAGCCCTTTGTGATACTTTACGTAACCCGACCCACGCCGCCTTCACGGGCTCGTGTGAAGCCACACGTACATTATCTTAGTCGGCCAAGGCGTGCCTTCTACACGCCTGACATTCAATTATAATAAACAGGGCCCTTTTGGCCCTTATTGTAACGTATGCACCGAGAATAAGCAAATGTTACAATACTTAAAATTTAATTTTATACTCTTAGACTCGATCATTTGATACGTTGAATCAATAAAAGAGAAAAAGATACAACATCAAGATCAAGAAAAGATGCAACAAAAGCAACGTTAAGTAAATTTAAAATAATCAAACTAATCTGATTTTTTAAGGTAGAAGTTAATTTAATGAGTTATTTATTGCATCATTTATAAAAGTGGATCAGTGTTATGATTAAGAAGATGGATCGATCTCCTATAGAAAAACCTTTTTAAAAGGTAATATATCAGCAAGTAAAAGTTTCTTTACAAAAGTCGTGAAATCCCCAAAACAAATATAACTGATGTAAAGTGATCGTTTTTTATATTTTTCAGGTATACTTAATACAATATTTTAGATTCATAAGTGAAAGTTTAAATTACTCATCTTTCTTGGCATTTCCAAAAGCATATTCTATCATATACTTTTAATCCATAGTTCAGAAGCTATTTAAATAATTCAAACTATGTAATATTGGAATATACGACTCAAGATTTTATTATTTTTTAAATTTTTCTAAACATAAAACATAGCCTAAAATAGTAGTTTTCCGAGCTCGACAAAACACTCGAGGACTTGCTAATCGAATTTTTGTAAATCCGTCCGTTAAGACGGAATAAGTTTGAAGACGAGGAGGAGTAGGTAGACCAGCGATGCTAAAGTGAGCACAGTTTGGTGCTCCCACTTTCGGAAAAATGTTGGCACTACTGGCGCGAAATTCAAATATAAAAATAAAAAATTTATGTTAGACAAAAATATTTTAGGTACTTGATACTTGCATAAATAGTATTAATTGAATGTATAATTTCAATTGACTCTATATTGTTAATAAAATTAGTTTTGAAGATTTTATCAAAACCTTGAAACAAAAGTGGAAGTTCTAATGATAGTTTCAATGATAACACTCTAAAACCTCATAATGAATCTGATTTTGAAACTGCAGCTAGTGAAGAAGATGATTTGAGTGAGACGAAAATTTCCAAACAAGTAATTCACAATCAAAGTAACAAAGAAGTAGCTGACAATTGTATGACTATGTTGAACAATCAGCTGGATATTGATAAAATTTATGGAGTTCGAAAAGAAAATTCAGCATGGATGTTAGGTGACTCACCAATAGTGTTTGGAGACCGAAGCATAAAAGTAAAAGATGGAAGATATCTGAAAACATCAGGTTTGATGAAATTACTTATTGTAAGACAGCCTCAAATTTATGATCAAACTGATTTGCAGAATTATCGAAGTATTCTGGAAGCAACAAGTGCTCACAATAAATAATATTTAAGCACAGAATTGATTCGAGTCCATAATAGTAGAAAGTACAGGGACATTATTTATCCTATGTTTACTGAGAAAAGCGGAAAAGGATTACTTCATTATAAAATTGCTAGAAGAGATACTCGAATGGATTATGTGTACTGGGACGATCTAAACGAATTAGTTGATCGTTTATGCTTACTTATAGCTGAACAATCAGCTGGCAGTCCTAGTCATGTGAATGAGATTCATTCAATCATAGAAGAACTTTATGAAGAAGAGTATACATACTGAGCTAATTTGTTGACAATCATCATTATTAAAATGAGTGTCGATGTGTTCGGACGTAATTTGAAAAAGAATGAAAGCAGTTGTGGTTTTGGTTTTAAAATTACAACTGATTGACACTATGACTTGGATAATAAGAGACTATGTAATCTAGCTGCTCCTTATAAGTTGACTGATGCTGTCAACTTAAATACTCTTTAAACAGAAATACAAAAAGTATTAGATATTACGTCTCGGCTGGAACAAAGTCTTTGTGATTTGGATTCTTTTGTAGCATATAGAGATGAGCTTGATTTAAAATTACTTAGTCATAAGACAGAAATCCAGACTACAAAAGAGGCTCTTATAAAAAGGTCTGCAATAGGGGCTCACAAGATATTTTCATAGACAAGCTCTTGCTTATTATCAAAGTGTATATATTATAATGGAAAGAGTAGTTAAGGAACTTCATAAGCCTGCTCGTCGTAACTATCCACGTCGGAAGTTTGATGTTCGAGGATTAGATGAGACTTGGCAAGCTGATTTAGTGGAGATGCAACTTTATGCTAAGAAAAATAAGAGTTTTAGATATATGTTAACAGTCATAGATATATTCTCCAAGTTTGGATGGGCTGTTCTTGTAAAGAAAAAGACTGCAGAAGAAGTTGCAGCAGCAATGAAGTCCATACTTCGTCAAGGTTGAGTACCTAAAAATCTGGATACCCAAAATGGTACCTAAAGATGTGGATTCAATTTAGTTTACAAGGTAAAATATAAGTGGTTGAATATCTTACTTGATTTGATTGCAAAGTACAACGATCTTAAGCATAGAACTATTGGAATTAAACCCAACGAAGTGTCTGTAGCTAACCAATTCCAGATTCTAAAAAGATTTACTCATACGAGTAGATTGACTAAGAAGCCTAAGTTTAAGATTGATGATAAAATACGTTTGAGTAAAGTAAAGCAAGTTTTCGAGAAAGGCTATACACCCAACTGGTCAGCTGAGATTTTCACTATAATTAGAGTTACAGCAACGAACCCAGTTACATATCGTCTGATAGACTATCAAGATAATCCAATCACAGGTAGATTATATGAACTGGAGGTCTTGAATACAAAGTTTTTTGATATTTATCTTGTGGAAAAAGTCTTGAAGAAGCGTGGAAAATAAGTATACGTTAAATGGCTAGGATTTTATAGTACGCACAATAGTTGGATTGATAAGAATGAAATTTAATTTTTGTGGAAGTGATGGGAGCCCCATCTTTGCTCTCACCTGTGAGATACAACCACTATTTACTATCTTTCCATTAACTTCCTTCATTTATTCAAACAACATAAAAAGCAATTATTTACAATATACAAAATTCAAAGCTATTATCGTCCTTCAACGTTAAGGTCAGCTTCATCTCTTTATTCTTCTCAAAAGCAGTTGATACTCAAGCAGGAAGAAATACTTGACATTTATCTTCCAGGGTTGCTATGACTTTCAATCCATATCTGGTCTTTACTTGTCGTAGGGCTGTCACCATGTGCTTATGTCTTCCCCACCACTACTACCACTGGCGACGGTGGCTCACACACCGGATTGATTGGCAGGGAGTCTGCGCAGTAGAGCTGGTATCTGAAAAAAAATTATGATTAATATAATGACAATTATAATTGTATTATATTCATTATAAATGATTATAACATAACTAATGTAATTTGACTCTTTTCGCATGTCCACGGCAACGTGTCCGTCTGACCGAGGATCAGGTATCGCTTATCGTCACGTTAGAGCGATATTTTGCTCCTTCTCCGTTCTGATGATATGAAGATGGCTGCGGATGTTCTTCTGTTGTCGCATGATTGTTGCATTGTCTCGAAGACAATGGATGTAGTCATCAAACTCGATAGTCGACTTAACGACTGACGATATTACACCCTTTGCCTTCTTGATAGGCTGTTGGCCTTGCACCTTGACTGAGTACATCGTGGCTACGGAGGCCGACAAACTCCGTCATGATGTTGCCGTTACACTCATCTTTCATAAGTCCGACTTTCTTCTTGTTGGTCAGAGGGACCTTAATCTGATTATCAGCAGGATAATCAGAAGTGTTAAACTCATGAAGGTCTACCTTCATCACAGCAAACATATCTACACCGCTGACCTCATAGATGAGACTGTCCGTGTAGAGCAGCTTAGCCTTGTCTTCCACTCGCTTCTGCATGTATTCGTAGTGGAAGTGATAAACAAGGCTCTTCGACAAGTCCAACACTGCCAATCCAATGGAAATAGGCTTGCGAACAGAGATCTCAGTGCGAGCAAGTTGTACAGCTACGAGATTCTCATCGAAAATCGCACAGCTGTGAAAGTTGGGCTGAGCAATGTATGCCTCACAACGGTAGCGATCTTCCCACACGTTTACCAGCTTTACGTCGACTCTCTTGCGTTCATTCTCCATGGTCTCACCATACACTGCGTTGTTAAAGAGTTTGAAGAGCATCTTCTCGAATTCATTCTTCGCGTTCTTCCTCATCTCGTTGTTCAGGTCAATGTATGATTTCAACCATGGCTTCTGGTTGAACTGGAGATGCTTTAATCGAAGACCGTACTTAAGAGCTTGCTTGAGAGCGACGTAATACAGGACATAGCGCTTCTTGTTGTTCAGAGTGGTTAGCAACTTATCTTGGTTTGATCCTGGTGGTGCTGCATGCTCTGGACAGAGTGGAAAGTCCTTGTGAGTATCATGGAGACTTTCCGGATACTCGAGGTCTACCTTCAGGATGTATCCTACATAAACATCGTCCGGAACATTGAAGAAGTCACAATTCAGGTCTTCCACCCACTTGAAGCCATCGCATGTTTATAATAATAATAATCCGTGCTAAAGTACTTAGTCTATTAACACTTAATGAATAAATATATAGATAATAAATAAAAGCTGCTTGATAGTGAGTCAATTTTTTTTACTTGATGAAAGATATATATCACAGTTAGTAAAATAAGAGTATACTAACGAGTTCGTAGGTGGACCTGCCAAGGTCGTATTTTGGCTAGCTGCAGTTTGTTCGCACGTGCACCGTGAAGCGATGCGCGTGCCCGCGGAGGCGGCGGGGAACTTAATAGGATTACGGACCGGTGTACAATCAAAACACGCTGAGTAGCGTAGAAAATGTAAAGTATATTGTTCAGTGAAAAAGTAGGTACACGAGCACATACGCGGGTGTGCGAGACGCAGACGAACGAAGCAGATAGAGACCGGGAGGGCACTGGTGAGAGAGAGAGATGCAGAGCTGACACTTACAGTAGACGAGAGTCGGCTCAGCCCCAGGACGTCTCCTTCGCAGGCGAGTGGTTGGAATTGCTCGGAAGCCTCGGACGTAGCGGAGTCGCACGGAGACCTCGGGCAAGGCGCAGTCGATGTCGGACCCTCTGGGTTGCAGTCGTGAACCAGGAGCCTTCGCACGTCGTTCTCACAAAGTTATTCGCCTTTACTAATCGAGGAGTAGCGCGCACGATGTTTACTCTCTGCGAGCCTAAACGAATCTGAATCTCTTTCCGCGAGACGCGGCACGCGCGCGAGGCTCTCTCTCTCTCTCTCTCTCTCTCTCTCTCTCTCTCTCTCCACTTACCGTGCTTACTCCCGTTTCACTCTCCGCCGTTCGCCTGTAACAGAGCTGTAATACATTATTATACATTATGGTATTTATGCTGGGGAGGTTATGACGAGTTAACATTGTTCCTCGTCATATTCCCCCCTTCCAGACGCTGGATACCCGAACGGTGTATCAGCTCTCCATCAATTATCTCTCACCAGCATGCATATCTTTATGTGGGAAAAATAAAATGGAAAAAAGAAGAAAAAGAAAATAAATCTAAATTTATGAAAACTCAAAAAAAACTAATTTCTGGAACTGTGCAGTGAACGATCATTCAAGTCCTGCTTTCTGAAATTTAAAGTTGGTAGGGAAAAAGAAATAATTTTGCAAACACTCTCCAGGTCTCTTTACAAGGTGTATGAAAAAAAATTTTGCGATTCTAATTTTCTTTCGCGCGTGGTCGCATGCGTCGCGGTGAAACGTGTACTGGCGGTACCGGTTTTTTCGTAGACCCTTTGGGTCGTCCGCGTTTCGCTTTCCCTGTTTCCACCGGAGGGGTGTTAGCCGTCGGAGGAGCGTTAGCCGTCGGAGGGCTACTAAGCTTCTTCGCTCGCGTAACTTTAATCGAGTGGCGAGCAACGACTACACGCGTCTTTCTCGGTCTGCCGCGTTTACGTGGCGCATCCACGTTTACATGGTTTTCTACCGGTGGCGCAGTGTCGCTCGCGACTTCTTCCTGTTGATCTCCTTCGGTGGGTGGTTCTTCTCCGGCCAGGTAGCGTTTCAGATCGACGACATGGATTTTCTCGAACACCTCTCCTGCTTCGTTTTCGAGTCGGTACACATTCTGGCCCAAACGAGCGGTGATTTTAAAAGGTCCGGCGTACTTGGGAGCCAGCTTGGCGTTAATTCCTTGGACAGCTGATGACAGAATGCGATTACGCTTCCAGACCAAGTCATTTATTTTGAATTCGACTTGTCTGTGCTTCGCGTTATAATATTTCGACTGACGTTCTGTAGCGCGCTGCGTTCTTTTTGCCGTAATAAGTCGCAGATCGAAAAGGTTACGCATTCGTTCTTCCCACTTGTTTAGCGCCAGCTGTTCCGCTTCTTGCCGAGCGGCCTGTTCTTCTGCTCGTTTAGTATTGTGCGGAGGAGTTGGATGTCGTCCCATGTTCAGAAATGCGGGGCTCACTCCCGTTGACTCTTGCGTAGCGGTGTTATAGGCAAAGGTGAGCTCCGGCAGGAACTTATCCCAACTTTTGTGTTCGTTCTCTATAAACGACGTTACCATCGTCTTAAAAGTTCGGTTAACCCGCTCCACAGGATTTGCTTGCGCGTGGTACGGTGGGATAGTATGGTGCTCCGTGCCATGCTGCCGTAGGAACTGGTCGAGCAGTTTGTTACGGAATTCGGTGCCGTTGTCAGACAAAAATATATCGGGCACCCCAAAGCGTAGAAAAACCCGCTCATTTAGTTCTTTCTTGAGTGTGTTACCGTCAGCCTTGCAAATCGGCACCACTTCAATCCACCTGGTGAAAGTGTCCATGAATATCAAAATATAGCAATATCCTCTAGTAGAGCGTGGGAAGGGGCCCATAATATCACTGGCTACAACTTCCCAAGGTCCATAACTTCTGCGTCTGCCCATTAGTCCAGCTGGTAGTAGCTGCTCTACTTTACATTGTTGGCAGACGGCGCAGGAGCGTACAAAGTCGCTGATGTCCTTGTACATATTCTTCCAATAGAAGTATCTCGCGATTCGCTCATAGGTTTTACGTCGCCCGAGGTGTCCCGCTGTGGGTTCACAGTGCGATTCTCGTAAAACTTGAGGAATCTTATCTGCTCGTAAGACCATTTTCCAAGCCTCTTGATCTTCTATAATATCTTCGAGCGTAGGATCGATACGGTAGCGGTATAAGCGGCCCGCGACGATCTTGTACTCGGGGTGCTCGGTAGGTTTCTCTGAGACTTGTGCGGCTAGCCTGTCGTACCAGTCGTCTTTGCCATGCACATCTTTGGGCTGGACGGCGGAGATCGGTGCTGCGTCACTCGCGTCGTCCTCATACATCCTCGATAGAGCATCAGGGACAAGGTTCAGCGAACCTTTCCTGTGCACAATGTCGAAATCATAGGCTTGTAGTTCGAGGGCCCATCTGGCAAGACGTCCATTAGGATTGCGCATATTGCATAGCCATTTCAAACTGCTGTGGTCGGTGATTACTTGGAAGTGGTATCCCTCTACATATGGGCGAAATTTTCGAATTGCCCATAGGACAGCCAAGCATTCTCGCTCAGTGACGGAGTAGTTACGCTCCGCGTTAGTGAGAGTGCGACTTGCAAAACTTACGACCTTTTCGTCTCCATCTATGGTCTGAGTCAGTACGGCCCCAATGCCAGTGTCGCTAGCATCGGTTTGGATGACAAATAAGTCATCGAAAGACGGCCGATGCAGTACAGGAGCAGAAGCAATCAGTGCTTTTATCTGCTCGAACGCTGTTTGTTGCGAATCGCCCCACTGGTACTTGACGTTCTTCTTCGTGAGCGACGTCAGAGGGTCGGCGATTGTCGCAAAATTATCTAAAAATTTCCGATACCACGAAGCCATCCCAAGGAATCGGCGTAATTGCTTCAGATTCTTGGGTGCTGGGTAGGTCATAATCGGTTCGATTTTACTGGGGTCGGGACGGAAGCCGTCACGATTCACAACAACCCCTAAATATTTTACCTCACTACAACAAAATTTACTCTTCTTTTTGTTGATCGTAAGCCCAGCTTCTTTAATCCTCTTCAGCACTACTTCGAGCCAGTGCAGATGTTCTTCGAAGCTGTCCGTCGTGATGATAATATCGTCCAAATACGAGAAAGCATGTGGCTCCAGCTCCGGCCCTATGACTTTATCGGCCAGCTGTTGGAAGGTGGACGGTCCCCCGACTACCCCGTACGGAAGTCGCGTGAACTCAAACAGCCCTAGTCCAGGCACTGTGAATGCAGTCAAATGCATGTCCTCTTCCTTCATCGGTATCTGGTGATACGCCGAGCTGAGGTCAATGGTCGATATATATCGAGCGTGTTGCAGCTTATTAAGTATAGCGTCCATGTATGGAAGCGGGTACGCACTCGACTTCGAGACGGCATTGAGCTTTCGGTAGTCGATGCAGAATCTATAGGTACCGTCAGATTTCCGCACCATGACTACTGGGCTTGACCAATCGCTCGTAGATCGTCGTATTATTCCAGCTTCTAACATAGTCAGTACTTGAGCGTGCATTTCTTCCTCCAATTTTCTTGACACGGGGTAGTATCGCTGCTTTATTGGCCTTGCAGATCCTACATCGATGGCGTGTTGAATTAAGGTGGTGCATCCTAGTATGCTCTCCCCTTCTGGCAGCCATCTATCCAGGACTTGTTCTAGCTGAGTCCTCTGGGTCGAAGTTACATCTGCTAATCCGATCGCCGCAAGAGCATTAGCCACCCCGTCTGTAAGCGTGGACAATTCTAAAGGGACCGAGCTCTCAGCTCCCTCAATCTTCAGCTGGTTCTCTCTTGGCAGCAGTATCGCGTTGAACGCCCGCATAAAATCTGTGCCCAGGATGCATTCTGAGTCCAACTGGCTCATGATCATCACTTTGAGGCGGCGGCGCTGTCCAAGCAACTCGAATGGCAGTTCCACATGCCCATAAATTGGCACTAACTGACCATCTGCGAGTTTCGCACCGGGTCCTTTGTACGGAATTATCGGCTGGCCACAAGCTGAAGCTATTTGTATGCCAATAGGACCAATAGCGGTGCGTGCGGCCCCTGAATCATAAAGGGCGCGCAGTTGAAATCCGCCTATTCCGACTTGAGTCCACCAGCGACTGCAATCTATATCAGCCGGGGATTCTCCTTTCAGCGGCATGATTTCGTTACCTTCCTGCTGTCCTAAAGAATTTGAGGTCCCTTCTGTTTTTCCGGGAAACGCAGAGACTCCGTCTACTGTTTCCCTTGGCCTTTTCCCGGCTTCTGCGAGCACTCCGGGCAATACCGTTGAATATACCCGGGCCACGCACAACCATAGCACTTAATAGGCGGTTTGGCTGGACCAGGGATTGCCTGGTTTGCATTGTGATTGCTGGCAGGCTCCCTGCTTTTCGGCTCCTTCTTGATATCCTTCCCTTCTTCTATCGTGACGGACGCCGTGCCTTTCGGCTTGTCTCGCCGACTATTCTTTCTGTTCACTTTGGCCTTTATTGCTGGTGAAGGCTATGAGCCTTGCGAGCTCGCATTTCCCGGAACGCTAATTTGCGCTAACGCCTCCTTAAAAGCTGTAGCAAAGTACGCAGCTATCGTTGGCATTTCTGTGACTTCTGCCACTGCTGCAGTGCGCGGGGGCGTAGCTTTTCCCGTTGTCTCCTCCATTGGCTCCTTATAAGCCACTCGAGGTAACAGGCAGTTATCTGGTAGCGGCGGAGGCTTGTAGTGATCCCTGTCATGGATCAGTTTCTCTGCTGCCCTAGCGAGGGTTATCAGCGCATCCAAGTCGGTGACTTCTTTCTTTGGCACAAGCATCTTGATCTCAGCCAGCATGTTGTCGTAAATCATGCTGAGTTGAGCCTCTACAGGGGGTTGCACGTCTAAGCGGCTCAGAATCGTTAATACCGCAAAGATGTGGTCTCTGACCGCTTCCTTTTTACCCTGTGTTCGAGCTTGTGCTTCTGCTAGGAGTTGCATCTGGATATCTTGGTTGACCCCGTAGCTCCTTCTGGCGGCTTGGCAAAAATCACTCCAAGTTGACCATGCGGGTCGCAGTTGTCTGCACCAGACTAGCGCTGGTCCTGTCAGCACGTGTAGTAATGCGTTGAGCGAATCTTCTTCGTCGAGATGGGAGGACGTTCTGCACTCGTTGACTCGTTGTATGAACTCTTCGATGCAGCTGTCCTTGTGTCCATCGAATTTAATATTCCACTCTCTCGCAATTTTACCAATGTCTCGGCGTGACCCGCCCCAGGCTGCCATCGTCGGGTACGAAAACGGATATAAGCTCCCAGTTGGTAAGGGGGCTTGCGTCTGCGCATCTGCAAAGTATGGGTTTGGATAACCCCAAGGTGATCCTCCCCCCCTCCTAGAGTCCCCCGGCAGTCGCTGCCGTTGTTGCTGGACTCCGGTTTGAGTTGTATCATTGGTTACTCGTGCGGGTTGTACAACGACATTCGCCCCTGGGTTTAATCCCGAATTACGTGTGCTGTGAGCATTTGGTTCTATGTGCCTTATATCAAAGGTGTCTTGAAATTGCACTTGTTTGCTCGGTTGCGAGGTCGTTGCTTGATTTATCGAGTCCATTGTTCGCTGACTTTGCTGTAACAATTGTTGCACGAGGTACTCCAAGGTTTTATTTTCATTTCTGAGTCTCTCGATTTCTTCTGCATGCGCTATTCGTTCTTGTTGTGCTCTATTTCTGTTGTTTTCGTTCTGCGTCCCCATCACTTGTGCTTGGGTGTTAGCCATGTCTTGATTTATTCTCGTCGTTACTGCTGGTGTTGGTACGGAGCTTGTTACTGTTGTCGTTGTCGTGGCCGTTGTGCTTGTGCGACTAGTTGGTGTCCAAAAATCTATAAGGTTGTCGCTCGACGTGTAGGCTGTTCTGAGCGTTCTCGTGTCAGTGCCGGCCGACGTCGTGATTGTACGGCTTTCTGACTCCCTCAACGCCCAGCGATTATCGCTTTCATCCTGGGTAGTTATGTCTTCCGCCTGCTGGACCGTGTCCCGAAAAGGGTTGTGGCCGTGCTGTTGTCTGGGCGAGCTGTGGTACAGGATGCCTCCCGTCACTCCGTTTGTAATTTCCATTTCGGAGCTGCGATCATGGTTTGGACGTTGCTGTTCAAGTATCATACTTTTCGTCGCATCGGGCAACCTTGCCATCGACCTATGCATTAGCAGTAACTTCTGAAATTTTGCCGCTCTTCTCGACGTTGTTATTTCTTCTGGATCGTTAACGATCCAGAAGAAAATCTTCTGCGGTATAATCGCCGCGTAGTCGCCTAATTAACCTATCTATATTNATCGCCGCGTAGTCGCCTAATTAACCTATCTATATTCTGAGACCGATTATCATCTATTCTTAGTTCGAGATCATTCATTAAATCCGCTCTACTTTCTTCTGGCAATTCGTATGCCCATTCTGCTATTTGTTGTGACATCTCTACCCTACTGATGTTACGGTTCTCCATTTTGTGTCAATGAGCAAGAGGAGAAAATTTTACGGGTTTTACTAATCTCAAAAAAAAATGGCTTTCTTTCATTATACGCGCTGCCGTGCGATCATTTCCCATTCTTGCAACGTGCCCTGCCCATCTTAGTCTTCGCG
The DNA here is from genome assembly GCA_012977825.3 of Pteromalus puparum. Lineage (NCBI taxonomy): Eukaryota > Metazoa > Arthropoda > Insecta > Hymenoptera > Pteromalidae > Pteromalus > Pteromalus puparum. The sequence goes on from CM053172.1 coordinate 34,301,941, forward strand.
ATTTAATTATTCTGTTTATATTCGGTGACGGCTATAGTATGAGCTCGTCGTTGTGCAGTTTCTCCACTTCCCCTGTTTTCCTCATTTTCTTTGGCCGTATATTGGCGCCAGAACTTCTTTTTCGAACACCCTAAAACGGTTTTCTCTCTTTAGTGAGCGCCCAAGTTTCGCGTCCCGTACCAAGTATTCGCGGCATCTTTATACGTCCCTATATATCCTAATTTTAATTTTAGCAGCGTTTTTGATTTAGTAGTTTGTCACGGGCGTGAAGCACGATATTATTTTTTTTTTTTTGTTTTTTTTTTTTGTGGTTTGTTTTGTGTTTTTTTTTCCCGAATTAGTCTCTTATAATCTCGGCTTTGATCTTCGTTTCGACTCGTATAGTGGCCTAAATATCTGAATTCGATGCAACCTTTCGAAAGAAAATTCGACTCAAGTCCCCTGTCACTTCAGCAAATGCCCAGTTGATCATATCATATATTTTCGTTCGTTGGCTCGCCTCACTCGGAACCGTTCCTCGCGATTTATGGTATTCGCGTTTCGTCGCTACCGGCTGCACGTTTCCTAGTATGTCCATCATCTGCATATCCTAGAATCTGCGTTTTTCCGTTGAGTGTTGCGCCCAGCCCGCTAGTCTGCATTTGTCTAACAATATACTCTAGCGTTAAGTTAAAGAGTACCGTGGAGAGCCCGTCACCTTGTTTCAAACCGTCGTGTATCATGAACGATTCAGATACATTACCGCCTACTCGTACTTTTCCCGTGCTTCCGTTCAGACATATTTGTATTAATTTCACAAGTTTTTTTGGTACGCCGAGGAGCACAAGGATTTGATACATTTTGCTTCGCTTGATAGAATCATACGCTTTTTTAAAACCTATGAATAACTGATGTATTGTTTCGCAATATTCCCATTTTTTCTCTAACAGCTGTCTTATAGTAAACATTTGATCGCTCGTCGACCTGTTACGCCGGAATCCACACTGATAATCTCCTATTNGCCGGAATTCACACTGATAATCTCCTATTATATCTTCCGCGAAGGGTGTGAGTCTGGCCTGTATTACGTTTGACAGAACTTTGTAGCACGTAGCTAAAAGTGAGATTCCCCGATAGTTATTGCAGTCTGTCTAATCTCCCTTTTTAAAAATCGGTATGATGATGGATTCTTTCCAGTTTTCCGGCATTGTTTCATTCTTCCAAATAGAGCGTACTAGTTCAAAAATTTTCGATGTCAGCGCAGTGCCCTCATATTTAAGTAGTTCAGGTGGTATAGAATCATTTCCCGCGGCCTTATTGTTTTTTAGTTTTTTGATCGCGGCTTCTACTTCTTTAGAGGTCGGTTCTTCCATATGGAGTTCAGCAGTGTGGATTTCGTCTCCCGTTTCCTCGTAGTTTTCATGTACGTTTAGCAGCCTATCAAATAGCCCTTCCACAGCTTTAGCAGTTCACCTTCGCTTGTGACGAGATTCCCGCCCTCATCTTTCATTAATTGTGATCTACTCTGGAAACCCTTCCTAATAGCGTTAATTCCTTTGTACATCTCGCGCGGGTTATTTTCCTTACTATTAGTTTCTATTTTTCTAATCTGATTCTTTTGATACTCGCGTTTTTTGTTCCTGTAAATCGCCCCCACTTGCCTTCTTATTTCGTGGTACTCTTCTACGGCCCTATCGCCTCCATTGTGTACGCTGTCTAATTTGGCCTTTTTGCGCCTTTCAAACCAGAGTTTGCACTCTTCGTCAAACCATGGTTTGCTCTTTGGCTTTTTCTTTCTACCTAGCACTTTATTCGCGGCCTCTTTTATCGTTTTTTCGATATCCCCCCAAAGACTGTTCGGGTCGTCATCTACCTCCGTCGGTGCATCCGTTTCTTCGAGTACCTGAAACCGATTTCTTATTTCTACTTGATACTTAATTCGTTCTATCCCGTTCCGTAGATTTTCAATACCGAACGTTTCTACTTTGTTCGCCCGTTTACTATTTTGCCCAGCTACTAATATGGCTCTTACTTTGGCCACTACTAGAAAATGATCCGAGTCGCTATCCGCCCCCCTATAGTTTCTTACGTCAAGTACGTTCGTGTGGCGCCTCTTATCGATAAGAAAGTGATCGATTTGATTTTTCGTGGCTCCGTCCGGCGATGTCCACGTTACTTTGTGTATATCCTTGTGCTTGAAGCACGTACTCTTTACTATAAGATCTTTTGCCGCCGCGAAATTTATGACTCTAATACCGTTATCGTTGCTGGTTTCGTGCAGACTTTCCTTGCCTATAGTGGGCCTAAACATTTCCTCTTTCCCTATTTTAGCGTTGAAATCCCCCACTACTATTTTGGTGTCGTAAGACGCGAATTGGTCGATTAATTGCTCCAAGGCTTCGTAATAAAGATCCTTCACTTCTTCCTCTTTGTCCTCCGTAGGACAATGCCCGTTAATAACCACATAATTGTACCACGCTCCTTCGATGATGATATACGAGAGTCTGTCGTTTACGAATTTGAAACTTTTAACCGTGTGTATAATTCTTTTGTTAATCAGGAATCCGGTACCTAGGGAATGTCCGCTCGTGCCCCCGTACATAAAGGTGAAGTTTTCGTTTCCTAAGATACCGCTATCTTGCCACCGAGTTTCTTGTATAGCTACTAAGTCTAGATTGTACCCGTCAGCTTCTTTTAAGATTTCCTGGCACGCGCCTGCTCTGTATAAACTGCGCACATTCCACGTTCCCACCTTTAAGTCCCTATTGGTTTTGGTTTGGTTTTGTTTTTTTTTGAGCCATGATAGTAAGTTAAACCCGCGCCTTTTGGATCCTGTCCCGATCGCAGGTGAGTTAACCGTTCTAGAGATGATAACCCCCATACCTCTCTAGAACTAAGTATGAGAGCTTTCCAACTTTGATGCGGACGGAGTCAACTCATCGTCGGACACACTACGAAATCATTCTCGTACCCTAACGCCCCCCTGTAAGGTAGCGCGCCTTCGCTGACTTCGTTACTGCGTAAGACCGGGTGGCGAATCATTATACACATCCCCTTTCGGGGCAGTTGTCATCGCTCCCGCATCCTCCACGACACAGGATTGTTGTAATGTGTGCTAAAAGAGATAGATTATAGACATAGTGTGGTAGAAAGAGAAAGTGAAAATAGGAAATATTGTTGAGTGTTCGTTGTTGTGGTGCTTGCGTAGTGTTTCTAGATGAATGCGTTCGCCAGTGTGGGCTCATCACACCCACGCCCTGACCTATCGGCTGTCCGCGGCTGCTTATTCGATTTATTCGCAGCTAACCTCTTTCTCAGGGGCCGTTCCTCTATCCGCAACCTGAGGACGCGCTGTGTAGTGGTGATAGGCACCCACCCGTCCGCTCTGGACGCACATAGACTTTTACTTTCAGACTAATTAATCCAAATCATCTGATTCATCTAGTATATCAATCAATTATAGACAATACTGATTTTGACTCAATGTCAGATGCATCAGTTTCACTTTTATGTCTATGATTGATTACTATTATCAGATTTTGAAACCATACTGATTTTGACTAACGTCAGATGCATCAGTTTTATTATCATATGTATTAGACAACACAGATTTTGACTACATGTCAGATGCATCAGTTTTATTTTACATGTCTATATTTGATAAACATAATCAGATTTCTGAGACTTTACTGATTTTGACTTCTTCTCAGATACATCAGTTTATATTCTTATTAGAGTTTTCATCATCAACTGTTTTAAATCGCACTGCTAATATAGTTACTGCAGCTTTATGTCTCTTAAAACTATGAATCCATTTACGTATGTTATATTAATATCTGTACTTTGCAAAGATTTAACTTAAAATAGTTTTTAACGAATCATTATTGATTTTTGTTTTTCTATTTTTTTTTATATCTTAATTAAATCATCAGACCAAACTTTTATTCGATTTCGCTTGAAGTTTTCTTATCAATCCACAGTTAATATGATATTCATTATAATTTAGAGTTTTATTTATTAACATAAATTTTGCACTCTATAGCATCAACTGAATTTAATCAATATTATAATATCATCATTTTGAACTTACATTTAGATGCACTAAACTGAGGGCTTTGTGGAACAGTCAAGCGATAACGATAGCTTACGTCATTTTATATACAAAGGTATATTATTACATTACATAGAATATTTCTAAATTCAATTTTCTTAAATACAACTTTGAAATTGAAATTAGTTTAACCTTTTGTCATATGAGTATAATATTGCATTTAATATTTGCAATTTTTAAATAAATTCAAAACATAAGCGAATATAATCGTCGGATATTATAAATATGTTTAATATTTGTATGAGTGATTTAAATCAAAATTTTGAATAACCGTCTATACTTAAATGAGTGAGTAATAGATTTTTAATATCTATTTTTATTTACTTAACAACGGACTTTATAACATATCCTACTTAATTATGCATACTATACTTGTTTTACTATTTTTACAAGCTTTTTCATTATTGCACAATAACTTTTTTACTGTGGCTTTTATAAGCGATCGTTTCTGACTTACTCGATTTTTAAACAATTAAGTTTATCATTAATAATAATGATTACTTTACAAAGTTTTTTAAACGATCATCGTTTTGATAAAAACAGCAATATTTGTTCTTCACTGTTGCTTTTGTTTTCTTGTAAAGTAAATTTAGGAGTTTCAACCAAAATAGAACATTCTTGAGACATTCTTGCGTTTTCATAATTTAGTATTGATGATAATTTGAAAGTTTCTTGTAGTTGTCAAGATTATAAAATTTTCTAGGCTATCCATTAATGAGATATATTCAAAAATATTACAATACAATATGAACGAGAGAAAAATAAATTTTCATTTCTTATCTTTGAATTATTTTTCTTCGAGCGCATTCTTAGCCACGAAGATAAAGACTGCGTGCTGTGTGACGTCATGAATGCTCTGGTTTGTACCACTCCTTTTCGACAGTGGTTAAGTTTTATTCACTTCCTTCTCGGCTTTTGAGTATTTTTATTTAGCACATTGACAATGTCCTACAGTGCTGGCATTACTGATGTTCTCTTTTTGTTTATCAGTGTGAAATACTCGCTTCCGAATACTGTATTTATAACACCACAAGTTGTATTCTTTTGTGCTGATTAAACTGTTCACTGTGTGCACTAAAATGCACTTTCACGAATAATTTCAATAGTTGAAATTTTTACACAAAGCAATTTATTTGCCCGGCCGAATTTGCGATTATTTATCACGATTTTTACAACAGCGCGACCTGGGCCCATAACCTATTGGAAATGGGTATTAAATAAATACAGTTTCGGTTAAAGGTTCAAATAAAAGTATCTTTATTAAAATGCACGAGGAAGGTACGTCTTTATAGTACGACTGATCGGTAGAGACTAGCTATACGACAAAGGCTATGAGGCTTACGCATACAGCTTCCCACTCCTTCTTTATGCTTAAGTTACAGTTTTGTTTATAAAACAGACTCCGAACGTAGAATCATTTTTGCTATAGGCATGCCATAAGTATTCAGTCACTATGGCATATTCCAACAGTTGAGCAGACGCATGCACGCGCAGCTCGTGAGCACCACCTGTATCGCGCCTTTTTAAGGTAGCGCGAGCGAGCGTAAGTATTCAGTCTTGAAGTTCTTCTTGAAGCAGAAAGAACACACTCATCATCCTGGTTTCTACGGAACGCTACACGTCAGCGATCTCATACCTCCGACACTGCTGTCAGTCCGTTCCAGCAATATTGAGAATTGGATAAAGATCGCGCAAGCCGGCATCGATTCGCTAACTTTTCTGCTAAAGAGAAGATCGACAATAGATGAAATGCGCAAGTACCATAACTTCCATGCTCATTTTCAGAGCATTTGGAGAGTTTTGGAAGGTAGCCTGAAACGAGGAGCAGCTCCTATATTCCTTTTCCTGAGCCCGTTGTAAAAAAGTTCGCTTGTATCAATGTAAAGAATAACGATGAGCAATGCTTCAAATGGGCTATACTCTCGGCTTTGCATCCTGTACCTCATGGCGCTCATCCTGATAGGTCATGTACGAACGTATCAAGAGCATTCAGCGTAGGCTACTACTTGAAATGTAGCTTCGATGACAGCAAGTCCGTCTACAAGTGCTTCTGAAATGCGAACATCGACGACGACGAACAAGATCCGGCCAAATAGTTCACCTCGAGTTTTCAGGCCCTTGGTCAAAAACTCGAACAGTTGTACGAGAATCCCGTTCCGATAAACTCGCTCACGCGCGATGAGCTACAAGCCTACAACTGGGCTACAGTCTGCCACGTATGCGAGCAACCTTTCACGGAAGGAGACATAAAAGTCAAGGATCATTGTCACTTCACGGGAAAGTATCGTGGTCCGGCTCACAACGATTGTAATATAATTTACAAAGACACGAGGACGATTCCAGTCATCTTCCACAACTTGGGTAGCTATGACTCTCACCTCTTCATCAGAGAGCGCTACATATTTTTCACCAAATTTATGAGGAGAGCGAGATTAATTTTTGCTTCATAGACTCGATTCGATTCATGGCCTCATCGCTGGACAAGCTAGCGTCTTACTTGGAGCAGCTGAATACCGTCGGCGCAGTGTTCGAGAAGGATGATGGCTACAGTGCAGATCAGATCAGTTTGCTCAAACGAAAGGGAGTATTCTATTCCCTTACAAGTACGTATCTGCACTGGAGAAGCTCGAAGAGCCTGCTTTACCTCCGCAGTCAGAGTTCTACAGCAGCCTGATCGACAGCGACGTCTCTAGCGAGGACTACGAGCATGGGAATAAAGTCTGGAAGGTAATCCACATCAAGACCCTCGACGAGTACTCTGATCTTTATTTAATGACAGATGGTCTGCTTCTTGTTGAGATTTTCAAAAACTTCCAAGACAATAGTCTGGTGGCTTACGGTCTGGATGCAGCGCATTACTTCACGACACCCGGTCTCTCGTGGGATGCAATGTTCAAATACACGGGCATCGAGCTCGAGCTGCTCACCGATATCGAGATGTTGCTCTTTATCGAGCGAAACATCCGCAGAGGAGTCAGCCAGTGCTGCAATCGCTTCGCAGAGGCAAACAATAAGTACAGGACTATGATCCGACAAAGAAGTCCAAGTACTTGATGCACTTTGACATTAATAACCTCTACGGCTGGGCCATGACGCAATATCTTCCATGCTCTGGCTTCAAGTGGGTAGAGGAGAAGGACGTCATGAATCCGACCTTTTTCGACGTAGCCGACGACAGTCCCATAGGATATATCCTCGAGGTGGATTTGGAATATTTAGAGCAACCCTATGACTCACACAAGGATCTTCATATGTGTCTAGAGCACAGAGCAGATCCAGAATCAAAGCAGGAGAAGCCGATGACTACGCTGTACGACAAAGAGCGCTACATCATTCACTACAGAAGTCTCAAGCAGGCTCTCAAGCATGGGCTTCGCTTGAAAAAAATTCGCCTAATAATAATAATAAAATGTTTGCTTATTGAAAAAAATACTGTTTTCACAACAGAAAAACGTAAAATACAAGGAACAAAGTATTGTCTGAAATCGGTAGAGAGGGGGTAGATCCTCGCAGCGAATATAAGCCAGGCTAACGCAGGACTAAAATCATTTGCTCAGCAGCAGCAGTAGAAGATGGATCTAGACAAAATAAACCATATCGTCAAAGCTGAAAATCTTCTGCCAACGACAAAGATATCAGAGCTAGAAGAAGGTTGCTCGTACCTGGCTACTGAACTCAAGATGATCTGTACTAAGTTTGGAATACAAGCTTTGGTTCATCTCGCCGATACAACGAAAATCGTACTACCGCAACGCTATGCCACGGCCTTCCAGAAGGATGATGCGTATTTCTATTGAATGGCAGCTGCAGCCAATATCTACAAGCTATTCGTCACGAAGAATGGCGATGATATTGAATTATCTCTTTTATAATATGTATTAAAATATAATAATAAAAAACTGTCGTTTTTACGACAAAAACTTAGAAAAAAACAAGGAACAAAATATTTTATACTGTCTGAGATTTGTCACTCCACGTGTTGTGAGAATTGTCAAAACCCAACCACTTTACAAACACCTCATTGCCTCGTTTCTTCAAGATTTTCTCAATAAGATAAATGTCAGGATGCGCAGCTTTCCAGAGTTCTTGCTCGTAAAAGCCGCCGGCGATGGGCTCGTCATGAAAATTTTTGAGTTCATAGGTCACCGGTTTCGTATGCTCAATACTTGCTCAATACTGGCTGCTGTTACGTCTTTGGGCTTCATGCCGATAGTACGATGCTTGCGATTGTTGTATGCTGCTAACAAATCAGTGAACAGATCGTACCACTTGAAGTTTCTACGTAGATTAAACTGCTTCCACGTAGCATTTTTCAACGTGCGGTTAAAGCGTCGCAGATCGCAGCCTTGAGATTACTACATGTCCAGTACAGGTTAATCTTGTACTGTTTCATAAGATTTTGAAAGATGGAGTTGTAAAATTCCTTGCCACGATCCGTTTGTAAATTTTTAGGTACTCGACCCATCAACAATATGCTTTTCATAGCAGCCGCTACGTCTTCACCGGTTTTTCTCTTCACGGGAATGGCCCAAGCGAATTTTGTTTTCTCGTGAATAAGGTTGCATCTCAACCAAATTAGCTTGCCAAGTCTCATCTTATCCACGAACATCGAATTTTCGACTACTGATATGCATCTCAATATATATAGCCAGCCTCGGTAAGCTCCTCGACAATCGAATGAATCTCGTTAATGTGACTAGGATTTCCAGATAACATCTCGGCTATGAGGAGACGAAGTCGATCAACCAGTTCATTCGGATCGTCCCAGTAAACGTAAACCATTTTCGTACCCCTCGTAGCCATTTTGTGCGGAGGAAGCAGTGTGCCACCAGGTTTCTTTCGTCTACTCTTTGAGGTATTAGGAGTTGACGAAGAGGCCGAGGGTAGAAAGAGAGGAGCGATAATCTCGTCGTACTTTTTACTGTTGTGATAACGCAGTATCTCATTGGGACGAACATTTTTTCTGTGTACGCTCGACAATTCTAGTATTTCTCCGAAATTTTTTAGATCTGCAGCTGAGACAATGTCACGATTCGGTCTTTTGAAAATAATAAGAACCAATATACCAGCGGTTTTCGGAAACGTTCTATCATCGACTGTAATGATATTTCCATCATACTCTATGGTTGATTTTCCGAGTTTGTAGCTGCTGCCTCGTTCTTTCCACACGCCGTAAACCTTATCCACATCCTTACGAGGCCAAAGAAGCGAAAGCGATCCGTTGCTGTCGTCGTCGTTGTCGCTGTTCGTCGTATCTGCAGTAGCAGCCTGCATCGTTTCATTCGTTTTAGAAGTCATATTCTTCTCAGCAGAGTCATCGGTGTACAAATAATCAAATGCTCTGTCAGATTTAATTATTCATTTAGCAGCAGGTGTCGCTAATTTTTGCAGTTGCTTATCAGCAGCCAAAGAATTGACCACTAATTGCTGCAAGGGATCAACGATCGGCTTGAAAGTCTCCCCCAACGCTCTCTCAAAGTTTTCTTCACCTTATTTCAGCAGATCAAACTTACGTTTAACTGCACTCCGTTCTTTTACGAGCTGCTCAAGTATATGCTTCTCTAGTCGATTCTCAGACATGTTGGCATATCAACGGTTAGCAATGAACTGTTATATATCGCTAACTATGCGCTATATTTATAGCAAAACAGTCGAAGCCCTTTCGGTATGGCCCTCATTGATCGGACTATCTTTATTAATCATGAGAAAACAGTGCATATCATCAGTCCAACATCTTGAGCAAAGTTTCTTGAACTGCACGAATGTCATATCACGATTGACGTGATCTGCATACAAGTGGCGAAGATTGACGTCATCCTGTCGAAATATTATCAACGAGTTTACATTAGCTTTCACCAAGTGCTTGGGAACTTGAGCATATGATTGACAGAGGTAAAAGCAGTCAACGCTCTTGTGTCTGCCCATAAAGAAAAATGCACGGATATTGTTTCGCTTTTCGCAAGCAACATCATCGAATATCATGATTGGATTGGGTAGTGCTTTGTCAGGCAGGATGACGTCCTCGTGTTCGCTGAAGGCAAAGTATTGCATACCCTTGATCGGCTCGAGCAGTTCCTTCAAAAATGTATACTTTGACTGATTAAGTGACTTAAAGTAGACGTACACATTCTCGAATCTAAGCCCATTCGGATGTGTTATGAGAGCGAGAAGGCTATTGGTCTTTCCGCATTTGGATGGCCCGAAAATGACTGCGCGTATGCTGTCCGGTAGCAGAGCTCCATGACGTTTCACGCGTCTTTTCTCCTCCACGATAGTGTCAAAGTTTACTACGGGGAGCTTGACAGCCTGTTTCTTGAAGTTTATTCTTTAAGATCTCGGCTGAGACTGGTCCGTTTCCTATGAATAGGCAGCTTTTATAGCCGCACGCATCAATTTGACGTCATCATTTGACCTTTATGGTGTAATGATCGTATACATCGAAAATAAGTGGTCGTAGTTTGGTAAACAGAGTACTCAACAAAATTCCAGTTGAACTTCATTTACTAGGCTATCAGTACTGCGGACCAGGAACAAAGTTAGCTAAATGTCTAGCTCGAGGAGATCAAGGTATTAATCCTATTAATCAAGCTTGCAAAGAGCGCGATATAGCGTGCTCACAGACTCGTGAAAACGCCGAAGCTAGAAATCTGGCTAATAGAGTATTAGCTGACAAAGCTGGGCAGAGAGTTAAGTCGAAAGACGCGAGAATCGGTAAAAAATGGCCGCTTACGCCGTATCAAAAGTCATGAAAGTAAAATCTAAATTGGGAATGGGTATCAAGAGGAAGAGGAGGCCATCTACGAGGCTAAATGCTATAGTAAAAGCGGCCTCTAAAGCGATGGTTAAGGGTAAGATTAGTCACGAAGTCATTGCATCGGCTTTGAAAGCAACTCGCGATGCCGTGAGAAAGGCTTGTGGTAAAGATAACGTACTCATACCACGAGTCCTACTATTACCCCATAAAGTGCTGCGGGTGCTCTGGCTGGAGGAGCTGCTGGTATTGCCAACACAGTCAACGACTCCAAGGCTGCAAAAGATGAGCTAGAGGAGACTCGTCGTCATAACAAAGCGATGGAAAATATCAGTGTAGGTAAAGGTCTTTGCCTAAAGCCATTAAATCTGGATTGGGCCTTTATCTAAAGCCCTATCGCAATAGCAGTCTAAAGAAAAAAAAAACTTCTTCGAGATAAGTTTGCCACAGAGGGCGCTCACAGACGTGGACATCGTGAAGTATGCTAAAATTTTGAAAATTCCTTATTTTCGGGGTGTATACATGCGCAATGCGATGCCTGCGAGTGGTCCACGAAAGCGTGAATCAGCTGTCGTAATCTTGGACGATGCAAGCGGACCTGGAACTCACTGGGTAGTGTGTCGCAAACAAGATGATAAAGTCGTCTACTTCGATAGTTTCGGCGACCTACAGCTTCCCTTAGACTTGATGCTGTACTTGGGAGTGAACGAGATCCAGTACAATTACGAGAGATATCAAGACTACAACACCTTCAACTGCGGACATCTTTGTCTGTAGTTCTTGAGAAATAAGCTATATAAGAGACGACACCAGTAAATGCACATTTATTAAGGATTCGACAGTCAGCATGAATAGCTCATTTACACTGAGTCTCTCTGGAACTTTATCTGTACTCAAAGCTCAATATTTTCAAGCCTCCACCCATAGAGCTCTCAGCACAAAAGAACTACGTTCTCAGCTTAGTTGAATTGCTAACCTTCAACTCCATTCCCAATATCGACGTAGAGAATAATAAGTTTTACATCGGTAAGGAAGAAGTCAGCTTATCTACGGGAAGTTACGAAATCGAGGATATCAACGTTTATCTTCGTGAAACTCTATCTCCCAAGGGTATATCATTCAGTCCCAAGACCAATAATAATACGCTTCGTAGCGTGATAAAGTGCAGTCATCCGATCGACTTTTATCCTTGAGACTTGATTGGCTCTCTGCTGGGCTTCAACGAGAGGATTTTAACGAAGGACGTGAGTCACAGTTTGGATAGACCAGTGGCTATTCTAAAAGTCAACGCTCTGCGAGTTGAGTAAGGGAAAAAAGGACGTATTAAATAAAGGACGTATTCATCCGGATCATTCGTAAAAATATCAAATTGGTAGGTTATGTTGCTAAAAAAAAATCTTACGTCCTTTGTCACAGCTATTATTAGTCATTTAAATCATTTCAGAGGGTTTTTCACTACTATGTGTCCCATGAAAACAAAAAGGCCTCTGCCATTCTGGCTCTTGTACAGGTACTTCTGCACTATGAAAAGGTATCTTTCCACAGTACAAAAGTAGTCGGAGTCCGGATCGAATCTTAGATTTTCACATTTTAAGGTTTAAATTGCAGACAATTCAGTTATAGCATATATATATATATATATATATATATATATATATATAGGGCTATAAGGAAAAGTATTAAAAAGTTGAGAAAATTTTACAAAAAAAAACATTCAGTGTGTTTTCAGTGAAAGATGCGTTGTTTATGAGCTATAAATAATTGAAAATAGGCAAAAAATGCAAAAAATGCTTAAATAACCAACTTTGAACCCTTATAACTCGAAGAGAATTGATCGAATCAATCTAAAAACATATCCCCCAAGTTTGGGTAAACATTTTTTTTTGTCGCGCACGATTTGTCAGAGAACCACCCATATATAGTATTGGTATGTCGAATTTTCAGCTTACGTCTGCGTATTAACCTAACAAACGTATGGTTTTTTTAATGAAGGTTGGCTCACAAGAGCGTCAGATAATCCTGAGAAAAAAGAAGCTTATTGCAAGGTTTGCTTCACGTTTTTAGCTGCTCAATATAAAAATTTGACAGACCATTCTGCTACTAAAAAACATGTGCAAGCAATGGTCAGAGAAAAGCAAGCAATATCTTTACCGAAAATAAACAAATTTGCGAAGCCTGCTCTAACTAAAGCTAGAAAAATTGCCGAACTAAAATAGGCTTTTTTTACGGCTGAACACACATCCATTCGAACAATAGATCATTTGTTTACGGTCATCAAAAGCTTGGATTCTCAGTCTCTTGTTTTGCGAGAAATCCAGCTGAATCGCACAAAGTGCACTGCTCTGATTAAAAATAATCTTTCTCCCTCCATACTAGAAGAATTACTCGGCGATATTGGAGACTCGTTTTATTCTATAATTATTGACGAATCGAAGGCGATAGATAATAAGAAGCTTTTATGTTTAGTAATTAGATATTTTAGCAATAAGAAAGGAAAAATTGTAACGATGTTCTATCGATTGATCGAAATGCAATCAGAAACATTTGATGCAATCGCAGAAGCCAACTTAACGCAGCTAAAAAAAGACAAGTTGAGTACTGACAAATTGTTAATTGTTAGGTCTAGGTATTGATGGAGCGAGAGTGACTGTCGGAATAAATCACTACGTAACAACGCTTCTACACGAAGTAAATCCGCACATTATTATAGTAAAATGTATATGCCACTCCTTACATTCAGCAGCTGAAAAAGCATGCGAAACTCTTCCTCGACATCTAGACTATATGATCAAAGAAACGCATAATTGGTTTAGCCACAGCACAAAATGTCAGCTCGAATACAAATATTTATACAATCTTATCAATGGCACAGACAAAGAGCTGAAAAAAATCATTAAACTAAGCTACACTCGATGGTTAGTCAGAGAACATTGTATTTTTATAATTTTAGTGCAATGGGATCCTCTAAAGCTTCTCTTTCAGATGACAGAAAGTAAAGAAAAATGTTTTGTGGCATTACAATTGGCGGCAATGTATAAAACTGACGGGAACAAATTGTACCTAACATTCATCCATAGCGTTTTAAAACCGGTCATTGACTTAAGAAACACTTCACTTCCAATCTGATGAAGCTGACCAGATACAACTTTCTGGAGAGTTGAATGACCTGTTTTATTCTGTCTTACAAAAAATAGTAGTTTCGGCTCAATTAGAAAAAGTCAGTCGTTCTAAAATTCACAGTTTTGATTTTTGAAAATTCTTAATGCCTTATGATTGCATAAATTTTGGCTATGAGTTCAACAAAATGAGCGGATCTCTCAACAAAGAAACTGTGAAAAATATAAAAATCAGAAGTAGACTTTTTAATTAAACTTGCTCGCGAATTGCAACATAGAATGCCCGATAACATACGTATTCTTGAAAAAATCTCACTCTTTTCGCAAGAAAATGCATCCAAGCAAATGAAACCAGATATTTATTTCAGAAGTAGCGCAACATTTTGAACATGTTTGTGGCGATGTGGATGAGACAATCAGGCAATGGAATTTATTGCACAGAGTTGAAATAAGTCTTCAGAAAAATGTCATCGGCTACTGGGTAGAAGTTTCTAAGATTAAAAGAGCTGTCAGTTTGCCATTGGCAAATGCATCGGTAGAAAGAGTATTTTCTATTGTAAATATCGTTAAAGATAAGCTTAGGAATAAATTGGAAGTAATTATGATCGAAGCCATTTTGCATGTGCGATGTACATTCCAAATAGATTGCACGGATTTCACTCCTACTGCTGCTATGTTAAAATCATTTAACTCCGAAGAACTTTATAAAAAAGTCAGTGAAAGCGACGTTAATGTATTGGATATATTTTCAGAAGAGTAATTTGTTTGTTTAGAGTAAGACATTTTAGTAATGTACATATACATTTAGTATTTATTAAAATACACCTCCGTCCAATAATCAACAGGTGAAATTGCATATTATTCTACCTCTGTGCTTTATTATCCGTGGGGTAATTGGGTTTGGTTTTATGGTTTGGAGTTGTATATTGAAATTTTTCTCTACCTGATTCCCCTCTAAAAAATCCCTCTAGACATTTTTTCTCTCTGTTTAACCTTTAGAGGTCGTAAAATCCTTCTAAATCTAGAGGGAAACACTCTAACCTGGTAACACGTCATAATATAATAAATACAATAAATGAAATATTGTTTGAATATACAGTACGTGAATGCTATTTTAAATATTTTAAATCGAAATTATTTTACTGTAGGAGCAATATTCTTAGCAAAAGACTATAATAATTAGAAAGATACGATCAAAATCTCTAGAATAACGAAGTCACAGAATCAATCGTTAAATTTTAAAGATATATACGAAAATAAAAATCACTTAATTTTGTAGCAAATCAATATTTTTTTCCATTTTAAGGCATAGACAACTTTTAATCTGAGCGACTATTATAAATCCATCAGGGCTAACATTGAAGATATTATCTCATACTTTAATCCTATAAATACGCATTTTTTTGTTTGCGCTAACAGACGTTGAGTTCAAGTAGTTTTTATTAATATTCCTTACAAAAATTTCTTATAAAATAATTTAAATTGTCCAGAAAGCATTATGCCAAGCCCGATTCCACAGGATCATCACTTTTTCAGTGTTCTATATATGCTATAGAATAAGAAAAAAGTGGTAAAACATTATAAAAAATATTGTACACACAATGAATTTAGTAGACTTTTTAGTATAAGTGGCTAAAAAATCCCACTTCATTTTCTTTGTACACAATATGCTATTACCGATCCAAAGCTTTATTTTTGAGAAATCAGTTTTTAGTAGGAACGCACGAGTTATATAAACCGTATTAATACTAATAGTCGTCGCTTATTCATCGATTGTTGTCGACTACTTTCCACATGCCGTATCGATCACCTCAGCTCTCGAAACCCGCAACAATAAGGTGTTTATGCTTTCGGACGTTGGCACGTACAGCGGAGCACGTATCGAGCACGCATGGACAATAGTGGAAGACAGTTTAAAAAAACAAAATTAAAGATTTTTAAAAAGGCTCTTGCACCGGCAACGAGCCACGTACGCTCTGCAATACGTACGCTTAACTCGCGACTTAATCAAAAAACTATTCTGCGGTCCCTGTCGAGTATTCTAGATTGGACATTTTTTTCAACTGTTGACAGTACTTTTGTATAAGAATTAATAATTTATTTTTTTGATAGTAATTAGCATTAAACAACCCTGGGAATCATCGAGAAGTTGACTAAACAATAGATAAATTTCCTGGGAACGTGCGACAGATGCATCGAAGATTCATTCAAAATTTTCTGAGGATCGCGTGAATTTTCTGTGTATCTGTCGCGCGGTCCTCGGAGAATTATCACCAAAGATTATAAAAACTTATACATATATAGCTATCATAAACAACTTCTATAATTAGTGTAAAAAATTACCTTTTTTATCATAAAAATTGAACGGAATAGTCAATCTAGGAAGTCTTGCAGGAAAAGGTTTTATTAAAATTTTATTAAAAATTTTTTTGCTTTTTTAGATACGCTGTTGTTGAATATAATGTATAAATCATATCACTAAAAAAAGGAAAAATATTTTTCAAAAATCGAAAAAAATACATAAAATGACCATAAAATAGTCAGAACCTTGAAATAAAATGTACCCAAATTCAAAATCAGAAAACATAGATGCATGTCAAATTTATTACAATCCCTTGCGAGGCTCCAGAATGATGACGGTATATATACATACATACACACACACACACAAAGCCATCTGCACGGACATTTTCTACCTCCTGAAACTATAATGTTCTCAAAATATTCTGAGTTTTAGTTAGCGAGTTATAAAGTTTAACAAAAATAATAATCAATATTGTTGTTATTCCTCTCCATTATATAATTGAGGGGTTATCCTCTTATTTTTTGTCCAATATCAATTAAAAATAAAATAATGTTTCGTCATACTGGATATACAGGGTGAGACACAAAGAATTTGAATCCTAATATCTTTTAAACTAAACAGTCTTATAAGCTGCAAAAATAATCTAGCTAAAGTGATCGAAAGGTTGATCTTTGCCCAAAATTTCAGCTTAATTAAAGCCTTTTTACTCCGGTAATCGTACGACATAGAAATCCCATTTTTTTAGTTTTCGAATTTCAGCTCAAAAACTAGTCGTCTAAATGGCTTAAAATTTTTACAGCAAGTTAATATTATTATTTTTTTATTTTCATTATTTTTTTAAAAACGTTTGACTATTTAGTTTAATAGATATAAACTTTTTAAAAAAATCACTTTTTTATCATGTTACGAGTGAAGAGTGCAACGAAAAAGTGACGGACCCCGGGCTTGAACCGGGATCCTCTGGCTTGCAAGGCAGACGTTCTGTCGTCACGCCACGGCCGCCACCGCGTTGCACTCTTCTACTCGTCTTCTTATAGTAATTTCTTTTTTTTTTTTTTTTTATATTATAGCCTACCCAAGTCCTCTCGAAGAGTCTTATACGGCTCTTCCCTCTGCCCGATACCATACAATGGTACCGGCCAGAGAGGCTCCCTATAGTCGCGGTGCATGTGCATCACATGGGAATGTAGTGCATGCATCTCGACTGGCCCTACAGTTTAATTATACAGTGCGAAACTGTATACAGTGGGATCCGAACCACTGGAGCTTTGATGTTATAAGACACTTATGTATATAACATACAAACGTATGTAAACATAGAGGTGTCCCGATGTCAGAAAGTGCCGAGATTCAGGCTTGAACCCAGAACCTCTGGATTACTAGCCCGACACTCTGCCCACTGAGCCATCGCCGCTCATTCTTATAGTAATTAGACACCCGTGACGTGTGTCAAACTGGAAAATCTTGCGGGAAAAAGTAGGACATTTTGTGCTCTTTTAAATACACTATTGTTGAATATATTGTATAAATCATATCATTAGAAAAAAGCAATTGAATTTTTTCAAAAATCAAAAAATCGCTAAAAGCGAAACGCTTTGCTTTTCGCTTTTAGCGATTGAAGCACTCGCCTATCTTCTAAGGTTGAATAAAACGCATGACATATCGCGAAATTGGCGGAGACTTATATAGGTATTCGGTGAAAAGATAAGAAGGAATAGTTGAAATGGCTGAGGACCCGTCTGCGTAGGTGGACTGGTTAGCAGAAAGTCGGTTATGGATTTTTATGCGATTTCGAGGTCAGAATGTCTTTGTGGCTCCCACTCGGCCGGATCGACAGATATCGTAAAAGTGGCGGAGATGTATGTGGGTATTGGGCTAAAGAGTAAGTACGAATAGTTGGAGTCGTCGATATCCCGTTTGAGTAGGTGGTATGGCCGGCAGAAAGTCGGTGATGGATTTTCATGTAATTTCGAGGTCAAAATGTCTTTGTGGCTCCAACTCGGCCGGATACAGGTGGACCTATATAGATGTAGATACATGGTGGTCATATATTCTGTCATATATTAAATATATATAGTGTGTTAAAGTGTAAGAAGTTAGTTCGAGTAAGTGCAATTTGTAATAGAGTAGGGATGTGCGAGTCAAACTCGAACTTTTGTTGTTTTGATTGCAAAATATGTGTAGGATGATAAAAATCTACTTAAACACCGTGACTGTCGAGGTTTTATACCTATCTAACGAATAGTATGATTTTTTTCTTATTTTCCCTACTGGAAAAAATCACGTGATAATCACGTGATAATCGCGTGCTAATTGCGTGATTATCACATGATATTTTCAACCGATTTATCACGCGATTATCGCGAGATTTAAAAAAAAAAATCTGAAATGTTATTAAAAATACTAAATATGATATCTATAATTTACAAAAGTGGACAATTCTTAATAAATACGGGTGAAATTAAAGAAAAAAACCGCTGCCAATTCTTTGGCACGCAGCTTCCTTCAACCTTATGTATCGCTTTAATATCTAAATTTTTTTTACTTCATATATAATTCTATAAAGTTTTTATGCTTTTTCGTTTGATGGATAAAATTATTTCGAAATAATTATATTACATAATCAATGCGTAACTGAAAATATTGTTTGTACAATTTGGTTGCGTTAAAATTTATAATGATCAGGACGGCAATTATTGGCATAAAATAGTATATTGTATATTGCAACTAGGGGGGAAAATTTCTGTCTGAAAAAGCTACTCCCCCCTTGTTGAACACCGTACTTTTTATGATACGTGCATGAATAGACCATTTTTAGGCACGACCGCGACACGGAAGTGCCTTATAGTTTCGTGTGCGAAAAATGTGTGAGACGCGATATCTCACGAAATTTTCGACCGATCGGGCTGAAATTTTAGGAGGAGTCACCTCTCGCACAAACTAAAACTATTTTTTTTTTATCCCGATCGTCTACGTTGTTTTAAAATGCGGGCACAATTTGTTTGATTTTACATGTAATTACATGTAATTATTAATAAAAATTTTGTTGTGATGCAATTATCTCTGAGAGACTTTAGTCAATCAGGCTAAAAATTTTTTTTGGAACTCCTCTCATGATAGTAAGGTGCCGGTCATATTTTGGACTTGATCCTGTACATATACGCAGAATGCGGTCACCTTCAAAAATCGCTAAAAACGGTTTTTTAGCTGTAACTCGAATTCTAAGCATTCTACAAAAAAAAAGTTAAATAGAAAAGTTGTAGATCATTGAAAAATACAACTTTTTTCCATTTACATAAAATCGTGAAAATGCTTATAACTCGAGTTAACAGCCCAAAATCGATTTTTTACGGCTAAAAAAAAACAATTATTTGCCATAAAAGTTTTCGGATTTACGTTTTACAAAAAAATGTTAAATGTAAAAGTTGTAAACAATTTTAAAATACAACTTTTTACCGTGGCAAAGATATTTTTTAACACTTTTTAACATACAACATTCCTAGAAGCGATTTTTTGATACATAAATTCAATAATAACTTCGCTGCAACATGCCCCATCTGACCCAGTGCAAAAAATGTGTGAGAGTCGATATCTCAGTCTGCTCTGAGAAGCCTCACACGTCCCTCTAAACTATGCTATTATAATAGATTTTCTACATGAAACCCTATTACTAAATCAAATCTTGATAAAATCTTGAATCTTCTGTTAACTATCTTTAAAATCCTCTTGAAAATCCTCTTGAGTCCTTCCATGTTAAATTGTTTTGTTTTTCACCTACAAGAAAAGTAGAATTTAATTAATAAAACTAGAAAACAATGACTGTATAATTTAATTAACTGTTAAAGAAAAACCAGCCTCTAAAATATATGATTATAGATACGTATAGTAGAAGTATAGTAGTGCCATAGTCTTGAATGAAGTTACGTTCCAACTCCAAGATTTTGATAGCTCAGTTATCAACACCATCAGTATCCTTAGGTTGACTCCGTTAGACGCAGTAGACCATAATCCAACAAATGCAGAGTTTTTATACACCTATACATACAGAAAAATATTACAAAATCAAACTCATAAATAATTATTGAGAGATTCAGACCACTGATCTCTGCATAAAAATTTGAAACAAGGCAGCTTTTAAGTATGAATACCGTCAAACCACATGTCTCAGTCACATAATTCACATTTACAAACAGAAGATTATCATCATGAACACTGAAAAGGTATCCGCGAGCCATTAGACATCTGTTTACTGAACTTATCATAGGGGACAAAGCGTTTCAAGTTAAAACTTATTGAAGATACAATATAAATTCAACATACAGTTCAAGTTTATTCTAATATTTCCAAAATTACCTTGTCAGATAGTATAAATCCATATCCAGATTAGGAGTAATATAGTTGAAGTATCCAAGAACGCCAACCAATACTCCAAGACAGCATCAATTCAGTTGCAAGATCGTCTCAAGGTGATCCAATCAGCTGGCAACGCCAAACAGGACTGCCGGATAGTAGAAATAGAGCTCCAGGATTATTCGCAGGTGGTTGAGCCAGCTAGAAACGCCAACCAGCACTTGCAGAAAGTTTAAATGTAATTCTAAGGTTGTCTCCTGGTGATGACATCAGCCAGAGATGCCAAGCAACACGATCAGATACCATAAATCCAGCTCCAGAGTCGTATTGAGACTGTTGAAGTACCTAGAAACGCCAACCAGCACCACCAGAGAGAAAGAGAGATATTGAATCCAGTCCGGGGTGATCTTGGGAGGCATCGGAATTACGACTCTAAAAAACAGATCACACAATTACACTGATTATACTGCACATAACACAATAGATATCACAATAAATGTAAACATAATGAACACAGGAAATAGAACAAAGGAAAACCAGTCGTAGATCTTAAGCGATAGTGAATCTTCATCCAAGCAGCATCTTGCAAGAAGAATGTATCAGCACATCAATAGAATGAGCAGGAGCCGCATTCGCAGGAGTACTCCAGCTCAAAAAACAAAGGATAACCTCCAAGCAAAAACTCAAGTTTCTTGTTGGAGCTACATGTCTTCCTATACTGCAGCACTCCTTCATGAACTGACACTCACACTGCTCACACATCGCATCGTCGGTGCCATTCCGGGTGCATCACTTTTGAATACCTTTTGCACTGTCTTACAAAGCAACAACCGTGAGCAGCTGATCCGCAAGCGGGATCGCGGTGAGCAGATGTTGCTTGTAAACACGTATAGGCACCATATAGCAGCACTTCTTTTCTGATTTTAAAACTACATATAACATTGCTGCATCGCGTCGTTGTTTCCGTTTTTTCACTACGCACTCACTTATATCGCCGAAAAGTTAAACAGAGCAAAACAAAACATTGGGGTTAGCGGAGGCCGGGAGGCAGCTGCAAAACGTCAAAACATACACGGCAGACGGCTGCATGGGTATGTCGCCAACCGGTCGCCAGATCGATGCGCACAATGTATGCGCAGTGGTCGAGCTCGCTGCCTCGCTTCGACAGAGCCAACGAACAGCTGTTCGGCTTTGCTTAGCTGATAATAAAACTAATACTTTTTCTGTTCAAATTATGTAATAAACTATCTTTGCACAAAATTCACGACTTTAGGAACGGGATGGAATTCGGTTAGTTAAGCGTGACGTCACATTCACAGCTTACATATAAATCAATGTATATTCCACCAATAGTATAGTTCCGAATTTGGCCACCTTATGAAATTTCGCGTGTATAATTTGAATTCAAGTACTATAAAAAGATAATTTTTTTCTAATCTTACGGAATAAAAAAGGGTTTTTAATTATTTCGTTGCAATAAGTGAATGCATGTTAAAATTTATATGAATGTCAATTCGAAAATCAACAATATTGAAAATCATAAGTCAAAAACTAAAATATTTGTAAAAACTTTGAAGCTATGTATGGCCAACACATTTTTTAATTGTATACGAAAAAAGGATGAATAATCAATGTTTTATCATTGATTTTTTTTTATAATAATTAGATTAAGTAGTAAGGTTGGACAGCGAGCGTCGGCGGTCATGCCTTATGCGCAAAACGCGAAGCGCGAGCGCAAAGCGATGCAAGGCGGCAAGCCACATAGCGGCTGCAGGCCGCGTTGTGGCGCGCTAGTATTTTTATATATTTTCTAGTTGAAATAAATTTTCTATTTGATACGAAAATAAATAGTAACAACTAAATTTATTGTTATTCAACTAATAATTAGTTGGTTGTAATTACATCAACTTATCTCATGACTTGAATATTTATAATTTTCAAATTAATCATACAACCAATTATTATTTTATAACAATAAATTTTGTTTTTATTTTTTTCGTTTCAAATAAAAAAAATCGCCATGAATATACGCACATGCGTAACTGAAAATCTTATTTTTAACGAATTAATAAAACAAAAACAGCAAAAAACGAGTCTAAGTATAGATTAAAATTCATTAATGGAAACTGAGATCGAAGCGATACAGTTTTCAGTTGTATAGAGTATACAGGTTAAGTAAACAAAATTTTCAAGCTTAATATCTTTAAAACTAACTGGTATCATAAACAACCCAAAGAAAGAGATAAAGGTGCTATATAATGCTAACTAAATCCAGAATTTAAAATTGATTATTGCCTTTTTACTCCAGTTATCGCATCACGTAGAAAAAACGACTCATAGTATACAGGGTGAAAAAACAAAAGTTTGAAGCTCAATATCTTTGAAACTAACTGGTTTTATAAAAATCCCAAAGAAAGGGATCATTGTGCTATATAATGCTAACTAAATCCAAAATTTGAACTTGATTATTGCCTTTTTACTCCAGTTATCGCGTCACGTAGAAAAACGATTTTTTTCAGTTTTTGGTGTTTTTCTCAGGATCTGCCCCATGAAATGACTTAAAATTTAAGTGGTATATAGTTCTAATTACCTTGAATAATCATATTTTTTTTAGAATGATTCGCTATTTAGTTTTTGAGTTATAACGATTTAAAAAAATTGCACTGTATGATGTATAATAAAAGAACGACGAACGATAATATAAATTGTTCACGGTAAAAACATAGGCAATTTTATTCTCTTTCAGGTACATATTAAGCAATTTACTTTTATTAACTTTTCCGATAACTGTGTTGGCAAAAACTGAAATCTCAAAACTAAAAAATCACTATAAAAAAAAAACGCGTATATAAATTGTAAAAACGGACTTTCGTCCCACTATCTTCTAGCAAAATCAAAGAAAATGAGACTTGGTGGGTTAAAATCCACCAAGTAGAAGCTGAGAAACAGGCGTATACATACGCACACACACACACACACACACACACACACACACACACACACACACATATACATCCATACCGACATTTTCTAAAAATACCATTTTTCGACTAAAAATTCATCAAAACATACTTCCCACATGTTTTTACACAAACTCCAAAAATTACTATTACAAGGCTTCCTTAGGAAGGAAGCAATATTTGTATTAAAACGAATGTAAAGATCATAATGAATGTCTACATATATGAATTGCCTTTTTACACTATACGTACAAGAAAGCAAATGGCTCAGTGGGTAATGCAATGGATTGTAACGCTGAGGTCCAGGGTTCAAACCTCGGTCGGAGACATTTAAAAATTTTTTTTTTTTCAATTTAACCCGTATTTATTAGGAATTGTCTACTTAATTTATAGATATCGTATTAAGTATGTTTAATAACATTTCAGATTTTTTTTTTAATCTCGCGATAATCACGGGATTATCACGGGATTATTACATGATTATCACGTGATTAGCACGTGATTTTTTTCAGTTGGGTTGTAACCGTTACTTAAAGCTTCGAGTACTTTCTGAGTTTTTTCGAGTTTTCACCTGAAAAATTATTCGATTGGTTAGTTGGACTGATTTTTCAACCTCTTAACATTTTTTTGATTCTGAATTGATTGAATCTGTTTAATTAATATATCAACTAACATCCAAACACTTATAATGTATTATTATATCTTTGTTTTAATTATATGCACCATAATATCGTAACCAAATACAAAAGTCGATTATTGACTCGTACATCTCTATAATAGAGGGTCAATACTCATGTGCATCAGAGGCTGCGCACGGACGGAATGACCAGGTTTGATAAATCAGGCTTTGGCTCCATGAAACATTTTTTAAATTTAATATTCTGGATTTTTTAAAAAAGAGGGTTTGTTCAGAATTTGAAACATTTTTCATTTCTACTTTGTTTTCTTTCCCAAATGCTCTGAAATAACTTACAACATTCCCAATTTTAGTTCCTTCTAACTCACTACTATCTCCTAAATAGATTTTAATTGGTTTCTTTAACTCAATACAATTTTCAAAATAACTATCATTATTTATAATGTGGTCTGAACATCCACTATCTAGCAACCAATTTATTTCATTACCTATAGTCTTTTTATTTCGCGCCGCATGCGCTGTTGCTATCCAGGCGCTGACGTCGGACCCACTCGGTTGACTCGCACTGGCGCCTTGCTGCTGCTGACGGAAGTTGCCGCGCCCTCTGCCGTAGTTGCTTCTTCTTCCTCCGCCTCTGCTTCTGTTGCTACGGCGGCCACGTGTTGAACCTCGCCATGTTCCGCCGCTGTGCGCTGCTTGACCGCCATATTTGCACTCTCTTGCGAAGTTACGGTTTTCCACATTGTAGGCATCTTTCTTTGTTCGTGGCAAAACACGTTGATTTTCTTTCTGGAATCTTCATTGCCGTGTTTCATCTCGCCGAAAGCTTAATTTTAGTTTTTCACGTAATTCAGCTGTTCTTGATCTTCTTCTTTCAACGTATCAATTAAATCACCTATGTAGCTGTACGATTCTGGCAACGTGTTCAGCATTTAGTTTAATTTTTCTTTTCACTATATGGCACCTGCGCCTTTCAAATCTTCACTGCGTTCTCAAATCACTAAAAAATGACGCCGCTGGTCATATTAATTATGTAATCTATTTTTTCAAGTCGCTTCCTGCATTACATTTGCAGTGCTGTAGATATTTTCAAATACATACTGTCTAGCTTTGCTTCATTATGGCCAAACCCCGCAGTAGTCTCTTCGCCACACGGAACTCTAATTGGACTTATTCGAAATAGCCACATAAATTATGTATATCGCCTTTCAGTCATTATTCATCCCATGTTTCGCTTGTCCTGTTGAAGGGCTTTTCTTTGTCTATTACTTCATGACACTTTGCTTCCTCCTCAAGAGGAAGCTTTGTAATAGTAAAATTTTCAGTTTTGCTAATACTTCGTGGGAACGCATTTGGAGGTGTTTGGAGTACGAATCATACGTTTTAGAAAATGTCCGTGCGGAGGCTCTCTGTTGTGTGTGTGCGTGTGTGTGTGGTGTGTGTGTGTGTGTGTGTGTGTGTGTGTGTGTGTTGTGTGTGGGTGTGTGTATGTACGTATACCGCCATAATTTTAAAACCATGCGACGGATCGTAATAAAATTTGACATGCATATATTTTTTCTAATTTCTGAATTAGGCATTTTTGTTTTATGATTTTGACCAATTTTTATGGCCATATTATAGCCATTTTTCTATTTTTGAAAAAATATTTTTGCTTTTTTATAATGATATGATTTATACAATATATTCAACAATAGTGTATCTAAAAGAACATCAATTTGTCTACTTTTTCCCGCAAGATTTTCTAGATTGACTGATCTGTTCATTTTTTATGATATAAAAAGTAATTTTTCGACAAACATAAATAACTCAAAAAATAAATAGTTAAATGTTTTGAAAAAATTCATCGGAACTAATACAATACATTCTAATACCTAATAAAGCTAAAATTACGTTACACAAACGACTATCAAAAACGATTACGGTTTTTGAAATCGTTTTTAATCTTCGGCTATTAGCAAGGAAGGTTATGTGCATTAACAGCTCCTGGAAAGGTAATTTTAAATGACTTTTTATAAATGTTTTAGCTTGCGGATACATCTCAGCTCGCTTCTGCGCGTAAAGCAGATGTCAAACAATATTGTATATTTGTCTCAAGGTCCTAGGTGCAGCAGTTTTTTTAAAAGTACATCGCAAAGGCGACCCTCCCGTACTGACGATTTCCTTGTCTACTATCTGTATAAAAGTTGACTATGCGATATACTCGAGGTCCCTTAATGAAAAACAAAACAAAAAAAAAACAAACAAAATGGAAGAAAAGAAAAAAATTGTTTGAACCTATTATAAGTAGAATGTATTTTATAAATCAAAAAAAAAGTTAAATATTTTTTTACGTCTTTTATTATTATTACATGTGCGTTAGTTGAATTTCCGGAATCTATGTGTGAATTATTGACAAAGCATGACAACGCTTGAGTCCACGGTCCCCACTATCTTTTTACCTCTGAATGATGTCACAAAGACTCGCAGCACATTAGCGCTGGTCCGTTCGCACACATGTGGTGACCATGTGACTCGTACTGTGTCACGTGGGGCGCTGTAGGCGTTCCTTGCGAAGCAACGCACGTCTCTACACGCTTAGTGTGACAGCGTTCAATGTTAAAATTTTCTCACCGCGCGCGGAGCGAGCGTGCACCCCGAATCGGCGTGCACGGCACTGCGAAACGCTGTGCACGTTTCTCGAGCATTGTAATTCCCGCAGAAAACTTCTCTCCGTGTACCTTTATACATATGTTTATCATCGAACTCTTTGCACGCTGAGTATACCTATATCTATAACATCGTTACTACGCACGTTGTAGCAAACTCTTCACACACCGAGTATACCTATAGCTACAGTATGAGTCAGAAATATTTTATTTTATTGCTTCCTCTTCAAGAGGAAGCTTTGTAATAGTAAAATTTTCAGTTTTGCTAATACTTCGTGGAAACGCATTTGGAGGTGTTTGGAGTACGAATCATACGTTTTTAGAAAATGTCCGTGCGGATGGCTTCTGTGTGTTGTGTGTGTGTGTGTGTTGTGTGTGTGTGTGTGTGTGTGTGTGTGTGTTGTTGTGTGTGTGTGTGGTGTGTGTGTGTGTGTGTACGTATACCGCCATAATTTTGGAACCATGCGACGGATCGTAATAAAATTTGACATGCATATATTTTTTCTAATTCTGAATTTAGGTCATTTTTTGTTTTATGATTTTGACCATTTTATGGCCATATTATAGCCATTTTTCTATTTTTGAAAAAATATTTTTACTTTTTTATAATGATATGATTTATACAATATATTCAACAATAGTGTATCTAAAAGAACATCAATTTGTCTACTTTTTCCCGCAAGATTTTCTAGATTGACTGATCTGTTCATTTTTTATGATATAAAAGGTAATTTTTCGATAAACATAAATAACTAAAAAAATAAATAGTTAAATGTTTTGAAAAAATTCATGACAATAAAAAACCGCTGCCAAGTCATTGGCACTTAGCTTCCTCCTATTCTGCTAGTGGAAGATAATTATATGGGACAATCAACTTATTCTTTGATTTAAATATTCGCTACTATTCGATACTAAAAGGATAGGTTAGGAAGACACTTGTAGGAGAGGGGTATCAGGGGAGTGGGGGTTAAGTGTATATCAAAAGGATAAAGCTCCGTCGACAAATGGTCATGAAATAATCAAAAAGTAGTCTAAATCTTAAAAGAAAATTTACTCGAATTCAGAATCAGAGAACATATATGCACGCCCAATCTTATTACGATCGATCAAAATATACTAAGCTTTAATTATCAAATTATATGGTTTAACAAAAATAATAATGTTCAGTCACACAGAGTATACAGGGTGAGAGTTGAAGAATTTGAATCTTAATATCTTTTAAACTAAAAGGTTTCATAAGCTACAAAAAGAACCTAGCCGAAGTGATCAAAAGATCAATCTTTTCCTAAAATTTCAACTCAATTTAAACCTTTTTACTCCCGTAATCGTACGACATAAAAAAAAATCATTTTTTTTAGTTTTTAATTTTTATCTCAAAACTAGTCGCCAAAATTTCTTAAAATTTTTACAACTGTATATCGTTGTTTTTATTGTCATGAATTTTTTTAAAACATTTAACTATTTATTTTTGAGTTATATATGTTTATCGAACCTGTGCGTCCAGAGCGGACGGGTGGGTGCTATCACCACTACACGGCGCGTCCTCAGGTTGCGGATAGAGGAACGGCCCCTGAGAAGAGGTTAGCTGCGAATAAATCGAATAAGCAGCCGCGGACACCGATAGGCCCGGCGTGGGCGTGATGAGCCACCACTGGCGATCGAACGCATTCATCTAAAAACTATGCAAGCACAACAACGAACACTCAACAATATTTCCTATTTCACTCTCTCTTCATACCTAACTATGTCTATAACTATCTCTCTTAGCACACATAACAAAAATCCTGCTGTCGTGGAGAATGCGGAGCGATGACAACTGCCCCGAAAGGGGATGTGTAGAATGATTCGCCACCTGGTCTTACACGGCAACGAAGCCAGCGTAGGCGCGCTGCTTGCAGGGGGCGTTAGGATACGAGCGTGATTCGCGTATGTGCCGACGATGAGCTGACTCCGTCCTTATCAAAGTCGGAAAGCTCTCATACTTATTCTAGAGAGGTATGGGAGTTATCACCTCTAGAACGGATGATTCACCATGCGATCGGAAACAGGATCCAAAACGCGTGGGTTTCACTTACTATCATGGCTCAAAAAAACCAAAACCAAACCAAAATCAATAGGGCTTAAGGTAGGAACGTGAATGTGCGCAGTTTTACAGAGCAGGCGTACCGGGAAATCTTAAAAGAACTGGCGGCACAATCTAGACTTAGTAGCTATACAAGAAACTCGGTGGCAAGATCGGTATGTTAGGAAACGAAAAACTTCACATTTATGTACGGGGCGCGAGCGGACATTCCCTAGGTACCGGATTTCTGATTAGCAAAGAATTATACACGCGGTTAAAAGTTTCAAATTCGTAAACGACAGACTCTCGTATATCGTCATCGAAGGACGTGGTACAATTACGTGGTTATTAACGTGCATTGTCCTACGGAGGACAAAGAGGAAGAGGTGAAGATCTTTATTACGAAGCCTTGGAGCAATTAATCGACCAGTTCGCGTCTTATGACACCAAAATAAGTGGGGATTCAACGCTAAAATAGGGAAAGAGGAAATGTTTAGCCCACTATAGGCAAGGAAAGTCTGCACGAAACCAGCAACGATAACGGCATTAGAGACATAAATTCGCGCGGCGCAAAAGATCTTATAGTAAAGAGTACGTGCTTCAAGCACAAGGATATACACAAAGTAACGTGGACATCGCCGGACGGAGCCACGAAAAATCAAATCGATCCTTTCTTATCGATAAGAGGCGCCACACGAACGTGCTTGACGTAAGAACCTATAGGGGGGCGGATTGCGACTCGGATCATTTTCTAGTAGTGGCAAATTAAGAGCCAAATTAGTAGCTGGGCAAAATAGTAAACGGCGAGGCAAAGTAGAACGTTCGATATTGAAAAGCTACGGAACGGGATAGAACGAATTAAGTATCAAGTAGAAATAAGGAATCGGTTTTCAGGTACTCGAAGAAACGGATGCACCGACGGAGGTAGATGACGACCGAACAGTCTTTGGGGGATATCGAAAAAGCGATAAAAGAGGCCGCGAATAAAGTGCTAGGTAAGAAAAAAAGCCAAAGAGCAAACCATGGTTTGACGAAGAGTGCGAACTCTGGTTTGAAAGGCGCAAAAAAGCCAAATTAGACAGCGTACACAATGGAGGCGATAGGGCCGTAGAAGAGTACCACGAAATAAGAAGGCAAGTGGGGGCGATTTACAGGAACAAAGCGCGAGTATCAAAAGAATCAGATTAGAAAAATAGAAACTAATAGTAAGGAAAATAACCGCGCGCGAGATGTACAAAGGAATTAACGCTATTAGGAAGGGTTCCAGAGTAGATCGCAATTAATGAAAAGATGAGGGCGGGAATCTCGTTACAAGCGAAAATGAGATGCTAAAGCTGTGGAAAGGATATTTTGATAAGTACTAAACGTACATGAAAACTGCGAGGAAACGGGAGACGAAATCCACACTGCGGAACTCCATATGGAAGAACCGACCTACAAAGAAGTAGAAGCCGCGATCAAAAAACTAAAAAACAATAAGGCCGCGGGAAACGATTCTATACCAGCTGAACTACTTAAATACGGGCCACCGCGTTACACTCAAATTTTTGAACTAGTATGTGCTATTTGGAAAAATGAAACCGATACCGAAAACTGGAAAGAATCTATCATTATACCGATTTTCAAAAAGGGAGATAAGACCGATTGCAATAACTACCGGGGAATCTCACTTTTAGCTACCTGCTACAAAGTTCCTATCAAACGTAATACAGGCCAGACTCACGCCTCGCGGAGATATAATAGGAGATTATCAGTGTGGATTCCGGCGTAACAGGTCGACGTGCGATCAAATGTTTACTATAAGACAGTTGTTAGAGAAAAAATGGGAACATTGCGAAACAATACACCAACTATTTATAGACTTTAAAAAAGCGTATGACTCTATCAAACGAAGCAAAATGTATCAAATCCTGGTGCTC
Organism: Pteromalus puparum; assembly: GCA_012977825.3. NCBI lineage: Eukaryota > Metazoa > Arthropoda > Insecta > Hymenoptera > Pteromalidae > Pteromalus > Pteromalus puparum. The sequence goes on from CM053172.1 coordinate 34,332,779, forward strand.
CTCGGAGTACCAAAAAAACTCGTGAAATTAATTCAAATATGTCTGAACGGAAGCACGGGAAAGGTCCGAGTAGGCGGTAACGTATCCGAATCATTCATGATACGCGACGGTTTGAAACAAGGTGACGGTCTCTCTACAGTACTCTTTAACTTAACGCTTAGAATATGTTGTTAGAAAATGCAGACTGGCGGCAAGGTGCAACCCTTAACGGAAAAAACAAATTCTAGGGTATGGCGATGACTTGGACATACTAGGGATAACGGTGCAGCGGTAGCGAGAAACGCGGAAATCTCATAAAGGCGGCTGAGGACACGGTTTTAGAGGTGAGCGAATCGAAAACGAAAATATGATAATGGATAAATTGGGCATTTGCGAAGGTGAGGGTGATCTTAGAGTCGAAATTATACTTTTGAAAAGGTTAGCGAATTCAGATATTTAGGCACAACCATAAACGATCGAAACGAAATTAAAGCCGAGATTAACAAGAGACTTCATGCGGGTAATGCTTGCTACTACGCCGTGAATAGATTACTAAAATCAAAACTGCTGTCTAGAAATGTAAAAGTAAGGATATATAGACTATAATAATGCCGGTAATCCTGTACGGGTGCGAAACTTGGGCGCTTACTAAAGCGGAAGAAAACCGTTTTAGGGTGTTCGAAAATAAGGTTCTGGCGAAAATATACGGGCCAAAGAAAGATGAGAAACCGGGGAGTGGAGGAAACTGCACAACGACGAGCTACATAACCTATACGCGTCACCGAATATAACAGAATAATTAAATCGCGAAGACTAAGATGGGCAGGGCACGTTCAAGAATGGGAAATGATCGACGGCAGCGCGCATAATGAAGGAAGCCAAATACATCGCGACCTCTAGGTAGACCTAGACGCAGGTGGGAGACAATGTAAAAGCGGACTAACTGAAATAGGCGCGGGACGGCGCGAAATGGATAGGGTTAGCACAAAATAGGATACGTGGAAGGCTTGCGTAGATGAGGCGATGAACTTTCGAGTTCGAAATGCCACTTAAAAAAAAAAAAAAAATATGTTTATCGAAATTACCTTTATATCATAAAAATGAACAGATCAGTCAATCTATAGAAAATCTTGCGGGAAGAAGTAGACAATTATGTTCTTTTAGATACACTATTTGGTGAATATATTGTATAAATCATATCATTATAAAAAAGCAAAAATATTTTTTCAGAAATAGAAAAATGGCTATAGTATGGCCATAAAATGGACAGAATCATAAAACAAAAAATGACCGAAATTCAGAATTAGAAAAAATATATGCATGTCAAATTTTATTACGATCCGTCGCATGGTTCCAGAATTATGGTGGTATACACACACCCACACACACATACACACACACACACACACACACACACACACACACCACACACACACACACACACACAGCCATCTGCACGGAAATTTTCTAAAAATGTATGACTCGTACTCCAAACACCTCCAAATGCGTTTCCACGAAGTATTAGCAAAACTGAAAATTTTACTATTACAAAGCTTCCTCTTGAGGAGGAAGCAAAAACGATATCTACTAGTTGTAAAAATTTTAAGCAATTTTGGCGACTAGTTTTTGAGATTAAAATCAAAAACTAAAAAAAATGGTTTTTTTATGTCGTACGATTACGGCAGTAAAAGGGTTTAAATTGAGTTAAAATTTTAGGAAAAGATTGATCTTTTGATCACTTCGGCTAGGTTCTTTTTGTAGCTTATGAAACCTTTTAGTTTAAAAGATATTAAGATTCAAATTCTTCAACTCTCACCCTGTATACTCTGTGTGACTGAACATTATTATTTTTGTTAAACCATATAATTTGATAATTAAAGCTTAGTATATTTTGAGAGTTTTCATGGTTTTATAAAATGTCCGTGCAGATGGTTTTGTGTGTGTGTGTGTGTGTGCGTGCGTGCGTGCGTGCATGCGTGCGTACGTATACTGTTATAATTCTGGAACTACGTGATCGATCGTAATAAGATTGGACGTGCATATATGTTTTTTGATTTTGAATTCGAGTAAACCTATCCTTTTAGTATCGAATAGTAGCGAATATTTAAATCAAAGAATGAGTTGATTGTCCCATGTAATTATCTTCCACTAGCAGAGTAGGAGGAAGCTAAGTGCCAATGACTTGGCAGCGGTTTTTTTATTATAGTTTAATATTGAAAGCGGGAAAATCTCTGAAATCCGTTGCTCAACTTAACAGCGCTTTAATATTAAAAGCGGAAAGATCTCCAAAAGCAGATGCGCTGTCGAGTTTGTTGTCGAATTTAAGGAGTCGAGCCCGAATTAAATCATGCAAAAAAAAACCGCTGCCAAGTCCTTGGCACTTAGCTTCCTCCTATTTCGCTTTCTGTTATTGTTCAAATGTAATAGACGGAGACGTTAGGTCGAATCCTCCTAGTAGCTTTACTTTTGTGCGATTTTAGTTCCCGTTAAGCCTGTTACAATATCAACGGCTAATCTGTAAAATCTTGCGGGAAAAAGTAGGAAATTTTAAGCTCTTTTAGATACACTATTGTTGAATATATTGTATAAATCATATCATTAAAAAAAAGTAAAAATATTTTTTCAAAAATCGAAGAATGACCATAAAATGGTCAGAATCATAAAAAAAATTTTGCCAAGATATATGATAAATCTACCTTTTCTCATATAAGTGACATTTAAAATAACATTTAAAATAACCCTGGTAGCAATGTTATCGGGTTTCCAACTAAATATTAACGATACCTGTCAAAAATTCTCTGAAAATAAGCAACTAGTTTTGTTTACCAATAGAGAAACGACACTAAGAAAGGGATTCATTAACAGTTAAGTTAATACATTTATTAATTGGCTTATTGAAATATGGATGAAATCCATCTGATATCAAATGCAAGATATTAAAGGACTGTTAATAGCGCATTAATATCATTTCTTGTTCTTATCTTCATCATTCTCAAATGAATAAAATTCTATTGTTACAATTTATTTAGCAAAATTTATTGAGAATGTAATTTTACAATGGTGTCTAATCCAATTTTTCATATTCATTAAGCTGAATAAAATATTAAGTATATAATTGAAACAATTAAATTAAATAGTTGATTATGCACCTAGCAGGTAAAGTAGGTAAAGTGTACACGTTGTAAAAATAAGATCCAAGGGAAGCCAGCAAATGACCATAAAATGGTCAGAATCATAAAAAAAAATTTCCCGAATTCAGGATCAGAAAACATTTATGAATGTCAGATTGTATTACGATCGTTCGCAGAATTATAACGGTATACACTGAAATTTTTTGAATTACTTAATCGTTTAGTTCTAAACATATATCAAATCATATTATAATTATAAGGTTAAAAAAAAAAAATAATTTTCAGTTATACAGGGTATACATGGTGAGAGACAAAGAATTTGAGTTTTAATATCTTATAAACTAATTGGTTTCATAAGCTGCAAAAAGAACTTAGCCGAGATACTCAAAAGATCTATCTTTTCCCAAAATTTCAACTTAATTAAAGTTTTTTTACTCCCGTAACCGTACGACATAGATAACCTATTTTTTTTTAGTTTTCGATTTTTAGCTCAAAAACTAGTAAGTAAAATAACTTAAAATTGTTATAGCAAATAGATATTATAGTTTTTTGTTGCCATAAATTTTTACAAAACGTTTGACAATTTAGTTTTGAAGATATTAATTTTTTTTTTTTAAATTACTTTTTTTATCATAAAAATAGAACGGAAGGGTCAATCTGGAAAATCTTGCGGGAAAAAATAGGCCATTTTAAGCTCTTTTAGATACACTATTGCTGAATTTATTGTATAAATTATATCATTCAAAAAAAGCAAAAATATTTTTTCAAAAATCGAAAAATGGCCATAAAATGGTCATAAAATGATCAGAATCATAAAATTATTTTTTTCCCGGAATTTAGAATCAAAAAAAATATATGCATGTCAAATTTATTACGATCCGTCGCATGGTTTTAAAATTATGGCGGTATACGTACATCAACACACACACACACACACACACACACACACACACACACACACACACACCACAACACACACACACACACACACACACACACACACACACAACACACACACACACACACACAGCCATTCGCATGGACATTTTCTAAAACGCATGATTCGAACTCCAAACACCTCCAAATGTGTTTTTACGAAGTTTCAGAGAAACTGAAATAATAATAATAATAATAATAATAATAATAATAATAAT
>CM053172.1:34337067-34382810 GCA_012977825.3 Pteromalus puparum
CACGACAATCAAAACGCCACCGTCTTTCGTTTTGCTAAGATACTTTAACCTCTGTATTTAATCATTCTGGCTTAAACCTTTGCCTGATCTCTCTCAAAGGATATCGGCGTAGTCTTACCCTAATTCCGGTCTTATGAGGATGCGTCTCCCCTCTGCCGCGAGTCTGCGCCTGCGCTTTCGCTAGTTGTTGAGGTTGGCTTTGCTCTGTCTGTTCTGTCCTTTCTCTTTGCTCTTCTTCCGGCAGCTACTCAGCCCCCTTGTGTGTGTTTGTATTGCAGCTTCCTTGCGTTTTGCTCGTAGTAGTGCAGATGCTGACCTCCATCTTATTGCTTTTTTTAGCGGGGGTTACCGCCAGCCACCGTCTGATGAATGTTCACGTCCCCTCTTCTTCGCTTGCGAGGCTTGCGAGTGGTCTTCTCCATAGGTTGTTTGAGCTTGACAACGTTTTCACCGCGCCATCCTCCATCTTGTCGAGGCATCGTGAAAACTTCAATCAATAATAGGCTCCTATTACCGGTAGTCCCTCTTTGATTGTTGTATTCAGCGTTCTTCGGGCTTATCCAGAGTTTCATCATCTCTCCGTTCGTTCGTCTTACTTTCCAGCAACTTTTCTTCGGAGGCTGGCGTGATTCTGTTAGCCATAACCCTATCCTGTCATATTTTCGTATTCAGCGGCACTCATCGCGCTGGCTATACTAGTGCTGCTGGTTGACTTGTGGATTGGGTATCCACCGTCTTGCGCTGTTGGCACCTTTAGGGTGTCAACTGTCAGGTTTCCCTGTACCTCTTTTCTGGTTCGTTCATAGTATTCATTGACATCGATTTTCTTCGTTCCAGTATGTGTCCGACCACACGGATCCCCCCGTCTATGGGGGCAGCTGACATGGCCCCAAAACATGACTGAAAGCGGGTGCCAGACTGGGTACATCATACCAGAATATAGCGCGCGCTGTCGCACTAGCCATCTCCGCTCTCTCGAACCTCCCACTCCGAAAAAAGTGATTGGCTCTCTGGAGAGTTTCTAACCAGGCGTCACACGACATCACACACTCGCTCAAGCCGTTTGACTGGTACTAGCTAGGTAACCAGCCTCCCGTCTTGCCGTCAGCAGAAGCCAAAGATGGTTCAGGTCACTTCGGCGCGCCACTTCGGATCGCCTCCCCATCCAGGATCTCCCTTTGGCAGCTCACGGTCGCACCGCACGGCAAACACGGCGGCCTGTTTTGTCCACGAAGCATATTTTATTTCTGCTTTACCCTCCAAGGTTACCTCGGCGGGCACTCCCTATCCGCCACCCAGGGGCGCGCCGTATACGGGTTACAGGCTCCCCGCGCGGCGGGGAGTATAGAGAGTATAGAATAATAATAATAATATAATTATTATTATTATTATTATTATTATTATTATTATTATTATTATTATTATTATTATTATTATTATTATATTATTATTTTCAGTTTCTCTGAAACTTCGTAAAAACACATTTGGAGGTGTTTGGGAGTTCGAATCATGCGTTTTTAGAAAATGTCCATGCGATGGCTGTGTGTGTGTGTGGTGTGTGTGTGTGTGTGTGTGTGTGTGTGTGTGTGTGTGTGTGTGTGTGTGTGTGTGTTGGTGTGGTGGTGTGTGTGTGTGTGTGTGTGTGTGTGTGTATGTACGTATACCGCCATAATTTTAAAACCATGCGACGGATCGTAATAAAATTTGACATGCATATATTTTTTTGATTCTAAATTCGGGACACGACAATCAAAACGCCACCGTCTTTCGTTTTGCTAAGATACTTTAACCTCTGTATTTAATCATTCTGGCTTAAACCTTTGCCTGATCTCTCTCAAAGGATATCGGCGTAGTCTTACCCTAATTCCGGTCTTATGAGGATGCGTCTCCCCTCTGCCGCGAGTCTGCGCCTGCGCTTTCGCTAGTTGTTGAGGTTGGCTTTGCTCTGTCTGTTCTGTCCTTTCTCTTTGCTCTTCTTCCGGCAGCTACTCAGCCCCCTTGTGTGTGTTTGTATTGCAGCTTCCTTGCGTTTTGCTCGTAGTAGTGCAGATGCTGACCTCCATCTTATTGCTTTTTTTAGCGGGGGTTACCGCCAGCCACCGTCTGATGAATGTTCACGTCCCCTCTTCTTCGCTTGCGAGGCTTGCGAGTGGTCTTCTCCATAGGTTGTTTGAGCTTGACAACGTTTTCACCGCGCCATCCTCCATCTTGTCGAGGCATCGTGAAAACTTCAATCAATAATAGGCTCCTATTACCGGTAGTCCCTCTTTGATTGTTGTATTCAGCGTTCTTCGGGCTTATCCAGAGTTTCATCATCTCTCCGTTCGTTCGTCTTACTTTCCAGCAACTTTTCTTCGGAGGCTGGCGTGATTCTGTTAGCCATAACCCTATCCTGTCATATTTCGTACTTCCACGCAACTCATCGCGCTGGCTATAACTAGTGGCTGCTGGTTGACTGTGGATTGGGTATCCACCGTCTTTGCTCTGTTGGCACCTTTAGGGTGTCAACTGTCAGGTTATCCCTGTATCCTCTTTTCTGGTTCGTTCATAGTATTCATTGACATCGATTTTCTTGCGTTCCAAGTATGTGTCCGACCAACGGATCCCCCCGTGTATGGGGCAGCTGACATGGCCCCAAAACATGACTGAAAGCGAGTGCCAGACTGGGTACATCATACCAGAATATAGCGGCGCGCTGTCGCACTAGCACATCTCCCGCTCTCTCGAACCTCCCACCCGAAAAAAGTTGATTGGCTCTCTGGAGAGTTTCTAACCAGGCGTCACACGACATCAACACACTCCGGCTCAAGCCGTTTGACTGGTACAGCTAGGTAACCAGCCTCGCCGTCTTGCCGTGCAGCAGAAGCCAGAAGATGTTCAGGTGCACTTCGGCGCGCCACTTTCGATCGCCTCCCCATACAGATCTCCCTTTGGCAGCTCAGCGGTCGCACCGCAACGGCAAACACGGCGGGCCTGTTTTGTCCACGGAAGGCATAATTTTAATTTCTGCTTTACCCCTCCAAAGGTTACCTCCGCGGGCACTCCCTAATCCGCCTACCCAGGGAGCGCGCGGCGTATACGGGTTAAGGCTTCGTCCCGCGCGGCGGGGAGTATAGAAGAAGGTATAGAATAATAATAATAATATAATTATTATTATTATTATTATTATTATTATTATTATTATTATTATTATTATTATTATTATTATTTTATATATTATTATTTCATTTCTCTGAAACTTCGTAAAAACACATATGGAGGTGTTTGGGAGTTCGAATCATGCGTTTTTAGAAAATGTCCATGCGAATGGCTGTGTGTGTGTGGTGTGTGTGTTGATGTGTGTGATGTGTGTGTGTGTGTTGTGTGTTGTGGGTGTGATGAGTGGATGTTGAGTGTGTGTGTGTGTGTGTGTGTGTGTTGTATGTACGATACCGCCAATAATTTTAAAAACCATGCGACGGAATCGTAATAAAATTTGACATGCATATATTTTTTTTGATTCTAAATTCGGGACACACACACACACACCCACACACACACACACACACACACACACACACACACACACACACACACACACACACACACACACACACAGCCATTCGCATGGACATTTTCTAAAAACGCATGATTCGAACTCCAAACACCTCCAAATGTGTTTTTACGAAGTTTCAGAGAAACTGAAAATTTTACTATTACAAAGCTTCCTCTTAGGAGGAAGCAAAACGCAAAAATCTGTACTTGCGTTACAAAAAATATGGTGTGCACCAAGGGCTAAGTGGNATAATAATAATAATAATAATAATAATAATAATAATAATAATAATTATTATTATTATTATTATTCTATACTCTCTATACTCCCCGCCGCGCGGGGAGCCTGTAACCCCGTATACGGCGCGTCCCCTGGGTGGCGGATAGGGGAGTGCTCGCCGAGGTAACCTTGGAGGGTAAAGCAGAAATAAAATATGCTTCGTGGACCAAACAGGCCGCCGTGTTTGCCGTGCGGTGCGACCCGTGAGCTGCCAAAGGGAGATCCTGGATGGGGAGGCGATCCGAGGTTGCGCGCCGAAGTGACCTGAACCATCTTTGGCTTCTGCTGACGGCAAGACGGGAGGCTGGTTACCTAGCTAGTACCAGTCAAACGGCTTGAGCGAGTGTGTGATGTCGTGTGACGCCTGTTAGAAACTCTCCAGAGAGCCAATCACTTTTGTTCGGAGTGGGAGGTTCGAGAGAGCGGAGATGGGCTAGTGCGACAGCGCGCGCTATATTCTGGTATGATGTACCCAGTCTGGCACCGCTTTCAGTCATGTGTTGGGGCCATGTCAGCTGCCCCCATAGACGGGGGGATCCGGGTGGTCGGACACATACCGGGACGAAGAAAATCGATGTCAATGAATACTATAAACGAACCAAGAAAAGAGGTACAGGGAAACCTGACAGTTGACACCCTAAAGGTGCCAGCATCGCAAGACGGTGGATACCCAATCCACAAGTCAACCAGCAGCACTAGTATAGCCAGCGCGATGAGTGCCGCTGAATACGAAAATATGACAGGGATAGGGTTATGGCTAAAAGAACACGCCAGCCTCCGAGAAAAGATGCTGGAAATAAGACGAATGAACGGAGAGATGATAAAAACTCTGGATAAGCAGAAGAACGTGAATGCAACAATCAAAGAGGGACTACCGGTAATAGGAGCTATTATGATTGAAGTTTTCACGATGCTCGACAAGATGGAGGATGGTGCGAAAACGTTGTCAGCTCAACAACCTAGAGAAGACCATTCGAAGCCTCGCAAGTCGAAGAAGAGGGGACGGACATCATCCGACGGTGGCGGCGGTACCCCCGCTAAAAAAGATAAGAAGGAGGACAGATCTGCACCTACTACGAGCAAAACGCAAGAGGAAGCTGCAGATACACACACACAAGGGGCTTGGCAGCTAGCTGCAGGAAGAAAAGCAAAGAAGAAAGGACAGAACAAACAGGAGCAAAGCCAGCCTCAACAACTGAGGAAAAGCGCAGGGAAGACCTCGCGGCAGAGGGGAGACGCAATCCTCATAAGACCGGAATTGGGTAAGACTTACGCCGATATCTTGAGAGAGATCAAGGCAAAGGTTAAGCCAGAAGAATTGAATACAGAGGTTAAGTATCTTAGCAAAACGAAAGACGGTGGCGTTTTGGTTGTCGTGGGTAAGAGTGAAGACAAAATGGAATCACTCAAAACGGCCATACAAACCGCAATAGGGCATGCAGGCACAGTTAGGGGCAAGATTACCAGAACTACACTGGAGATCAGGGACATTGACGGCCTTACGACAAAGGAGGAAGTCTGCGGCGCCATCGCTGTGGCCACGGGGTGCGACGAACAAGATACCAAAGTGCACCTATTCGAACCAAACTCGAGAGAGCAGAGGGTGGCAGTGGTCGAAATGGACCAGACCAAGGCCACAGCCCTGCTCAATATAGGCAAGATCCGTATCGGGTGGGTCAACTGCCGGGTGCGGGTTCGAGCGAGCGCCACGCGATGCTACCGGTGCCTCGGGTACGGTCACGTTAAAGCGCAATGTAAGGGTCCCGACAGAAGCACCAGCTGCTGGAAGTGTGGTGCGGCTGGGCACAAGGCCAAGCAATGCTCTGTGCCGGCTCAAGAAATGAAGTGTTTCTTGTGTACAGAAGCAAAGGTGCCTTGCGATAGGGCGGCGCATGCTCCAGGAACCGGAGCGTGCGCGGTCTTCCGCAACGCCCTAAACGCGGCTAGGACCCAAAAATAATGGCGCGAATACTGCAAGGTAATCTGCACAGGAGCAGGCTGGCTCACGATCTCCTACCGCAGTTCATCGCAGAGGAGAGTGTGGATATCCTCCTCATAAGTGAGCAGTATATGGACCGAGATGCACCTGGCTGGGTGTCCAACGGTGCAAAAACTGCCGCTGTCTGGGTGCCCAGGCGGGGAATCGCGGATGCGGTAACCGGAGACGATTACGTGCGGGTGAGGGTGGGTCGCGTCACTTACTTCAGCGTGTATCTGTCACCGAACCTAACTGCAGCCGACTTCGCTACAAGGTTAGGGGCCCTAGAAGATGCGATAAAATACGTTCCTGGGGACCTAGTAGTCGGGGGCGACTTTAACGCGCGAGCGACAGAGTGGGGCATGCCACAGATGAATAGGAGAGGTAGGGCGATAGTTGAGATGGCAGCAAGGATAGGACTGGTAGTTGCGAACGAGGGAAATACAGCTACCTACCGCAGACCAGGTTTCGGGGAGTCGATACCGGATGTAACTTTCGCTGGGGAAAGTACGATCCGCAAGATAAGGGGCTGGCACGTTACGGAAGAATTTACTGCTAGCGACCACCAGTACATTCTTTTTAATATCGAGGAAGAACGCGTGGAGAGGCGAAGTAGCGGAAACAGCCGGGAACCACGATGGAACACTCGACGTCTTAATCGGGAGGCGCTTGCGGAGGTGATTCGAAGCGCAGAATTACCTTCTAATGGGCTTCCGGACGAACTAGGCGGACGTGAGAAAGCCGAAATCCTAGTAGAACGCACTACTAGGCTAATCACCGAGATGTGCGACGCAACGATGCCCCGAGTATCCACCGGCCACCTCAGACGTCCGGTTTACTGGTGGACGGGCGAAATCGCTGAGCTTAGAAAGCAAAGCCTTCGAGCCAGAAGAAGAGCTCAAAGGGCCCATAACCGCCCAACGGCTCAAGAACTTGCTCGCGGGTACGACGAGGCGAAGAAGAGACTCCGGGACGCAATCAAAGAAAGTAAGCGCCGCTGCTGGTACAAGATCCTAGATGATGTAGAGAACGATCCGTTCGGCGAGGGATACGCGATCGTCACGCGAAAAATAGGAGAAATGGGGCGAATGGAACCGATGGCGGCAGAGGCGATCGAGAAGATAATTGACAAGCTGTTTCCCACCCATCCCACCCGACCTCAATTAGAAATGACGGACGAACTGACGGATGAGATACCCCTTTTTAGCGAGGGCGAACTTATCGCGGCAACTTCTTCCCTGAAGAGCGGTAAGGCTCCGGGACTGGATGGCATTCCCGCGGAAATACTTAAGGCCGTTGCCAAACAACGGCCTGAGCTGCTCCTGGAAATGTACAATCAGTGCCTGGTGCAGGGCGTGTTCAGTCCGCGGTGGAAAAGGGCTAGGCTAGTCTTAATTGAAAAAGCTAAAGGTCAGGCGGGCGCGAAGCCATCGTACAGGCCGTTGAGCCTGCTCGACACTATGGGAAAGACAGGCGAATCGCTAATAAAACCGCGAATATTAAGCGCCGTCAGGGAGGCGGGAGACCTTTCAGACAAGCAATACGGCTTCAGAAAGGGACGCTCAACAATCGGCGCGATCAGAGAAGTAACGGACACGGTCAAGAAAACGGATGAAGCGTGTCATGCGGCCAGGCCATTGGTCTTGCTCGTGACACTAGACGTGAAAAACGCGTTCAATTCGGCTAGATGGGTCGACATTTTGGATTCTCTGCGATCGTTTGGGGTGCCTTGGTACATCATGCGACTCGTAGAGGATTATCTGAGGGAGCGCACGATCGAATACGAAACCGTGGAGGGACGTAAGAGCAGGCCCATAACGGCAGGGGTGGCGCAGGGTTCAATCTTGGGACCGGACTTCTGGGGCATTCTGTACGATGGGTTACTCAGAGTAGAAGTACCGGAGGATGTTAAACTCGTCGGGTACGCGGACGACGTAGCGGCGGTTATAATAGCTAGAAATGTGGAGATCGCGCAGGGCAAATTGAACGCGGTAATGGCCCGGGTGCTAAAATGGATGACCGACCACGGACTACAGCTAGCACTCGAAAAGACGGAGATAGTTCTCTTGACTAGGAAGCGTGTCCCGACCATCATACCGATGCGCGTCGGAGACGTAACAATAACGACGAAGCCGACAGCCAAGTACCTGGGGGTAACCCTAGATACGAAGCTGAACTACGGGGCGCATATAGATAGAGTATGCGAAAAGGCGGCGATTAGGGTGGCGCAGCTTAGTCGATTAATGGCCAACGTACGCGGGCCTAGACCGGCAGTCAGACGACTCTTAATGGCAACCACAAATTCTATTCTTTTATACGGAGCGGAGGTGTGGGCCGATGCCATGCAGAAGAAAAAGTATCGTAAGCAGATAATGGCGGTGCAACGAAGAGGGGCGCTTCGGATCGCGTGCTCGTACCGAACGGTATCCGGGGACGCGTCAATGGTTATTGCGGGGGTGATTCCCGTGGATCTGCTTGCAATTGAACGCAAGCGGATCTACGAGAGTCTTCGGGAGTCGGCTAGGGTGGAAATCCGAACCGAGGAACGCGGTAGGACGATGCGGAAATGGCAGGAGCGATGGAGTGAATGCTGCCATGCGAAATGGACGAAATCATTGATTAAGGAGGTAGGCCCGTGGGTAGGCAGAAGATGGGGGGAGGTCAATTTTTATCTCACCCAATTTCTTTCCGGACACGGCTACTTTAGGAGTTACTTGTTCGCGATGAACAAGGTAGCGACACCGGGTTGCAAATACTGCGGTTACGAACGGGACGACGTGAGACACACGTTTTTTTACTGCCCTCGGTGGGCGACGGCTAATCTGAGCGACAGGTAGGGGATTTACGCCCGACACGGTAGTGAAACCATGACTTGTAGCGGCAGAATTGGGACGACCTACCGGCCCCTTACGAACCACCGACCCGCCGCGGCTCGCCGGGTTCGTGAGACGGTTCTCCCGCGCGAAAATAGTGCACGGGGTTGCCTTAGCCTGACTAACGACGATAGATGCTATTCCTAGGTCTCAACAAGACAGTCGGCGAACCCCCGAAAGGAATGCGAAAGCGGCTACCGGGGATTCTCGCGGCCATATGAGAAGGTCGGAGTTTTAGTGGGTATGCTGGGTCTGTGCCGCGCCAGGAGAATCCCACCACGGGGAGTCCGCACGGCTCCCATGCATGATGGCACTTAAGCATTTCTTCACAACTTCGGATAAACAAAAAAAAAAAAACAAAAAAAAAAAAAAAAAAATATATAATATATATAATAATCAATATCCAATATAATAATAATAGATTAATATACTAATATAATAACTTAATAATAATAATTCTTTATTCCCTTTAACGTATGTTATTACTATATTTTCAAACAGTATTAAAAAAATAGATCTATTATTGCGTAACATTGCACTGCACATTTACACTTTTTCTTTTTCTTATTCTTTAGTCTTCTTTCTTTCTTCTTGCTTCTCTTTCGCTCCTATCTTTCTTATCCTTTCCTCCTTTCCCTCCACTTTTACTCTTATACTTCCTCTCTTGTAGACTTTTCCTGCTCTCTTAGCCTCTTCCATCCTTCTTTCTCTTTTTATCATGGCCTCCTTTCCCATCTTTCAACTCATGCACTGTCTTGCGTCTGTCATGTTCTTCGTCTCTTTGTTGCACGTGTCCTCGACCTTCCATTCAGTTCCTTCTAAGAAAGCCTCCATCCACTCGTTGATGTTCTCGGCATCGTTCCACTTTACTCCTTTATGGATTATTATCCCTCTCTCACCCACCTTGGATCTCTCTTCCTCTGCCCTCTTTCTCTTGCTTGCGCTCACCAGCCTAATTTTGCTTTTCATTCTCTTCTCCTCCTTTCTGTCCTGCTTCTCCTTTTCTTTCCTCTCTCTTGCCTCCTCCTCCTTGGTTTTTTTCTTTATCTATCCTATCATTCCTGCTAGCTTCTCTCTCTCTCTCTCTCTCTCTCTCTCTCTCTCTCTCTCTCTCTCTCTCTCTCTTCTCCCTTCTTTGACTTTCTCTTTCAGAATTTCTGCGTCACCCTCCAGATCCGTCATCTTTCTCTCCGCTGCTTCTCTCTTCCCACTTTCTATCTGCAATTTCACCTTCTACTCCTTTATACCCTCTCTCATCTTTCTCAGTTCTCTCTTCAATCTTCTTTCTGAACTCGACATCTCACTTCTCCTACTTTTTGATCTTTTTTAAGCTTCTTTCTATCTCCTACTCTGAATTTGCTTTCTACTGTTGTGCTTACTGTTGTGTTTATAACCTCAGTTTTATGCATGCACATGTGCACCCTTCTCGTTCCTTCTCTCGTTTCTCTTCCCCGTTCCTCTCCACTCTCACTCATTGACCTTTTCTAGTGACTTTTTGTCGTTCTTTTTTCCTTCTCTGTCCCCCTATAGGCTCTTACGCGCCTTTCTTTTTAAATTCCTTACTACCTCTTGTTTCCCGTTCAATCTCCATATCTTGCCTTTTCCTTGTTTTTTATTTTCCAGATAATTTTATTTAGGTATCCAACTTGCGTTTTTTTCCACGCACACCTCTTGCCATTTCTTTCCTGCTACTTTCGTCTCATCACATTCTTCTACGACGTGTTTCAGCGTCTCTTCTGTCTTACCGTACATCCTACATCTCCTCTCTTTTTTCGTTTTCCAGTATTTGTTCCCTCTTATCTCGCTTCCTAGCCTGAATCTCGCCATAATCCTTAGCGTTCCTCTTCTATATTCTTCTGTATCTGATAGGTATTCCGGGATTTCACTTTGCTATTTTAGGATCTCTTTAAATTCATTAGAATATTTAGACTCTCTTATCTCCTTACTCTATTTCTGCCACTGTTTATCGTTGTTTATTCTTGCAATCTCCTCTTCCATCTTTTCTCCTTCTTCTAGTCTTCTGGTATAATCCGCGAAGGATATTCCGCATTTCTTCAGGTCGTGTCTCCTTACGTCCGCACCTCTTTACCTCCAATCTCTTTCTTCTCCTTCTGCCTTCAGAAGTCTCCAGCATTCTGCTAATATCGTATTTTCCTTAGCTTTACTTAGTTTTCTTTCGTACTTTACTGCTCTTTGCCTCGCTCTCGTCTCCAGCTGTAGCCGTTTGGTTTCCCAGTGTATCACGTGCGCCAGTGTTGTTCTCTCTAGCTTCAATATCTACTTTATATACCTTCTTTGCACATTCTCGAGTTCTTTTTGACATTTCCATCCCCATATCTCCGCTCCAAACTCCATCATACTTCGTACCAGTGTTTCAAATAGTCTCATCCTCATCTTCCAGCTTTTTCGGAACGTTGTCTCGCCTATTCCCCATACTGTGCTTATCAGCGCGCTTGCCTACTCCTTCATCTTTTTAATTTGCCTCTTTTCTTTACATTTTCTTTCATTGTATATCCCAGATACTCGAATTGTTTTCACCACTTCTAACTCCTCTCCCTCCCATTTGAAGCTCTCTTCCTTCTTTCTTCTTCCTCCGTTTTGAAACATCATAACCTTTGTCTTTTCAGTATTCAGCTCCAATCCTTTTCTTTCTATTACCCTTTTAAACCTTTTTAACATTTGCTTTAGTTCTCCTGCGTTCGTTGCCAGTATCACTACTTTTTCTTCTCCCTATTAGTATCCCTCCTTCTTAAACCTTGCTCATCTCTCCTTCCAAATCTGCCATTGCTATATTGAAGAATAGCGGACTTAGCGGACACCCCTGTCTCATTCCCTTTTGTGTATCAAAGCTGCCTGCGATCCTCTCTCCCATCTTCACTTTACATTTCGTTCCCTCGTATATTTCTTCCACCCTTTCTCTTGTCTTCCTGGTCACTCCCAATTTTCTCATCATTCTCCATACCTCCTCTCTCCTAACCTTGTCGAACGCTGCCTCCATGTCTGCGAAGCAGATGTATGCCTTTCCTCCTTTTTCCCTTAGCTCCAATTCAACAGCTTTGCTTACCACATATATAGCGTCAATTGTACCTCTTCCCTTCTTGAACCCCACCTGCGTGTTGCTAAGTCTTTCCTCCTATTCCAGTTTCTTCTCAATCTTTCCTCTTACGAGTTCCGCGTATATTTTGTATCTCGTGTCCATCAACGTTATCTCTCTGTATTTCCTGCACTCTCCTTTGTCTCCTTTTTTGAATATTGGAGTGACTGTCTCTTTCTTCTATTCCTTTGGCAGTCCCTCTCCGTTTCATATTTTTCCTAATATTTCTGTTAGTTCATCTAGCAGCTATTATTCCCCGTGTTTTAACGCTTCGTTCTGAATTCCATCTGCTCCTTGGGCTTTCTTCTCTTTCAGTTTCCTTATTATGTTTCTCACTACTTCTCTATCTATCACATCCTTCGTCTCGTCGGTCCTTCTTTCTCTTCGCTCTTCCTTCTCTTCTAATTGTCCCTTGGAAAATTCTATCCATTTTGCATCCTCTATCCCTCTATCTGCTTTCACTCTTTTTCTTCTCCTCCTTTTCTCGACCATATTCCAGAACTTCTTCCCTGTCCGGTCCCCTCTCGCTTCATCTACCTCTCTCCTTAGTCATGTCTCCTTTTTTTCCTTATAATGTTTCCTTAGTTCTTTTTTTTTAACTTGATTTTTCACATTCTAATTGTTGCGAATAATGTTTAATTGATACTTTATAGGAATGTCTCTCGCTTAGTCTAAGGGAGTATGTTTAAGAAACATCTTGAGCTGAGATCGAGTTTTAGCGAGGAGTTCAGGTTTGTACTTTGGTGCAATGAAAAGCCACTGACTCTCACTATTGTATTTTTTAGTTTTATTGAACAATACGAGATCGTGACGGACAAAGGTTAGCGTAGTACAGAGCTGAGTAACGGCGTAGGGCGATAAGTTGCGTGACACGTTTGAACCGGAAGAGAGATTTAGATTTAGATTTAGATAATTTTTATTCCTGTACATTATGTTGTACAAATCAATAAGTAAAATAAACAAAGTAATAAGTAAAATAGCGGTTCATTGGTGAAAGGGTGGAGAATGAGTGTGAGAGTAATCGAGGCGAGTGATGGGTGACGAATGCTGTTTGTGAATGTTATGTACTCTCTTGTGCGAGGAAGCAGCGTTTAGCTTGCGTTTTGAACAGAGTGATAGATCTATTGTCACGAAGATGAGATGGTAAGGAGTTCCAGAGGTATGAGGCGCTGATATGGAATGAGTTCCTCAGCGTCTCTGTGCCGAAGGGGGGATGTCCAGGGCAGTCACCTCACCCCTCACAGGACGGAGTGCGACGTGGAAGTCAAAGAAGGCCAAGATGTACGATGGTGTAGCAGTGTTGAATAGTTTTCTGAGAAAACAGGCCGCAAAGTACTTCCTACGCCCGGCGCCGGCGGTGGTCAGCCATTGTAGTTCACGTCTGTAGGGGGTGAGGTGCTCGTCCCTCCTTACACCAAAGATGTAACGTATTCCTGTGTTCACCAGTCTCTGTAGTTTAGTGTCAAGTTCTTGAGTAAGGTCACAGTATACTAGAGAGCAGTAGTCTATGATGGGAAACAGCAGTGCTTGCACTAGATTTTTGCGCAGCTCTTGGTTGGTGCTCTTTCTGAAGAAGTATAGCCTATACATTAGTGAGTGAGCACGTTTACACAGTTGTGTGACGTGCTCTTTCCAGTTCAATTTAGAATCGAGCACCACTCCCAGACTGCGCACAGACGATTGATATTCGACCTGGTCTCCCCCTATATTGATAGAGGTGTTAGCGACATTTGGTAAAGCGTTAATGTAGTGGGGGGAGCCCAGGACGATCGCCTGAGTTTTAAGAACGTTTAGCTTTAGATGATTTTGTGCAGCCCAACCTGTAATCCTCTCGGCGTTAGCTGACATCTACGCGGCACAAGTGTCGAGCTCCTCAAGGTGGCATTGGCTGTAGATTTGCAAGTCATCCGCGTAGATGAGATGAGATACATCGGGGCCAGGCAGAAACTGATGTCATTGATGTACAGGGAGCAGGGGACCCAGAACAGATCCCTGCGGTACTCCCGTGTTGAGAGGGTGAAAGGTGGAAAGTTCACCGTCATCACCAATGACTACCTGTTTTCTGCCTGCAATATATGAGGCAACCCAGCGGATAACTTGCTTAGAGAAGCAGAAGTGTGTCAGCTTACGGAGAAGTTTGACGTGACAAACAGTATCAAAGGCCTGACTGAAGTCGAAGAGAAGAAAAAGAGTTACCTTCTTGTTATTAATGCCACGCCTGACCTCGTCCGTTAGTTTGAGTAGGCCGGATTGAGTGCTGTGGCCAGTGCGAAAACCAGTTTGCAAATCGTCCAGAAAAAGCCTGGACTCAAGGTATACAGAGATTTGCTTATGCACCAGCCACTCCAGCGCCTTTGNGTTAAAGATGTAGGAGAGCTGACTTTGTTTAATGCATGCACTAAAGACTTTTTCCAGTCAGAGGGGAAGCACGACTCGCTCAATGACAGGTTAAAAATATGACAAAGAATGGGAGCAAGTACTGGCAGAGCCTTGTGAATAACAACCTGTGGGATGCCGTCGCTACCTCTAGCCTGGGAGTCAAAGTGCGTTATTGCAGCTAAAACGTCCGATTCAGTAATCTCCCTAAGGCTGAAATGTTCAAGGAAGTTCAGACTCTCGAGGGTACGCAGATAATCCTCAACAGCAGGAGCTTGCGGGTTGTTGGAAATGCCGCTAAAATGCATATTGAGGTTTTCGTTTGAGAAGCGAGAAGGTGGTTTTAGCTTGGAGGATGTTGTTCCAAGTTTCTCTAACTCTCTCCAGATCTCGCCGACATCTGTCAGGGAGGACAGGCGTGAATGATAATAGTTCAGCCTAGCCTCCTCGACCTGTCTGTGAGCATCATCCCTGGCGAGTCTATAAAAAAATAGATCCAATGGGAGACGTGATCTGCGGAATCGCCTGTAGAGTCTGTCTCGTTCTTTCACAAGTCCACGAAGAGCCGTGGTGAACCACGGGTGGCGTTTCTGTCCAGGTGTCACTGTGCGTAATGGGGCGAGGTGATTTACAGCGTTAGTTAAGTTGGTGTTGAGTACAGCAATGCATTCGTCGAGTGATGAGGTGGCGAGGGATGGCCAGTCACATGCCCCGAGGTGGTTCCTCAGTTTCTCGGCGCAGATGCCTTTGTAGTTTCTGTAGGTGTAGGTTTTTGGTACGTGTCGTGGCATCTGTACGTCGAGAGTGGCCGTTATGAGGTCATGTCCGTTTATGAAGGGTGTGTCTGACTTCCAGTGTTCGAGCAGGCGATCCTGCTCGTCTATCAAGCAGAGGTCCAGCCAGGTGTCGGATTCCTGTTTATGGTGCGTGGCGCCATAAGGAACCGATTGTAAGGAGTTCTCCTCTATGAAGGCTTTGATGAACTTAGCATCTTCGGAAGAGGAGAGTTGATCAGCGTTGAAATCGCCCATGATCAGCTTGTTGGAGTAGCAGTGCATATGTGTAGAGAGTTTCTCTATGAAATCATTGCCCTGAATGAAAGGGGCATGTGGTGGACGATAAACAACGCCGACAAAGATGGGAGATACTCCCTTAGCAGAAATCTCGCAGAAGAGATACTCCGGCTTCCCCGGCCTGCCAGACCATGTACCGTCAGATGATGCAATGATAGAAGCAGTCAAAGTGTTATGTATGTAGAGGGCCACACCTCCACCATTTCTATTTCTGTCCCGTCTATATATAGTCATCAAGTAAAAGGATTGTTTTAACCTTTTCGTCTAGCCAGGTTTCAGTCTCAGCTATTATGTGAAAGGAAGGACGAGTGGACAAAAAAAGCCTAACCACCTCAATGTGACCCGTGAGGGAGTTAGCATTGAAGTGGCAGGCCCTCAAACCCTTGGACAGAGTTACCTTGGAGACTGATGAGGATGTGGCCGATGATGTAGTAGATGATGCTGATGGTGGTGCAGGTGGAATGAGATGAACCGTCTTCAGTGGTTGATGTTGTCCGGCGGCCACTGGGACAAAAAATTTGTCAGGTCTTTGTCGCTGGTGATGACGGTGGCCCTTTCCGTATCCTCTGAAGAACGGATGTAGACCGTTCCATCCCGTACATAGGTTCTGCACCCCTTCCTCTTCTTGGCCTCCAGTCTGGCCCTGACGCGAAGCTTATGGGTCTCTCGAGGAAGCAGCTCATTGATGTTCACTAGCCCTTGATGGTCTGGGGCTAGGGCCTTTGCTTCCTCGAGAATGCCAGCATCTAACTCTGCTGTATGGAGTTTGCCCTTTTTGATTTTCGCAATGATGGTCGAACGAACAAGGGCGTGGGACGACAGGGTGACAGCAATCGGTGGAAGTCTGCTGTCTGCAGCCGAGGTGGCAGTGGCTGCGTTAAGTTTTCCCATGACCCTTGCTCCTGCGATGTCCCTTCTGAGGACAGAGGGATCCAGGGCCGACAGCACAGAGAATGCCAGTATGTCGAAGCAGGTCTCTCGTGTGTAGTAAAGACCTGTCAGTACCACGGTGTTGTTGGCAGAAGTCTCCTGCTGTCGCTTTACCTTCTGCAGTTCATTGCGCAGACTGGCGATCTCCGCAGGGATGACAGTGGCAGGCGTGGCGGCGTTGTTGTTGCTGTTGTTGTTGTTGCCGTCCTTGGGCAGCGTAGGGAGGGGCCTTGCGGATAGGTCTTGTAGCTGCACCCTGAGTTCCGTGTTGCTCTGATCTGCCTTCTCCATACGGGTTTGAAGCAGAGGCAGATCGTCGAGGGCTCTGAGACGCAGCTCGATGGGGCCAAGCCTTTCTTCTAGCCCAGAGATCTTCCTGAATATGTCCCTGAAGGTTGCATTAAGGTGCGTGCAACAAGCTGTAACAAAAGGCGCCCGAAGGCAGAGTGCGGCAGAAAAAGCAGTACAAATTAGGCGTACACAGCAAAGCGACTTGTACTCACCAGAGCCGGGAGAGAGAGAGAGAGAGAGAGCAGCGTGCTTCTCTCTAGCGCGATGCGCTCGTGCCAATGGCACCGCCATCTAGAAGATCCCCCGTGGCTGGAGGTTTTGTTTGCGGCGGCCTCGAGGTGGCGCTCACACCCGGGACGGAGCAATCACCACAGGTAATCTCCCCTTAGAGATGTTCCCCTGGGAAGAGAACGATACGCTCTTGCGGTCGGAAGAGCCGACGGTGGTATTGGACGGATCTGAAACAGAAAAATGGCTGTCTTTCGTCTCTTTATTTCCTCTGCTTGGACTGCTACCGGGCGGAAGGGGGTCTTTTACCCTCTCGCTGCCGGTGTCTGGCTCGATCGGTGGCGACGTTGCTGCTGGAGGCGGGGTTGTTGACGGTGTCGGTGGGTCGGAAATGTCCTGGTGGACTAGGATGTGGGCGTCAGTGATGGCGGCCTTCTCCACTCCATTGACCAGGATTACATAACCTCCTCGCTCACTCTGCGGACGACCTTGAAAGGACTGACGTACGGCGGGACCAGCGGTTTCCTCACCGCGTCAACGCGCTGGTAGACGTGCCAGCAAGAAGCCAGGTTCTTGAGCCTGAACGGCTTGTTGTTGGTGTGGCGAGACGCTGGGATCGGCTTGATCGACCTGAAGAACTTCCTGAGCTTTCCTGCGAAAGTGCCATGGTCTGTTGGGATGCGTAGGGTCAATTCATACAGCTTCTGTTTTCCGCTGGAGAAGCTTTGAGGTCTTTCTTCAGGCAGGATCTGAGGCCCAGCATGACGACGGGAAGCCTATCAGGCCAGGGAATGTGCGCCTCACACACTAGCGCAGCCTTCAGCGTTCGGTAGAAACGCTCGATGAGTCCGTTCACCTGCGGGTGGTATGGGGTCGTGTGGATTCTGCGGGAGCCGACTATCTGTGCCAACGAAGCGAACAGGGCGGATTCGAACTGCGTTCCTTGGTCCTTTGTGATGGTGACCGGTGTGCCATAGTGAGCAATCAAATGCTCGAAGAAGTTCCTGGCTATGGTCTTCGCTCGGATGTCTGAAATTGGTACCACCACATAGGCCAGCCAAATTAGAATTTTTAAACGCCATACGACCGAAGCAAAATGTTATTATGTAAAATGGCTCCAAAAAGTATGTAGAATGATAATATCTATACTTAAACAACGAATTTTGTACGATGAATCAACAATAAACAATTTAAGTGGTAGTTCCGCATTTTTTTCATACTTATCTCTGCGGTTTAAAAAGTTCTGATTTTAGCGAAAAAGGTTAATATAAAAGTTGTTCATTTCAAATTATCTACAAACTTGTCCGCAAGGGCACCAAAGATGTCCTTTAAGTCGATTAGTTTACTTGTAAATTAAGAAAAGCCGCAAAATTCGTCAAAATCGCAAATTATTAATAACTTTTGAAAAAATTACTTTTTTATTTTTATAGTTTAGGAAAATGTAGTACTTAGTTGTCCAAAAAGGCATGCAAAATTTCAAGTGTCTATCAATAATATTTTTTTTGTAAATAGTAACGACATTTCAAAATTTTGTTCGAAAATTACAAAATTTCTAATTAGGAGCGCTCCTGGGTGCTCAGAAAAAAACATTGTAGCTCGGCAAAAAATGATCGAATCTTGCACTTTCTTTTTTCAATTTAGGGTAGTGCAAGTAGAAAAATAATACAAGTGTCGTAAAATATTATGTTAGAATTTTGCTAAACGATAAAAATAAGTTAATATTATTTTTTGTATGTTTGTATTCAATTTTTTTTTTTTTTTATCATAAAGTAAAATACTATACTATATGAATTAATAACATTTAATAATTGTAATGCAATAATAGAAAAATTACATGTCAATTTGAACGAACTTAAATGTTGCTTCTGGGGTTAATGTTAATTAAGTCGTTTACAAACATTGGCACCTTGGAGCGCTCTTAATTAAACATTTTGTAATTTCTGAAATAGTTTAATAATAACTCTTCCACTTTACTCTCAAGTAAGGTCGACCAATCTGACAAATTTCTTTTGCCATACCAACATTATAAAAAAAAAAACAAAATTTAAAAATGTCGTTACCATTTACAAAAAAAATATCATTAATAGACACTTGAAATTTCGCATGCCTTTTTGGACAACTAAGTACTACATTTTCCTAAACTATAAACATAAAACGTAATGTGTTCAAAAGTTATTAATAATTTGCGATTTTGACGAATTTTGCGGTTTTTCTCAATTACAATATTAAAAATTTATAAGTAAACTAATCGACTTAGAGGTGGACTTAGACTTTTGTAGATAATTTAATAACGAACAACTTTTGAATTAAACTTTTTCCGCTAAAATCAGAACTTTTCAAACTGCAGAGATAAGTATCAAAAAAT
Source organism: Pteromalus puparum (assembly GCA_012977825.3). NCBI lineage: Eukaryota > Metazoa > Arthropoda > Insecta > Hymenoptera > Pteromalidae > Pteromalus > Pteromalus puparum. Next base: position 34,356,090 of record CM053172.1, read on the forward strand.
TCTGAACTACTACTTATATTGTTTATTGTTGATTCATAGTACAAAATTCGTTGTTTACTTATAAATATTATCATTTTTCATACTTTTTGGAACATTTTAGCTAATAACCTATTGCTCCGGAATTTTTGCGAAATATGAGCTCTCTAGAGGCTAGTTTGACTGGCCTACACAGGCGATCTGGAGAAACGGTCGATCATTGTGAGGCAGTAGCGCAGGTTCCCCACCAGCGACATGACGATAATGTCCATATGCATGTGGTCGAACCGTTTGTCCGAAGTAGCGAAGGAGGGCAGAGCCTCTCGATTGTGACGCTGGACCTTCGAGCGTTGGCACGCGTCGCAAGACTAGGCCCAGGAGTTGGCGTCCTTTCGTATGCCAAGCCAGGCGTACTTGGCTGTCAGCATCCAGAGGGTGGCTCGCATGCTGGGGTGCGCTGGGCCGTGCAGACGGTCCAAGGCGATCCGACGGAGTTTGCCGGGCAGATAAGGTCGAACGATGCTGTCGAGAACGTTGCAGCTGATCTTGCAGCCTTGGACCTCGAGCTGTTGGAGAGCAAGCGTGCCGGTCTTAAGGAGGTACGGAAGATCCTTGTCTTCCCCCTGAGTGGCTGCGATGGTAGCTGGGTTGAGTGGCGACGGCATGCTGATGGTCAAGCAGGGCCTCAAAACAGCCACCAAGTTGTCCTCCCCTTTGACGTGCATGAACTTGACGTTGAACTGGAGTACGTAGTCGAGGTGTCGTTGCTGCCTTATCAGCCGGCTTGGCCGCTGCGTAGACTAGAGGCTTGTGGTCTGTCCTGACGACAAACTCCCGGCCCTCCAGGATGCGGCTGAAATGCTTCATAGCCTCGTAGACCGCGAGAAGCTCCCTGTCGTACGTACTGTACCTTCTCTACACCAGGGTGAGCTTCATCGAGAAGAATCCGACGGGCTGACAGCAGTTGGCGACGTCGGATGCGTCGGTTACAAAGGAGAGAGGCGCTGTTGGTGAGAGATAGGTGGCTCTGTAGGCGTCGGCCAGGCTAGCCTTAGTGACATCGAAGGCGGCCTCAGCTTCTGGCGTCTACCTTAGTACCTGACGACTGTCCTTGCGGATACCTCGCAGAAGATTGTTGAGAGGAGCCTATAGTTGAGCTGCATGCAGAATGCAATGCCGATAGAAGTTTAGCATGCCCAGGAAACGTCGAAGAGCTTTGGGCGAGTCAGACTTTGGGAAGTTCTGGATGGCGTCGATCTTTCTCGCTGGTGGTTGGAAACCCTTGTTTAAAACGGTGAAACCAAGAAAGTCCACCTCCTCCTGACCAAACGCACACTTGGCGAGGTTGATGGCCAGGTGAGCCTGGCGCAAGCGCTCGAATAGCGCACAAAGATGCTGCTGATGCTGCTTGTGCACGATGATGTCGTCGATGTACGCTCGAAGAAAATGAGAGTCTCGAAGGAGGCTGTCCATGAAGCACTGGAACGTCTGCATGGCATTTCGGAGCCCCAAGGAGAGTGTACAGAACATAAAAAGTCCGATGGGTGTCGTCACGGCCGTCTTGCAGGTATACTTGGAGTCCATTGGCACCTGATAGTACGCCTTCTATAGGTCAATGACCGAGAAGACGGTGCTTTCTCGGAAGTCCTGCAGCAGGTCCTCTATTCTCGGTAAAGCGTAGCGACCTGGGATGGTTTCAACGTTGAGTTTACGGTAGTCGCCAGTAGTGCGAAATCCTCTTTTCAGCTTGGGCATCATGTAGAGCGGGCTGGACTATTGCCCCGATCCAGGTCGGATGATGTCTCTCTTAAGCAGCTGGCTGAAGGTGTCCATGGCAGCCGCCAGACGCTAGCCGTAGACCCGTCGTGTGAATTTCGTGCTTGACTACTTCGCCGTTGAGCCTGGCACACCCCTCGTGTGGCTGGGCCAGGTCAGCAAAGTCGGCCAGTAGTCGCTGGTACCCGTCTTGAGTATCGCTAGAGTCGGGGTTTGCAACAACGAAAACGCCGTTGATGGCTGCCGCCTGGCTCTCCGCCGGGGTCAAAAGCATCGTGGTCAGGTCGATGAGATGGCAATGCTGAAAGTCCACCTGAAACCCTGAGTGGTGGAGGAAATCCGCCCCCCGGATCGCCACGGGAACATCCGCCACGATGAAAGGCCAAGGGATGGCGCAACGGAGTCCGCGGTTGAGCGTCACCAAGCGTCTGCCGTAAGTGAGGATCAGAGTGCCGTTGGCCGCCACTAATTGTAAACGAAGCGACTGGGCAGCGAGTTTTCGGTCTCGCATGACCGAACGTGTTAGGAGAGACAGCACTGAGCCGGAGTCCACGAGGAAGCTGTTGTTCGTTGTCCTATCGAGGACGTGTAGGCGGTTTTTAGTGACGTTGGGGCTGTCGGAGACCACCGAAGTTCCAGGCAGCTGACCTAGTTTCCCAGGGCTGACGGGTGTATGCACGGTAATCTGCAGTTCGTTTCCTGGTTCTCAAAACACTGATGGTAGTAGCAATGGTTCAATGGTTTGGATTGGGTGCTGGAGATCTCACTTGCGACCTTCAGTGGCCACCTTGCTGGTTGTTGGAGCTCAACCTCTGAACCGCCTCGAGAGATCGCGTGGTTGCAGAGGCGATCTCTGTCATTGACACGCACAGGGCAGCGAACTCGGTGACGAGGAGAGGGTCAGCTGTTCCAGCCGGCGTCACAGCAACAGAGCGAGCCAGTAAAACCACCCGCTTGGGGTTCGCATGTACCGCGAAAATCACCGGCCCTGTCTCGATAATGATGTCGGCCACCTCTGTAAGATCGTTTAGGGCGCTGTTGCGAAGAATGTGAGTGGCAAAGTTTGTACCTTTTACTAGTGTAACATATAAATCGGTATGTTGGAGCGCGTTTCTAAAATTATAGCGTCATATTATATGGAGCATCGTCTGCAAAAATTTTATTTGTATAGTTTATTTTAATTTTCACTTTAATACAATATTCTTTCTATCGCATTATTTTATGTAAAACCCGATTTCTATGTTTTCACAATAATACAAATATTTATTTACTTAACTTTATATTCACCTCTTTCAATAATCAATTATTTCCATATTTTACACCTGCTAGCCGTCATGTAGCGGCTCACCCTTATTTATTGTAGCGTCGTCAGTCATTGCGGTGTAGCGAAGATATAGCCAAAGAAGCGTAGACGATGCAACTACGACTTTGTAGTCCCTTAGCTGGCATAACTTATAATAAAGTTGATCACAGAATTCTTATCATCGGATAATGGATAGAAATTCAATCTTAAAAATATTAAATTTGCTTCCCTATAGCTTAAACAAACTACATTCTTCATAGCAAGACAACATGTTAAATATAAGTAGCAAATCTTATTATTTAGATTCAGTGAACTATATAATTTTAAATATTTATATTTGTTTTCAGAATGTCAGTTGTGATGTCAATACCTAGATTTGCCTACAATTTACCAAAGTATGTTTTGGGCCTTGGCTAGAAACAGGTCTTAACAGGTGATAAACGTTTACAATTGCTGCACAAGTAATTTAAGTAGCAAATTAAAAAAATTGTACAAAGTTACAGGAAATGTGAATTTACTCTACCTTAATCATGTTTAAAGTGAATATATATAAATATATATTTATTGTAAATACAAGAAATAATTTTATAACAATAACTAAAGAATAAAATAATTGGGTCCTTACGCTTGTATATTTTATTGATAATAATTATTAAAAATTGAATACATGTATACGTAATATACTATTGTAAATATGATAAATAATGACTTACTCAATAATCAAACAAGACGACGTAAAGCAGTAGTTTTCTATCTCGTACTAATCGCTCGATTTCATGGTGTCTCTTCTCGACTCGTTGCACAGTAGGAAATACATCAATATTTATGGACGAGAATTTGAATTTGTCGACAACGCAATTTTCGGTGAATCAGGCTAGATCTTTTTAGATTATATAAATAAAGGAAAATATGTATAACCTGATATTTTAAAAAAGGTGACCGATGAAAACTCTTAAATTTCGATGTACCAGGAATTATGTAGATACTTAAAGAGTTTCTATTGGTATTTACTGGTCAAGCAAGCGTATGTAAAAAATGTTTTATAAAAACGTTATTAGTTGTAAGTGAACAATGTTTATTGAGCTTATTTATGCATTTTTAGATAAAGTAGAAGAGTAGTCATAGTTTTGATCATCATTTAAAACACTTTTTTAGACTAATAGTTACTCATATTACTAGGACGTCACGATTCGAGGTCAGAATTTTCTTCCGCGGCGAATGAAATACTACCTTGTGTTTTGCTAGCCTCGTAGATCTGCTCGCATTCAGTCGCAAGGAGATCCACAGGTAAAACTTCCGCGATTACCATCGATGCCTCGCGTGCGTTGTACCATCATCATCTTCTTCTAATACTTATTGATACTCATAGCGTCAGGGCACACCTCTCCTTCGTACAGTAAAATTGAGTTGGTGGTCGCCATGAGTAACCGCCTAACTGTTGGTCTCGGTCCGCGGGCGTTGGCCATGAGTCGGTTAAATTGCGCTGTCCAAATCGTGGCTTTCCTACAAACGCGATCTAAATGTTCTCCGTAGTTTAGTTTCATGGATAGAGTTATCCCTAGATACTATGCCGATGTTTTTATCGTTATAGTTTCGCTGACCAGTTTACTGGTATGATGGTAGGTATCCGCTTTCTTGTCAAGAGAACAATTCTGCTTTTATTAAGCGCTATGGTCAGATGGTGTTCTGATATCCACCATAGTACATGATAAAATAATTATCGTGGGATGATTGTCGATGCACAAAACATTTGACATTAAAAATATAGAGAAGTAGACAGCCTATCTTGACGCAAAAACCCAACGATATTGCCTATAGATTTTTACAGTTCCTTGCCAACACCTGCATGAGATGTGAGGTACATCCTTATCTCTATAATGAAATTCACGCGACGGCAAAAGCGAATTACTGTCTGCTGCCGAGGCGAGAGCTGTGAGAAGAAGACCTATGCCCGACACGTCAGCCTTCAGCTCACAGCTCTATTCGGTGCTCGACTCGAAGCCTGACTTGAAATTTGCAGTCAAACCGCGCAGTTTTTGCATGTCGATAATGTATGCAGCTTTAATCCGCTCAGCTTCGTCGAAGATTGATTCAAACGCGGCACGTTGTTCTTCTTCAGTCGTTTTTTTGTCGCGGAATAAGTCCCCAATGGCTTGGAAGCTATCGTGGTCGATTTTACTTCCGACTTTCTGCACGAATCGAATCATCATTTTGCGCTGCTGCGCGTCGTCCGCTAGCTCGCTATTTAATTCTATTGTGAGAGCGAGCTGTCTCTTTATTGCACGTTTACGAAAAGGATAAGGAAACGCTCTGAGTTTTCAGTGCGTGTCGATTTCGTAAGCGTTCGGCGCGATATTACAAATTTCTGGGAGATCTATCGGACTGTCGTTATCCGACGGCTCGTACCCATCGCAAGTGAATTAGAATAGAATAGAATAGAATAGAATAGAATAAAGTTTATTTGATCAGATCAAAATATTACATATCATACATGTTCAGTGTAAAGCTGAATATCACAGCTGTCAGATCACAAATCATACTTGTTCAGGTACTCGTCGTAGTATACTGCGTATGACATAATACTTATAGTATATTGTTCTTATTCTATCGCGTGATTAATACAGCAACGCAGACTAGAGAAATTGCCCAACGGTCATAATAAAACATATTTACAAATACAAGGAACGCAGATACCTAAAATTAACATAAATACATAAAATTAACATAAATAATACTGTACACAGCAGTCTCGTATCACCGCGACCGCGAATTAAGCGACAGGTATTTTCGCATTGCTATTTTAAAGCCAGCCAGCGATGGCAAGGTTCGCATACCCTGCGGAAGGGAGTTCCACAGACGCGCTCCAAACACAGCAAATGAGTTTAGTCCGACGTCAGTTCGTGACCCCGGAACCGAAATATCCCTGGACACCCTGCTGGAAGTCCTGCACTGGTTTTTTTTAAAGAGGGCCGCGAGATACGGAGGCTGCCCCATGCTATAGGCTTTATAAACCAACACCGCCGCAAAGTACGCCCTTCTTTCCTTAGTATCTAACCAGCCCAGTTTCTTCCTATAGGGAGTTATATGCTCTCTCCTTCTAGCTCCACATATATATATCTCACACATGAATTCTGTAATCTCTGCAGTCGAGTCTGGAGCTCCCCGGGCACATCAAGGTACACTACAGAGCAGTAATCTAAGTGAGAAATAGCAAGAGCGGCTGCCAGCTGCTTACGTAACGCCTCAGTGGTACAGGATCGAAAAGACCTGAGTCCATAAAGAACTCTCTTAACCTTTCGGCTAACTGCATCCACCTGCGGTTTCCACGTTAGTTTAGAATCCATGACAACACCAAGGTTAGTTACTGTGCCGACGAATGGCACGAAAACACCATTTTGCACCTCAACACCAGGCAAGTTCAACCCCTGCAGTTGATTTATGTTGTACTCCGACCCAAAAATTATAGCTTTAGTCTTGCTAGTATTAAGATGCAATGCATTATCGGAAGCCCAAGCCGACACAGCTCGTGCTACAGCCGACAAGCGATCCACACCCCCACAAAGATCGTCTCTCGCACATTGAGTGTAGGTTTGCAGGTCGTCCGCATACAGCAGGTGCGCAACACCATTCGTTAACAGTCCCCCTGGTCCTTTGAAATCAGACAGTACGTCCTTAAGGTCGTTTATGTAAAGACTGAACAGGAGAGGTCCCAGAATAGAGCCCTATGGGACGCCAAGATTGGTTGTTAACCAATCCGACTCTCCGTTAGATGTAGTAACCACTCGTTGATTACGTTCTGTCATAAATGACTTGACCCACAGGACTACCGATCTAGAGAAGCCCATCCTGATCAGTTTGCGTAACAATTTTGAGGGTGATATGGTGTCGAACGCCTTGCTAAAGTCGAAGAGCAGTAAGATGGTCAGTAGCTGTTTTTCATCGTCTATAGCCTTTCTTATGTCTTCCGTCAGTTTTAGTAGTGCTGTTTGCGTTGAATTGTTACTTCGAAAACCGGTCTGGAGAGGATCAAGAATATTCTGTGAGTTTAGATGTTCCGAGATTTGGTCATGTACGATCTTCTCCAGGACCTTTGAAAGGAAACTCGATAGAGCTATTAGACGAAAGTCCGACACGGCTGCTGGAATTGCCGTCTTTTTGAGAGGCACTAAGCGAGCTCTCTTCCAGGTCCCCGGAAAGATCCCACTCGACAATGAGCCGTTGAACAATGTTACAAGATGGTGGCCAATAACTGGTAAAGATTTCGCAATAACGCTTTGAGGTATCCCATCCTCCCCCTTTGCCTGAGATGAGAAATGAGCGACTGCCAGCACCACGTCCGGAAATGTAACTTCACGAAACGTGAATCCTTCGTTACTAGCTTCTGACAAAATGCCGCTCAAATCTACCCCACGCTCGAGATCAGATATGGACACCCCAGCGAAGTGAGTATTCAACTCATCTGGGGTAAAACCGTGTAAATCATTCCTAGCTTTCTTAATAAGACCCAGATTGCGAAATTCATTTCAAACATTTTTATTATTATCGAGTGCATCGAAGATTCGATTTTGTATAAACGCCTCTAGCGCTTGGGTAGTACGCTGTTCAGCCTCGGCAGCCAGAGACTGGTATTCCGTCAACAAGTCACTTCGTCGAGTTCGTTTGTACCGTTTTTTCGTCGCGTCTCGTTGGTTGTAAAAGTCTTTAAAATCAGCGTCCACCCAAGGAGGAAAACCTTTTCTCTTTGGCTTAAATGTCTTCAACGGTGCAAGTTGGTCTATGACACTGATGATGTTCTGACTGAGATGTTCAAGTCGCGTATCAATTCCGCTGCCCGGACAATCGACCGGCGACCATTCACAAGAAGTGAGTAGAGATAGTAGTTCCCCCGTTTGAATGGATTTGAAATCCCTATATGTAAAATTGTTGAGAGTATGGGGTTCTGCAATCTGAAAGTTAATCTCAACATCCTCAACATGTTGGCGTTCAGATCCCCCATAATAATCCTACAATCGTATCCCATGGAGTACTTTCGCAGGTCATCGGTGAAATCCGAGTTCTCAGAAAGAAGAATACCTGGTGGACGGTAAATTACGGCAACAAATACCGGAGTCATGTTGCCCTGTTGCACGCTACACATAAGGTATTCCGGAATACCTGGCTTTCCTTCGATTTGTGTAGGTGATGAACATAAAAATTTTGCCTTATAATTATTCCTAATATACAGAGCAACACCTCCCCCCCCCCCGCGTGTTTCTATCTGGCCTCATTATAGAGTACGAATCTGAACGAACACGTCGTCGACCTCATGCCCGAAACGCGTTTCCACTACTTCAAAAAGATGGTACGAGGGTTGAGCAGTATCCAGGAACTGACGGAACATCCCCATATGCGTATAGAGTGAGGTTACATTGAGGAATCCTGCCCTCAGCACCCCGCTGCCCACCTCTCTCACGTTTCGCTGGCCTAGTCAATCATGACTAGCTGTCACAGGAGTCGACGGTGTCATCCCTCCTGATTGCCCAGCTTTACTATCTACTACCTTGGATGTTTCTGCGGTGATACTAACGCTGTTATTATAATTTTCGTCGCCGCTGTCACCATATAACATAGCCAACGCATGTAGATCTGCCGCCGAGGTACACTCGTGTGTTTTATCACCGTCTCCCCTCTTAATAAGGAATCGCCCGCCTCGATGCCAAATATATTTAAAATCTAAACCGCGTGCAATTTGTTTAAGATTGTTGAATCGTACAAAATTATCTTTACTTAGAAATTCATTAATGAATATTTTACTCTTTATTAGGCTTTCACGCGTTTCCTCATTAAGGCGAGTTACGTTGATATGCTTCGTGTTAAATGCTGTAAATCTACCCTTCTGTTGCATAATCCTTTCAGCTATATCGCGACGAGAGAGGCAGACCACCCATGGTGACCGTCGATGCATTGATCCAGACGCCCCCGGCCCACTTTTCGGCTGACTCCCAGGGCCAAGCGGGCGTATAGACACCAGGTCATCCCTTGATATGGATGGGTCAACCGTGCTAAGAACGGCATGGATTACATCAGTCCGCATTGCATCTGACCCATCATAAATATTTGAAATTATTAATTCAGCCGAAGGCTCATCACAGTTTGACCCCTCCGCACGAGAAGAATACCTATTCGGTACCGAAAAAGCAACCTTCGCGGACCGAGAGCGTCCGGCCCCGCGCCGACGATGCTGCATTCTAAACTCATCGTCACCGTTTATTATTATGTCTGCGTTGTTGTTTTCGTCCTTATTACTAATTACATGAATACTACTACTATTTACATTACTAATATTTACCACATCTACCGTACAGACGGGTTTCTCGCGGTCTTTCAACGACACAAAAACTTGACCGATGCCCCCCGAATTAGCAACCATTTCTGTCATTTTCGACATTAATTTATTAATATCCTGCTTGAGGACTAAATTTTCCTGCAACAGCAGCAGGCGGTCATTGTGCATTCCCTGCACCTTAGACGAATGTTCAACAACCTTCTCCTCAAGTGAAGAAACCTTGGCTATAAGATCCTTTATCAAGTCCTCTACCAATGGAGAAGGACATGATAGTTTACCGACAGCCTCGGATCTCCCCCTAAGAACAGCCTCCATATGGTCTATAGCAGTCTCAAGCACATCAAACTTATTACTAAAGAGGTCAAGCATCGATGCGGGCAGTGTGCAATAACGAACAGCGCCAAGATCGACACAGGAGTTATTCGCGATTTGTTTCCCATCAGAGTTAGTCCTAATGTTATTTTGTATAGATGGAGTTGACGCAGTTAGTTGACCAACCCTCCGCTCCCTGGAACCACCCGCCACGGACAAGTCCGCATTCGCTCGCGGCTCCCTCGAAGGACTAACATCTGTCTGCAGACTCGAAACCAGTAGATCCAGCGCCTGAGAGTCCGTAGCCCGCCCGACACCACTATCCTGCTGCTGTTTCTCTCGCTGTGACTCATCATCAGTGACGTCACTGTGCGGCGAGTCGAGTTCCGAGACATCAGTGAGACCAGTGCCTGGCGCATTTTTCGCAAGTGGTGTGGACACCTTGCGTTGCGTCTTTTGGTGAGGAGATACTCGACGTGATGATGTGGCATTGAGCAGCGAAGACTTCAACTTTGCTGGAATAGCGGGCTTATTTTATAGTGGCGGCCGCCGGCTCTGCTGTTCCGACTTGTTGACGGGCGTTGTCAAGGCCGAGGGTGGTGGTGTTTTAGTCAACTTCCCTTCAGGTAGGCCTCGGCACTTATCACACTCTACACCTTTCTTCCTACGAGAGCAGCGGGTATGGCAGCGTTGCAGACAGGTGGGGCATGTGCTGGTAGGCGGCGTGGATGTGTCACCGCACACCACGCACACCCCGTCTCCAGTGGTGGGCTTCATATTTGATGAATATTCAAATTCAAACCACGCGCGCAATCTTTGGCGATACAGGTCTGCCAACTCCAAAATACTCAACGGCGATGGTGTCGCGCTCTGGCGGCGAAAAATAGAAGCTCGCGCGTGGCTGTGATGTCAGCGGCGATTTTGCGCGCTGAGTGAGAGAGATAGACAAGACAAAACAGGTACTCTCTAACCTCAAAAAGACCTCAAATCATCCTCTTCATGCGTGCTGAGAGAAAACATGATGTCCATAAGGAGAAGTATGCAACGTGACAGAATGTACCGCAGCCTAGAGTCCCTCCAGAGCGATGAGAGCAGATCTCCGCTGATACACCCGGCTCTCGATTGATGCGGCAGGATTCGAGGTCATGTCGTCAGCGGTTTGCGGAAAATTCCCTCCGGGCTCATAAAAAAACACTGACAACGTGATTTTTTTAGCGTGAGCATACGAGCCAATTCGGGAGTCCTTTCCGCTGTAAAAAAAAACACTCGGAGGAGTGTAGAGAAGATTAGCACAGTTCCAAGAAAGCAGAGCGTTAAGCCACTACTTCTAGACTTACCAATGGCCGACGAGAATTTATTGTACGGTACAATTTGCGTTGGCTTTGTATCCCCTTTTTCTGCTCGGTCACAGACAATATCACCGTCCAATTCCCAATAATTGTCCGGGAAATGCGTGGCTCGTCGCGACGCTTGGTGACGCCTAAATTCGCGTCTCCTTTCGGCAGCGATTCTATCGCGACGCTTACGCCTAACGGGTTTTTGGTTGAACTCGCGGCTTGCCATCTCGTGTTTTTCACGCTCCCAAAACGCAAGCTTTTCTTTCTCGCACGCCATTTCCTCGTACTCGCTCCCGCTGTAGCACTTTGCGTGCACGGCGCGCCCTTCGGGTATTGTGCATAAGCGTATCGTTTATTCGCGACGCGCACATAAGCTTTAGAAATACAATTTACGCCACGGTCTTTAATTACTGACACTGATGTCAGATTTTTATAAAAACAAGAAAAATTACAACACTATCAAAAAGCCAAGCTGTATGAGGTAGCGAAAGAGACTTATAGTTTGGTGACAAAGAAAATGGTTGCTGTACGCATGTTGGCTGCTGCACGCTTTGGCTACTGCTGGAGATGACTGGGCTGCTCGCGCGCGTCGGCAGCTGGTCCGCGCCGACGGCTGTACTGCGCGTGAAAACTGTTCTCAAAGCTGCTGCTCGGGCACGTCGGTGACTGGTCCGCACCGACGGCCGCTGCACGTTGATCCTTGGCTCAGGTGGGCTTTGTGGGCCACGATTGGCTTGGTTTTATTTGAGGCGGTCTTTGATGGTTTGCCTAGTCTGCTCAGCACTGTCCGAAGCGTAAGTACTGCAGTCAGCGAGTTGAATGGGACGAGAATAGCTTGTTTTTGATTGCTAAATCGTCCCCTATTCCACAATCTTTCTAACCTCAAAAGTGACTTGATTTCGTGACTGCTTCCTGAGGTTTGATCGTTCTGAAGACGATACAAAATTTGCTCCTCTGCTACGTCACCGAATTTTCCCAAAATTCAGACGCTCGTTACCTAATCTTCTGCGCTGCTTCCTGGATGCTGCAGCAGAGATCTGCTTGGAATGCCAGATGTCACAGAAAATGAGGTGGGGGTAGGCTCACTCCGTGAGCAAGTGAAAGAGGCAAGGTACGTTAGAGTTGCGATTTATTCGTAGCTGCTGAGGGAGCTCTGCTCTGTTTGGTGGTTGCCGGTGATCTGCCCGCTCCGCTGTCGAGCAACGCATTCGGCGGCGAGCGGTCCCAAATGCAGGTATGCAAGCTCTGCCCTTCTGCCCGTGAGAACTCCAAGCAGCGTTGTTCCCTGCTGACGATACGTCTGAGTATCGTCGGTAGCGGCCAGTGGATCCGTCATTGGAGAGCCCAGAGCTCGTCCGTGACACTCGTTTTATCGCTGCTTTTGAGTGGCAATGCTTTGAGTTTAACTGTTTATAACATTGATCATTATTAAATATGTCTACTGAAACTGATGGAAACAAACCCAATATTGTTTGTTTAAAAACGTTTGATTGAGAATAACTTTTGGTAGTGTTTCCGATGTTCAACATTATTAAGTGATACACATGCATAACTTGTTTAAGTTTATGTATAATTAAATCGTTACAATTATTTCCAAAAAATAATCTGCATACCTTTATTGTATAGAAGAAATCTTGCAATATAAAAAACCGCTGCCAATTCATTGGCACGTAGTTTCCTCTAACTAAATTTATAGATCCAATAAATAAAATATTGTTTTATTATACAGTATATTTTTTATGCTTTTTTCGACGTGCAACGACACCTCTATAAGAGAAAGCAAAATTTTTGAGAAAAATCGGTTTTTACATTTCAGCTCTTTACTTGAGAACCGCTCAACAAAATCGTTTAAAATTTAAACAACAAATAGCTTTCTTTATGGTAAATCACCGAATAAAATTTTGAAGCATTTGACTACATTTTATAAGAAATTAAGAAATATAAGGAATCGAAAATTTTCAAAAAAAAGTTCAAACCTTGATATCTTAAGAACCATAGGGGTTTCAAAGCTGCACAATGAACTTAGCCAAAACACATAAAATATCTAACTTTTCCCAAAATCTCAAGTGTAAAAAAGCTTCTTTACGCCCGCAATAGTGGCACAAAAAAAAAAAATTTTTTCCAGTTTTCGATTTATTCCTGGAAAAATGAGAGGTCAAATGAAATTTTAATGGGATAAGTTTAACACGTGACCCATCAACTTGATTTTTTTCACGAGGTTATAATGTTTAGTTTCAGAGACATACATTTTTTTAAAAAAGCACCCTTTTCATTTTATCTGCCGAAAGGAGCGGTCGATCCCGAGGACCAAACGGGAAAAAGTCGATCATTTTATTATCTTTCACATGTATTTCAGCTGAATTGTTTGTAACAGTGGGAAGATTGAAAAAACGCAAAATAGATTTTTTTCAAAAATCAAAAAATGACCATGAAAAGAAATATAGTTTGTGACGTTGCGCTTTTTAAGACCAAATCCCTTAGTCTCGCAAACGTCTAGATCTCAATACTGCTCTTATTTATCGACTCGCTAGGACTCTTACATCTAGAGGGGGACACACGATAGGTCTAAGGACAGGAATTAGCCTGGCGTGGCAGAGGGTGAAGTCAGTAAAAACACAATCAATTGTAATGCTGAAATAAATAATATTATATTGTACGATCTTCCGTCAAGACTCGCTCGACTACAATCTCGCTTCGACCGCTATCTTCCAGTCAATACTCGTTACTCGTTAGATTATTAAATGATTAGTAGAATTAATATTCAATTACGAAGTCTTATTCAAAAATGCTCGCGTCAACAATAACAATTTCTGTTTCAAGCAATAGGACTCGTTTATTCTAATAATGTGTATTTAACCACGGTCTACTTCCGCTCGAAAATCGGGGCGCAATTAATTATACTACTCTGTTCTCAAATTAATCGCGAATATCCGTATCTACTGTGATTTTACAAGCGTATCCACGTTTCACATCAAAATGGCGGCGGCGTCGGTCGAAAGGACGCGGCGTCACCAAGATGGCGATCTCGTATCGTTAACGGAGTTCAGCCCTGCGAATACTGCTCTGCGGTGGGTCTGCTCATGTAGATCGATTTCTGAAATATTCGCGAAATTAAAGTCGCGATCGGCGTCTGCTCTGCTTCCACGTATCAGTCGAAAACCCGAGACTTTGCCTGCAACAGCCCCGAACCATGCAACAGCCGCGGCTTGTTAGTTATTGGAAAGCCGGAGTTCTCATTGACCTCAACGGCGTCGCTAATAAATGGTTAGAACATTTAGCATAACCAAATCTGTTGGCGCAAGGACTTACTCTCAATATCTCCTTAAACACGTACGAAACACGGTTTAAACCAAAAAGAAAGAACAAGAACAACTCGTAGACTCTCACGCTAAACTACTAACTCCAACTCGCTCGCGAATTCAATATAGCGACACTGCAGTTAATTATTATAGAGAGACGTCCGACGCGGTTGAGAGCAGCAAACCAAGTGAACGAGAAGGAAGTCTCCTCGCGACGCGATGCTCAGCGCGTCCCGGAAAAGGACGACTCGTTGCGCCCTCTATAACGGCTTCCGCGACGCGAACACTTCGTGTATCAAGCACGCGACGAGCGCGCCAATTACGAAAACGCGAGCGCGGCCGGTCGCGATCTCATTGTTACTGGACGTCGCGCGGTGCACGGGACGGCCTCGCGCGCGGCGACATGTCGCTATCAGCGGTGTGGCTAGTGGTGTACGCGCGAGTCCCCCACTAGCCAGCTTCGTTCTCTCCGAGCTCTCTCTCTCTCTCTCTCTCCCGCGCGCGCGCGTCTCCCTCTCCGCGGCGCGAAGTCTCGTACTCGTCTCGAGCGGCTCTCATCATCTCTCTCTCTCTCTCCCATTGTGGCCGCATGGCAGCTGATGCGCGGCTCCGGTGCGCGCGCGTCATTCACGCCTCGTGCTCGGTCGCGCGTGTTCCAGGTCTCGCTGCTTACGTGTATGCGCGACTCCTGGTGTCTGTGTTTCGCGGTTCTTCTAGCTGTACCGGTACAGCAGCGCCCGCGAGGTCCAGCTGACTCGCCTCGGCGCGGCGCGACGGCGTCGTCTGCTGTGTCTCTAGTGCGGAGTCGACGTCTCTCTTGTCCGCTGACAGGAGAGGTTAAGAGCCCCGCGGCTCTCGTGTTTTGCTGATCCGGTGTCGTGCTTCCGCGTTGTTTGTTGTTATGCTCTGCTGCAGTGCGGTTCACTGCAGCAGAGCTGCTAATTGTTTATTTACGGCACCGAGAGTTGCACAGTATTCGCACTGTTGCCAACTCCTCGGGCCGAACTATGACACGATTTCTCGTATACGACGTGTAGCTACTCTACACGTCGCAAGTTAAGAAAATAAAAAAGTAACTGTTTTTCCCGAATTCAGAATCCAAAAATTGATAAGCGTGTCAAATTTGATTAATATTCATGGAGTGCAAATAAATACTCTACATTTAAGTAACAAATAGGTGCTCTTGAAGAGCAAAATATATTGAATAAAAATAGTGTGCTACACTTGTGTTAAGCAAGGAAGCAAATTTAAATAACGTTAGAAATGACAATCCAATAGTTGACTATACGGTCGTTCTCCGAATGAGAACGAAGTATGTAGCTGATGCAGAGCAGTGCGTTCAGCTAAGACTCTACAGCTCGACTGGCGTTCAAGCAACAGGTTCAGCAGAGAGAGAGAGAGAGAGAGAGAGAGAGAGAGTGAGAGAGAGAGAGAGAGAGAGAGAGCGAGAGAGAGGGAACGAGCGAGCGATCGTGCGTTGCCATGGCGACCCCCTACTCGATTACGAAGCAGACTAGCTGCCTTTCTTTTTCTTTTTTTTTAAGTGGCATTTCGAACGACGTTTAGTAACTTATCAAAATATCCTTTCCACAGCTTTAGCAGTTCATTCTCGCTTGTAACAAGATTCCCGCCCTCATCTTTCATTAATTGCGATCTACTCTGGAAACTCGCCCTTTTTGTTTCTGTAAATCACACCTACTTGTTTTCTTATTTCGTGGTACTCTTCTACGGCCCCATCCTTTCCATTGTGAACGCTGTCCACTTTAGCCTTTTTGCGCCTTTCAAACCAGAGTTCGCACGCTTCGTCAAACCATGGTTTGCTCTTTGGCTTTTTCTTTTTACCTAGCACTTTGTTCGCGGCCTCTTTTATCGTTCTTTCGATAGCCCCCCATAAACTGTTCGGGTCGTCATCTACCTCCGCCGGTGCATCTGTGTCCTCGAGAACCAGAAACCGGCTACTTATTTCTACTTGATACTGAATTTGCTCTACTCCGTTTCGCAGCTATTCAATGTCAAAGGTTTCTACTTCGTTTGCCCGTTTACTATTTTGTCCGGCTACTAATTTGGCTCTTAATTTGTCCGCTACTAGAAAATGATCCGAGTCGTAATCCACCCCCCTATACGTTTTTACATTCGTGTGGCGCCTCTTATCGATAAGGAAGTGATCGATTTGATTTCGCGTGGCTCCGTCTGGCGATGTCCACGTTGCTTTGTGTATATTCTTGTGCTTAAAGCACGTACTCTTTACTATAAGATCTTTTGCCGCCGCGAAATTTATGACTCTAATACCGTTATCGTTGCTGGTTTCGTGCAGACTTTCCTTGCCTATAGTGAGCCTAAACATTTCCTCTTTCCCTATTTTAGCGTTGAAATCCCCTACTACTATTTTGGTGTCGTAAGACGCGAATTGATCGATTAATTGTTCTAATGCTTCGTAGTAAAGATCCTTGACCTCTTGCTGTTTGTCATCCGTAGGACAGTGTACGTTAATAACCACGTAATTATACCACGCTCCTTCGATGATGATATACGAGAGTCTGTCGTTCACGAATTTGAAACTTTTAACAGCGTGTATAATTCTTTTAGAAAACCGGTACCTAAGGAGTGTCCGCTCGCGCCCCCGAATATAAAGGTGAAGTTATCTTTTGTTAAAATCCCGCTATCTTGCCACCGAGTTTCTTGTATTTCTACTAAATCTAATTCGCGCTCGCCAGCTTCTTTTAAGATTTCCTGGTACGCGCCTGCTCTGTACAAACTGCGCACATTCCACGTTCCAACCTTAAGTCCCTATTGGTTTTGGTTTGGTTTAGTTTTTTTTTTTTGAGCCATGATAGTAAGATAAACCCGCGCGTTTTGGATCCTGTCCCGATCGCAGGTGAGTTAACCGTTCTAGAGGTGATAACCCCCATACCTCTCTAGAACTAAGTATGAGAGCTTTCCGACTTTGATGCGAACGGAGTCAACTCATCGTCGGGCACACTACGAAATCATTCTCGTACCCTAACGCCCCCCTGTAAGGTAGCGCGCCTTCGCTGGCTTCGTTACTGCGTAAGACCGGGTGGCGAATCATTATACACATTCCCTTTCGGGGCAGTTGTCATCGCTCCCGCATCCTCCACGACAGCAGGATTTTTGTAATGTGTGCTAAAAGAGATAGATTATAGACATAGTGGGGTAGAAAGAGAAAGTGAAAATAGGAAATATTGTTGAGTGTTCGTTGTTGTGGTGCTTGCGTAGTGTTTCTAGATGAATGCGTTCGCCAGTGCGGGCTCATCACACCCACGCCCCGACCTATCGGCTGTCCGCGACTGCTTATTCGATTTATTCGCAGCTAACCTCTTTCTCAGGGGCCGTTCCTCTATCCGCAACCTGAGGACGCGCTGTGTAGTGGTGATAGGCACCCATCCGTCCGCTCTGGACGCACAGCTAGCTGCCTTTCAGAAAAGCTAAATCGCAGCTCCAGCTCTCTCTCTCGCTTCCTCAGCGTTAAAGCTATTGACTAACGCGAACATTTACTGTACGACATATTTTCTTTCATAAAACTAATATTTCAATTTTGTCATATGATTATATTTTGTTGAATAACGAACAGTTCGACCACTTTATTTCAGAGTTGCCAGTAGTGAACTAAATTAACTTGCAACAGTATATTGATTTGTAAAAAAACTATATTGATTTTGAATACGTCTTTGAATAATTATATGGTTTGCAAAACAATAGAGTCGTAATAGTTTGGCAGAGGGTGGATACTGGCGTCAATAAAAATGCGCCTAATATAGGCTGACCATTTTTTCGTGTTTTCTTCTGGCACAGCGCGCTATACCTATCCCTGTAGCGATGCACGAGCTATAAAATAGAAAATATCGCAACAAAGTTTGGTAATTTACTCACAGACTGACAATCTATTAATTTTTACTAAACAGTATGATAATTTTTATTAAACCTCGATGCAATTGCACAGACACACTCGTGCAGCCACACTGTTGATTTTTATCTCTGAGCGCACGCGCATGCCAATTTCCCGCGCGCTTTTGCCTACTATACTCTCTGCGAAAAATCGGCAAGACTCGCATATATCACGCGAGTAGTATATATACTGGTATGGCGAGACGTCAGTGACGTCATCGCCATACCAGTATATGTAGGGAGAGGGATAGGTAATTAAAAAGGGGGCATGGTAATAAAATTGTGTGTGTGTGTGTGTGTGTATGTGTGTGTATGTGTGTGTGTGTGTGTGTATATGAAAACAGGGGGAGAGAGAGGAAGAGAGCGAGAGAGGGAGAGAAAGAGAGAGAGAGAGAGAAAGAGAGAGAGAGAGAGAGAGAGAGAGAGAGAGAGAGAGAAAGAGAGATAGATAGATAGATAGATAGATCTTTATTTGCTTTACAGCAAAAATACAAAAATACAGCAACTAAGTTGCAATAAAGCCATATAACAATAAACAATAGTGCACAGAAAATAAAATAGGTGAAAACACCATCTACACATATCACAGATCAGAGAGATAGAGAGAGAGAGAGAGAGAGAGAGAGAGAGAGAGAGAGAGAGAGAGAGAGAGGGACTTAAGAGACTTACCGGCGATCTGCACACGCCTACATCCCGTAGCAGACTGACCTTTCTGGTTTTCTGCGCCACATTATATTAAAAATCCCTACTACACGGTGCCGCGGAGCCTACTCTTCATTTTGGCTCCAGGGATATTAAGAAGGAGGGGGGGTATATTAGCAATATTCATACTGTTATTAATTATTAATCATGTTTTATTGCTTTTATTCTATAATAATCTGCCCACGTTATGAAATATATTGTTATGAAACAAATTGTCATGACTGTCGCCGTATCCATTTGATTTAGTACATTATTTATAAAAATTATATTACTTATTATTAATTAATATTAAAGAAAAACACAATAATAAATATTTTTCCACCACCACAAGCATGCCGGCTGACTTCTCCAACTAGTGGTCAAGTCATGCGTCTCATTCTGCTCTGGTTGCTGTCATTGCTGCTCCTGCTGCTGCTGCATCCAATGCATGGTGGGAGTGGGGTGCACCGCTGCCGTTGCTATTGTTGGACACATTGTGTTGTATGGATATTGCTGGTGCTGCTGAACCCATTGCATAGTAGGAGCGAAATGCATCGCTGTCGCTCCTGAACCCGTTGGGTTGTATGTATAATATAGCTGCTGCACCTGCTGCTACTGCTGTTGTTGCTGCTGCTGTTGTTGTTGAAAATTATGTCGTGATTAGGTAGTAGTATTTTTGTCGTTTTTCCGTAGAACTGGCAAAACGTATACGAGTTTTTCAAGTACGCGTTTATTGTCGCCGACTGGTCGTCGAAAAGCTGCCAGCCATTTATATCGAATGTTACACATTTTGACCCCGAACCACAAAGTTTTACTACGGGTTTGTATTCAACCCGTAGTCACTATTGCTACCACTGTTTTCTAAGCCAATGACTAATCTTTTTGAGCTTGATTTATTAAGCGCGTATGTAGTTGGTAGCAATAGATTTGGAAGTAACTTTAATACTCCCTTTGTAACGCGAGATGAGCTTGCTTGGCTCTCCATTTTAGCGGTTTTAAAAATCGTAGATACGTATAGTGCGGTGACTGACTGGCAACTGTATTGCTATAGGACTACATAATGCCTTATAAACCTTTCTTCCCACCATCTTCCACTGTGATTCATACACTATCTCGTTGTTTTAACTGGCAAATAACCAATCACATATGCCCCCCTCTGCCTGCAAAGATTCGTAGGGTACAAGTGAGCCGAGGGTTCCAATTTCTTTCTAAGAAGTAATAAAAAAGGACCAGTATCGCCCGTCTATTAATTGCGTTTTTTTTTATTCCGATCCTCTACGTAATTTTGAAATGCGAGCACAATTTGTTCGATTTTTACAAATTTTGGTGTTACAGGATTATCTCTGAGAGACTTAAGTCGATCAGGCTAAAACTTTGTGTGCAAACTCCCCTCACCACCAGAACCTGATGGTTCTAGTTTCAGCTTAATCCCGCACATGTACGCAGAATGCGGCCACTTCCAAAAATCGCTAAAAACGGTTTTTTGGCTCTAACTCGAATTCTAAGCATTCTGCAAAGAAAAAGTTAAATAGAAAAGTTGTAGATCTTTAAAAAAAAACAACTTTTTTCCACTTACATAAAATCATGAAAATGCGTAGAACTCGAGTTAACAGCCCAAAATCGATTTTTTACAGCTAAAACCCCAATTATTTGCCATAAAACTTTTCGGATTAACGTTTTACATAAAAATATTAAATATAAAAGATGTAAACAATTTTAAAATACAACTTTTTACCGTAGCAAAGTTATTTTTTAAGACTTTTTGACATACAGCATTCCTAGAAGCGATTTTTTGATACATAAATTCAATAATAACTTCGCTGCAACATGCCCCATCTGACCCAGTGCGAAAAATGTGTGAGATTTGATATCTCAGCCTGCTCTGAGAAGCCAGACACGTCCCTCTAAACTATGCTATTATAATACATTTTCTAAATGAAACCCTATTACTAAATCAAATCTTGATAAAATCTTTAATCATCTGTTAACTATCTTTAAAATCCTCTTGAAAATCCTCTTGAGTCCTTCCATGTTAAATTGTTTTTTTCACCTACAAGAAAAATAGAATTTAATTAATAAAACTAGAAAACAATGACTGTATAATTTAATTAACTGTTAAAGAAAAACCAACCTCTAAAATACATGATTATAGATACGTATAGTAGAAGTATAGTAGTGCCATAGTCTCGAATGAAGTTACGTTCCAACTCCAAGATTTCGATAGCTCAGTTATCAACACCATCAGTATCCTTAGATTGCCACCGGTAGACGCAGTAGACCATAATCCAACAAATGCAGAAGTTTTTATACACCTAGACATATAAAAAAATATTACAAAATCAAACTCATAAATAATTATTAAGAAATTCAGACCACTGATCGATGCATAAAAGTTGAAACAAGGCAGATTTTAAGTATGAATACCGTCAAACCACATGTCTCAGTCACATAATTTACATTTACAAACAGAAGATTATCATCATGAACACTGAAAAGGTATCCGCGAGCCATTAGACATCTGTTTACTGAACTTATCATAGGGGACAAAGCGTTTCAAGTTAAAACTTATTGAAGATACAATATAAATTCAACATACAGTTCAAGTTTATTCTAATATTTCCAAAATTACCTTGTCAGATAGTATAAATCCATATCCAGATTCGTATTAAAATAGTTGAAGTATCCAAGAACGCCAACCAATACTCCAAGACAGCATCAATTCAGTTGCAAGATCGTCTCAAGGTGATCCAATTAGCTGGCAATGCCAAACAGGACTGCCGGATAGTAGAAATAGAGCTCCAGGATCATTCGCAGCTAGAAACGCCAACCAGCACTTGCAGAAAGTTCAAATGTAATTCTAAGGTTGTCTCCTGGTTGATGACATCAGCCAGAGATGCCAAGCAACACGATCAGATACCATAAATCCAGCTCCAGAGTCGTATTGAGGCTGTTGAAGTACCTAGAAACGCCAACCAGCACCACCAGAGAGAGAGAGAGAGAGAGAGAGAGAGAGAGAGAGAGAGAGAGAGAGAGAGAGAGAGAGAGAGAGAGAGAGAGAGATCTAAAAAACAGATCACAAAATTACACTGATTATACTGCACATAACACAATATATATCTGTTATAAACATAATGAACACAGGAAATAGAACAAAGGAAAACCAGTCGTAGATCTTATGCGATAGTGAATCTTCATCCAAGCAGCATCTTGCAAAAAGAATGTATCAGCACATCAATAGAATGAGCAGGAGCAGCATTCGCAAGCTGATCATAGCGAGAGACGCCGATATCCAGGTATGCGGAGATGCGGTCGAGGCGTAGGCCGACTGACCCTCCGTTTATTGCCCTCGAGGCCGCTGCCGCTCACCTGGGCATCATATGGCGCGCACTCTGTGGAGTGCGCGTCTCTAGCTAATCCTGAATTGCCCTGCTTTTCGCACGTCTTTGGTCGGCAATAAACTCGCCGCGTCTCCGAGGAGCCTATAATAATAAAAATGCGTCTGCATTTTGGTTTTTCCCAGAGTGATTATAAAACTATAAACTAACGGATATTATTTCTAAATTACTATGGATAATCGCAGAAATCCAACATTCCCTTTTAATTAGAAGTATCTCGAATGTTCAATAAACCGCGCAAGGTACAGAACTGCTGTTTAGTCAGAGGATTGATGAAGATGTCTGCTAACTGTTTATTAGATGGTACATAGTGAATATCAATTTCTTTTCAATTTATTACTTCGCGGACAAAGTGATATCTGACGTCTATGTGCTTCGAACGTTTGTGAAACTCTGAATTATCTGCTAATCTTATAGCCGATTGATTATCCACTAAAATCTTAATCGTGTTACAAGGTAAAGAAGCTATCTGGCGCAGCCAGATTGCTTCTTTTGTTCCATGCGTTAGCACTATATATTCAGATTCTGCTGTTGACAACGATACTATATTCTGACGCTGGCTGGACCAACAAATTGGTCCGCCGTTTAATAAGAATACAAAACCGCTTCGCGATCTACGCGTTTCTAGACACCCGGCATAGTCAACGTCGGTATAACCGTGGATTTCCGGACTCCCACTATCTCCGAATACAATGCCATAATCACGCGTGCCAATTTAATACCCAATTATTCTTTTAACGTATTTCCAGTGCTGTTGGGTAAATGAATTTAAAAAGTGGCTGGCATAATTCACCGCATACTCGATGTCCGGTCGACATACTCTAGCAGCAAATAAAAGTGAACCAACTGCTTCGCGATACGGTATTTTTATCATTCCGTGTGCATTCACTCGCTTCTTTGTTAAGAACTACGCCAGGTTCAGCGGGAACACTGACTGCATTAGCAACATTCATACCGAACCTATCAATAATCTTGCTAATATAACTAGATTGACTAATTTTAATCTTCCGATTGGACGATCGCGCGTGATCTTCATACAAATTCATTCGCCTCGTTTTCGGTGACCTGAAAATTGCTTTTTAAATATTCGAGTACAATATTTATCGCGGCTTGGCTTTTACACATAATTAAGCCGTCATCAACATACAATGCCAAGTAGACTTTAATATTGTTTACCTCACCGACGAACACGCATTTTTCGCTCTCGATACTGCTGAAATTAAAATTTTCTAGAAAACCGACAAACTTTTTGTTCCAACACCGTTGGAGACTGCTTGAGACCGTAGAGGCTTCGCTGTAGTTTGCATAGGGCACCTTCTTCTTCAGTGACGTAACTTTCTGGTTGCTGCAGATATATTTCTTCTTGCAAGTCGTCGTAAAGAAATGCCGTCTTTACGTCGAACTGCGCAATTTCTAAATCTTCCTTGGCTGTAATCGCTAAGAGAATACGAATAGATTCATAGCGGACGACAGGTGCATAGGCATCAAAATAATCTATGCCTTCTCGCTGAGCATAACCCTTTGCAACAAGTCGCGCTTTGTATCTAATGATCTTGTCGTGTGCATTTCTCTTAATCAAAAACACCCATTTGCTTCCAATTGCACGCTTACCTTTTGGTAACTTGACTACACTCCACGTGTTGTTTTTCTGAAGTGCGTTGACCTCTTCTTGGACCGCTTTTTGCCATTGTGCCGCTTTGCAGCTTGACATCGCCTTGGTATACGTGATCGGCACGGCGTCTGCAGTATAAGCTACAGGAACACCGTAGCGATCTATCGCGTTGAGGCGAGCTCTGTCGCGCAGGTGTCGTCCTTCAACTTCTGCTGGGGCTTCGATTTGCTGCGGTTGCTCGTTGATCCACTGGTTATCTCCCACTTCATCGGCAGGCTGTTGATCTGGAACTGCCTCAGGATCAGCTATATCAACAGCTTGTTGATGATCTGCTACTGATTTCTTTTCCAAAGCAAAATCGATTTTAACGCGAAAAACGCCGTCTTCTTGCTGTGTATTCATGTGGCTTCTCTCGTTGAAATCTATATAGCTGCTTATCATAATCCGTCGAGTTTCTGGATTCCAAAGTCTATAATTTGACGATTCACCTTCGTAGCCTACAAAGATTACTTTTATACTCTTACTTTCGAACTTTTTTCGCTTTTCTTTAGGTTGATTCAGGTACGCGTCTGTACCAAATACGCGAAGATGCTTGACTTCCGGCTTTCGATTAAACCACTTTTCAAATGGCGTTATCATTTGACCTTGTTGCATAACTACACGATTCAACACGTAGCATGCTGTATTTATCGCTTCAGACCAGAGTTCAAAATTTACCTTGCTACTACTGAACATCATAGTTCTTGCACTTTCGACGATAGTTCGTACCTCTCGTTCGGCTCGTCCATTTTCCTCGTGGACGTAAGGTGAGGAAAATTCGTGGATTATGCCTCTTGTTTTCTCGTGCTTGCGAAACTGCTCTGATGTATATTCAGTGCCATTATCCGAGTGCAACACCTTTATGCGATTGCCTGTTTGATTAATCACATAGCTTTCGAATTCTAGAAACTTCTCGAAAACTTCAGACTTATGTCTCAAGAAGTAAACTTTTCGCTAGCTTTCGGTAACAAAAGAAAATATTTTGTGCATCGAGGAGAAATATTACAGGGCCACATACATCTGCGTGGATTTTCTCACCAGGCTTGACGTTGCTACTGTGCTTCTTAGATGCGTGGGTCTTGCGAGCTTGCTTGCCTTTTAAGCAGGGTTCACAGAAGAATTTTTCTTCACTTTCAACTTTAAGGTTTCTATCAGTGAGCACTTTACACGTGTTTATTACTGCATGCACGTTCACGTGGCCAAATCGGTCATGCCAGAGCTTGAGTGCGTTTTGCTCTTTCATTTTGGCGACATTGCACTCTGCAGGACACTCGGCGACGTGACATTTAGCAGGGATTTCTANTCGGCGACGTGGCATTTAGCAGGGATTTTCACTTCAAATAACATTTTAAATAATCCCCGATGTCTCACGCCACGAGATGATAGCTTGCCATTTCTATCGCGTACTTCGCAGTGTTCTTTGTATAATGAAAAGAGTAACTCTTATCATTTATTGCAGCAATAGAGAAAAGTATTGAGAATATAGTACATTTGACTGTATGTACAGTATAGTTCGTGCTAGAATGAGTGAGCGCGTTAACGAGTGTGTGAGGGAACGCACACATGCAAGTATCCCCTCTCGCGTATGAGTGTGAGTCACATGACTACTTGCGGTGTCGAGACTAAACGAGTCTCGCACATCGCTCTCTTGGGAACGAGCCGTCGCCGAATACACAAGGTGTGTGCGACGCATAGCTGTACATAGAAGGAGAACAATAAATCCACATTGTTATAAACATTAATCCTCTGCCTTACCTCATTTATCTAACATGGTAGCAGACCGGTGGTTTGTATATTTATTTAGTTATATAGTTACATTCGAGTACTATAAAGCTAATTAAGTGAGGTTAAAAGCCACGTGGTGAAGAAATTTTTCAAAGTGAAAAATGAAGTGTTTCAATATATACGCAAGAGCAAAAGTCCGTTGATGACAAATAGCTAAACACAGGCATATTGATTAGGCTAGAAAGAGTCTTTCTCTTCCGCGGCACAAGTCCGTAACCGGCGGGGTGTCGCCCTGTGCCTGAGCCGGCGGCGGCCTTAAAAGTACATCGGTGAAGCAACGTGGGGCGACGATGCAGTTTGGGAAACGGCCGGAGAGATCCGCGGGGACGCGAGGAGCAAATTAAGGAGGAAGATTCTGGCACAGCGAAGGACATGCGTCGTCGAATGCACCTAGAATGAGAGAATTCTGAATAGAAGGGAGACATCGAGATTTTTTCAAGGCAGACGAATGGAGAAGATGTTGCGTATACCGGTGTTTCCATGGCGAGGTTACAACATGCTGGAGTAACGGCGCCAATAACGATGTTGTTTAATGAAAAGCAGACTCGTAATAGGCAGCCCTGCGAACAGGGCAGCGAACCTGGGATGGATATGATGTGTAGGCGTAGTAATAAGTGTATTGTGGCTATTTCGAGATAAGGCAATTAGAGTTCGTGCGCGTCGGTACGGGGCTGACTGCGTTTGGCGCTTGAAGAGCGCTAGACAGCGCTAGCGTGTATTGTAAAAATCTACCGCAGCTGCACTTTAGTGCCGAGACAGACTTGAGGAAAATTAGACGTTAAATTCTTATCGTGACACGCGGCGCCTATTTTTTTTAGTGGCGTTTGAGGAAAGCAGTGAATCGAGTCTTGAAGGCGCACGGGGCGATTATAAGGTGGAGAGGACGGGAAAATAAATATATGTGCACACGCGCAGTTTGCGCCCGAATCGTCAGCAGTCTGCCGTAGGTGTGAGTTATTGATACATTAACGACGG
>CM053172.1:34382835-34394145 GCA_012977825.3 Pteromalus puparum
CCGTCGTTAATGTATCAATAACTCACACCTACGGCAGACTGCTGACGATTCGGGCGCAAACTGCGCGTGTGCACATATATTTATTTTCCCGTCCTCTCCACCTTATAATCGCCCCGTGCGCCTTCAAGACTCGATTCACTGCTTTCCTCAAACGCCACTAAAAAAAATAGGCGCCGCGTGTCACGATAAGAATTTAACGTCTAATTTTCCTCAAGTCTGTCTCGGCACTAAAGTGCAGCTGCGGTAGATTTTTACAATACACGCTAGCGCTGTCTAGCGCTCTTCAAGCGCCAAACGCAGTCAGCCCCGTACCGACGCGCACGAACTCTAATTGCCTTATCTCGAAATAGCCACAATACACTTATTACTACGCCTACACATCATATCCATCCCAGGTTCGCTGCCCTGTTCGCAGGGCTGCCTATTACGAGTCTGCTTTTCATTAAACAACATCGTTATTGGCGCCGTTACTCCAGCATGTTGTAACCTCGCCATGGAAACACCGGTATACGCAACATCTTCTCCATTCGTCTGCCTTGAAAAAATCTCGATGTCTCCCTTCTATTCAGAATTCTCTCATTCTAGGTGCATTCGACGACGCATGTCCTTCGCTGTGCCAGAATCTTCCTCCTTAATTTGCTCCTCGCGTCCCCGCGGATCTCTCCGGCCGTTTCCCAAACTGCATCGTCGCCCCACGTTGCTTCACCGATGTACTTTTAAGGCCGCCGCCGGCTCAGGCACAGGGCGACACCCCGCCGGTTACGGACTTGTGCCGCGGAAGAGAAAGACTCTTTCTAGCCTAATCAATATGCCTGTGTTTAGCTATTTGTCATCAACGGACTTTTGCTCTTGCGTATATATTGAAACACTTCATTTATTTCCCCTAAAATAATCGTTTATTTCTCCTGAGCGTCTTTCATTTTATAATTTATTCTATTTTTAGCAGCTTTTATCAGACATTGATATTATTTGTTTTGCTTTTACTAACAGATGAATAAGTCATTACAGTATAACAAAGATAATAAAAATCAATCTCCTTTTCCAGTAGGTATAAAGCGAATTTATCAGCAATTGCTTCTTTTAAATTTAATTTCGCGAGTATTCATCAAAGCATATCGTACCATATTCTTTGGACTTTCTCGTAGTCATACAGACGCTTTTAAACAATTTCAAACCTTGTTCTTGTTCATGTCATTTTGTTAGCCTTTGTTGATTAACGTATAACCTTGCTGAGCTTACTTTACAATTTAAGCTTATGCTGGTTAACTACGTTCCATTATGCGGTTATTAATTACACCCCGACGATTGATAAACAATTTAGAACGCAAAATATTTACTGTACTTGCGTGATATTTTGCCTACTGGAGCGTATATGTAGTCCAATACCGATTCGTTGTTGAATAACTCTCGCTTAACTACTAAACTACTTACTATATGTATCATCAGCCTTTTTATGTGTAAACCCATTTAACGTTCTAGTACTTCTTTCCTTTTGTTTCTCACCTAATTCCACTGATTAGTTTCATTTCATACAATGCAATGATTAGTATTCTTCCTTTATCCATAGCATGTTTTTCCTAAGCTATTAGCATTCATGCTATTCGTTTTCGCCTCCTCAAAATGTACACTAGGTGTATCTATTCTTTACAATATAATATATCGGATTATCTATAGTACTATTTTTTTGGAATATTCTTATCGGACTCTTCTTCACACGCTGTGAAATCGCTGTGTGAGTATTTGGTTTCAGAACTGATTTATATCGATTATTACTTTACATTGTTATGATCTTTTATCGTACATTTTCATTGTTTACAATCTGGCCGTATCCAATACGATCATCATCCGATTTCCGCTTTCGAACTCTTGTTCGCTTCTCTTACTCGACCCTGAGAGTGAGGTAAGGAAGAAATATTTCGGTGTCTATATATCAAGACGCAATACACATTTTTGATATAGTATTCTAGTAATCACAAATTCAACATGTCATGAAATGGTTACATCCACGTACAAATTCTATAACCTACTTCACTGTAGACCTATGTTAAAATTCCATTTAGCTTTTTTATCTGCTGCTAACGGTTTCGACTTTCCCCCGTGTGTCTGATGGCTAGTCCGCCGACCGGCAGATGTTGGTTAGCGGGAAGGTAAAGTGAAGAAACCTTTTTTATGCAAATAATTAAATGAAGAGACTATATTCCAATGTTTATAGTTTTGAACGAAGTTGATCAGATCAACTTTATGAGTCTCCATCTGTAACAGAAATGATATCGGCGGTGATTTAGAATATTTCGACCCCTTCACGCACAATCAAATTTAAAATCTTAATCTATATTTGCGTTTACGGCTACATTTAACGCGCGTTCGTTTACGCGGGGTTACGGTGTAGTTCTACGGTGCGACTACCGGTTTTAGGATACGGTTACGGAGGACGTGGAAACGGGTTGGGTTAAACAACACGTTTTTCTGGAGGTTCAGGTATTCCCTCGAGTCCCATGAAAGTCGTGTGGCGCAAACGGCTACACGGTATCAGTTCGCCGTCTCTTCTCGTCCTGAAACTCCTATGTGACTCACAGTGACAGGTGAAATTCAAGAGGTCGGGCCGGTATTGACGGACAGAAGTTGACCGGTGTTCTCCAGACGTGGTGCTGACGACCTGGGGAATCGTCAGGCTGGCTTTAGTCTATTCTTCTTTCTGTCGCCCCGCGTGGCGCATGCGGTGGCTGGCAAAGATACCAGTCCATTTGGGGGCGGAATGTTCGACGGCAGGTGGCGATCGATCGAGTATCCACTGTGTCGCTCAAAGTAGGGAGCTCGGGCGCTGTTCGGTTCCCGCCTAGTTGTCTTCGTGTGAGCACGACGCAACTCGGAGTGTTCAGGTTCGTCGCCAGCGTGTCACCGGTGTGCTCACGGATGCCCGACGTTCGCCTGGCAGTCGATCTCTCTAGCTGTTCCACTGAAAACACTGGTACGTGTAGCCGCAGCGTGACCGGCAGGATTAACTCGCAGTAGACACTGAGCCCAGTATGCCGCAGCGCCGCTTAGATTATATAAGAGCGTGTCGCGGCGGACGCCGCTCGCGTTCCGCGGCGCGGCAGCGTCATCCGAGCTGGTTACTAGTTTAGAGTCCCTGCCGCGCTCTGTCGGGACTGGCCTTTATCGGTTTGCGCGCGCGCGGCGCTATCGAGAGGTTCTGGCTTCTGCGGACTCGCTCCGTTTTTTGTGTCGGCTGAGTCGCGCTAGACGCGTTACCTCCATATGCAATCTGCGCGCCCGCGTCACGCTGGCGTCAGAAGCAGCGGCCTACATTTGTTAGAAAATCATATGTTGCAGATCTGTACTAGTCTCGTCAGCAATCCCTATTTGGCATGATCTTTTTTGCTCCTGGTTTTTTCTTAACAAAGATTTACACCCGTATAATCTTTAGTTTTCAACATTGTGAATACTTTATCTGAAAACTATGCTCCATATAGGAGGCTTTACAATCAGTTGATTGCGCTAAAGTACATTTTAAATCGTTGAAGGCGCACCTACTAGTTTTCATGGCTCAATATGTCTATTTATCTTACTTTGTGCCTTACATCAGTAATGTAATCCGTGCCAATATGTCGATGAATTGTTACTATTAAAGTCTTTGCAGCCGACCGTCCAATTAAACTTCATGTACGTACGCTGGAACAATTGTTTATATAATACCGATATAAAAAAGACTACTTTTCTTTTCGCAAATTTATAAATCGATTATTTAGGTAGTGTACATTAATCCCGCAAGTCGTATCTTGTTTTTACTACTGTTTCCCTGTTAAGTTTTTACTCATTAATACTTTATTCATACAAAATCATCCACTTCATCTTTGTTTCTAAGCAGTAACACTTTTGGCTGATTTTGCTGTAATCGTCGATCAATGAACAAAAATATTTTCAATAAAAACACGTTTGGACCGGGTCTTGAAGCTACACAAACATCAGTGTGTATACACCTCTACGATATTTGTCGCTCTTGTTCTGTTATTTTAAACGGTAAAATTATGCACCTTTCCACTTTCTATGCAAACTCCTTTGCATTTTAATATTTCCGATCAACTCCAGTTTTGGAATACCACCCGTAAAATCCCAATTGTTTATGCCTACTTTAAAAGATTTTAATAGCTCAAAATAGGTACTAATCCGCTAGGCATTCATATGTGCATTTCTTATTTTTACGTACTCATTTTCGCAGTTAATATACTGAGCATTGTTTACATTTTTTTGTTTCAATTCCAATTACTTGCGTATTTTATAATGTACGATTTTTCTTTATACGCTACTGTATATCTCGATCTTTCTTCATCAAACATTATTTATAGATACTATTTCTTTAGGAATTAACTCGTATTCGTATCTGTCAACTTATCGCCGTACTGCTACATTAAATTTGTGTTCATCCTTCTTTTAGCGTAAAAAAATTTTTCATTAGCTACTTTAATTTTCTTTCTCGAAGCTCTAAAAGCTAAGCTTACTACATTACCGATTTTAGTTGCTTCTAACTCACTACTATCGCCTAAATAATTTTAGATTTGGTTTTTAACTCCATACAATTTTTAAAAATACTATATCTATTGTATCAAAATGTGGTGAGCATCCACTATCTAGCAACCAATTTATATGTCATTACTATAGTTTTTCCTCATTCGCGCCGCATGAAGTCGTTGCTATCCAGCGCTGGACGCAGACAGCCCAGCGGTCGGGACGCGCACGTCGGTTGACTCGTACTGGACCTGCTGCTGCTGCGCAGGCGGTTTGCCGCGCCCTCTGCCCGTAGTTTGCTTCTTCTTCCTACCGCCGGCGGGCTCGACCACGTGTAGGCCGATCGCCATGTTTACCACCGCTGTGCGCTGCTTAATCCGCCATCTTGGCACCTCTTGCGAAGTGACCGTTTTTCCCCACATTTGTAGGCATCTTTCTTTCTTGTTGGGAAAACGAAATTTGATTTTCTTTCGGAATTCTTGCCGTGTTTCAAGAAAGCTTAATTTTTTTTCAGGTAATCACTGCTGATCTTCTTCTTTTAATGTCAATTAAATCACCTATGTAGCTGTACGATTACTGCAACGTGTTCAGCATATAGGTTTAATTTTTACTTATCTTCACTTATAATTGGAACACTCTGCGCCTTTCAAATATTTTCACTGCTTTCTCAAATCCTAAAAAATGACGGCCGTGGTCATATAATTATGTAATCTTATTCTTTTCTGGAGTTGTTCCTAGCATACAATTTGCAGTGCTGTAGAATTTTAAATAACATAACTGTCTAGCTTCTTCATTATGCCAAAACGTCGTAGTCTTCACAGTCTCGCAACTCGCTAATGCTTGATTGCGAATTATGCACATAAATTATGTTAAACTGCTTTAGATCATTATATCCATCGTTTCGCTTGCTGCCTGTTGGAGGCTTGTCTATTACTTCATAATTTTTTAAATTTTACGAAACAATGCGTTATTTTCCCCCCTCTTTCTCTCGCACATGTTGTAATGCCTCTCCATCAACACCGGTATAACGCAAACTTTCATTTCTTCTCCATTTCGCTCTCCTTGAAACCCACGATTGTTCCTCTTACTTTATCACGAATCTCTCTTCATTTCTAGTTGATTCTCAGAACGTTCCTTCGGTGTTCAGAAATCTTAATATAAATACGGTTTCCGGCTCTCTCGTTTCCCAATGCACTCCTGCACGTGTTTTTCACATGTATTTTTAATCCGCTGTGCATCAACTAAGAATTTTACGATTATTTCCAAAAAATCTTTCTACTAATGCAATAGTCCTTTTGTTTAGCTATTTATTCTCACTTGTATTTTTCTTCTTATATTATTGAACACTATTCATTTTGTCAAGTCAGCTGACGCCAGCGAGCGCGCGCGCGCAGCGAACAAAGGCGAGTCCGCACGAAGCGAAGTGAGCGCGCGCGCGCACCAACCGAAAGGCCAGTCCGCACGAGCGCGAGACTCTACTAGCAACTCAGCGGAGACGCGCCAGGCGGCGCGAGCGGCGCGCCGCGAACACGCCTATATAAAGCGGCCCGCGCGGCATAGCGGGCAGTTCTACTCGAGTTGAACTCCTGTCGGTATCGTGCGCACACGTTACCGAGAGGAACAGCTAGAGAGCATCGACGCCAGCAACGTCGGCTCGTGAGCACACGTGACGACGCTGTCGACGAACCTGAAACTCCGAGTTGCCGTCGTGCGCACACGAGACAACTAGGAGTAACCGAACAGCGCCGAGGCTCCCCTACGTGAGCACACGTAGTGGATACTCGACGTCGCCACCTGCCTCCGAACATCCGCCCAAGGGACTGGTTATCTTCCCAGCCACCGTGCGCAACACCGGGCTGAGAGAATAACTAAAAAGCCCGCCGAACGATTACTCACAGGTCGTGAGCACACGACCTAGGAGAAGCACCTGGTCAACTCTGTACCGTTGCAATACGCCGAACCTCTTGAGATCACTGGTCACTGTGAGCAACACAGGATCAGGAAGGAAACGAGACGGAGCGAACCGATCCGTGTAGCGTGCGCACACGACTTCATGGATCGAGGAGACCTGAACTCCGAAAAACCTGTTGTTTAACCCGAACCCGTTTCAGACCGTCCCCGAAATCAGTAATCCGTAAAACGCGGTAGTCGCACCGAAAACTCTACGTAACCCCGGTAAACGACAGCGTTAATGTATCCGTAAACCGCTATAGATTAAGATAAGATTGTTTGTGAAGGCGAAAATATTCTAAATCACCGCGCATATCGATGTTTCTGTACAGATGGAGAACTCATAATTTGATTATGCAACTTGTTAACTTAAACATTAGAATATATCTTTATTTGTTATATTGCAATACAAAAAGATTTTCTTCAATTAACCTTTCCCCTAACCAAATCCTGGCGCCGGCCCGACTACTCAAAACACGGGGAAAGTCGAACCGTTACAGGATAAAAAAGCTGAAATGGACATTTTTACTAGGGTTACAGTGAAGTAGGTTATAGAGTTTTTGTTGAACGGTAGAGTAAGCAGTTCATAGACAATGCTTGATGTTGTAGAAATCATATCCAAAATGTATTGGTCTTGATTTATGACCGATCGAAAAATTATTCTTTCCGTACTCCGACGTCTACGAGTCGAAAGAAGCGAACGCACAAGAGTTCGAATAGCGAAATTCGATGATGATCGTATCTTGATAGCTGCAGAATGCAAGATGACTAAATCGTAAGCGAAAAAGATCAAACAAAATTATAAGAATATCGAATAACAATAGTTTGATAACAAATTACTCCACGTCGCATCAACACGTGTGAAAACAGAGTCGATAAGATATCCGCGCAAAATGTACTAATAGGAGTATCGCGTTTATAGTTCATTGTAGAGTAGATACACCTTAGTATACATTTGAGGAGGCGATGGAATAGCGATGAATGCGATAGTTGGAAAAATGCTATGGACTAAGGAATTGCAAGTAGCTTGCTACATGAAAATGACGAACATGGAAATTACGTTAGAAACAAAAAGGAAAAGAAGTACTAGACGTAAAATGGGTTTACACCAAAAATGGCTGACTGATTATTTTAAAGCTAGGTTAGTAGTAAGTAGGTTTTCAAACAAACGAAAT
Source organism: Pteromalus puparum (assembly GCA_012977825.3). Classification (NCBI taxonomy): domain Eukaryota; kingdom Metazoa; phylum Arthropoda; class Insecta; order Hymenoptera; family Pteromalidae; genus Pteromalus; species Pteromalus puparum. The sequence goes on from CM053172.1 coordinate 34,390,467, forward strand.
GCCTAATGATGCATATACGTCCAGTCAGCCACAAAACGCAACACATTAAAATTTTGCTTTCTTACTTGTGTCCATTCATCGGATTAACTTGATTGAATCAGATGCGACGTTGTAACAGCATTCTTTAAATGTAAAGTAAGCTCATGAGGTGATACGTTCATCATTCAACCCAAAAGGTTACAATGACTGACACAAAACAAAGTTTGTAAATTTGTTTCAAGCGCTGGTATGCGACTACGATAAAGTCGAAGAAATATGGTACGAATGCTTTGTATGAATACTTACGAAAATTAAATTTAAAAGAAGCAATGTCTGATAATATTGGCTTGTAAATACAGCTATGGAAAAGGAGATGATGTTTTATATCTTTTTGTTATATTAGAGACTATTGATCTGTTGTAAAAGCAAGAAAAAAATTAAAGTCGAAGAAAGTGCTTAAATTAGAATAAATTTAATAATGAAAACTAGGAGAAATAAAAAGATATTTAGGGATAAAGTATAAGAATATGATTATATACGATTGTAAAATGAAACTAAGCCAAATAAATACATAGAGTCATAGCATGTAAATATCAAAATAGAAAATAGTAATTATATAGCACTCCTATGGAAGACAAACTTGAAACTGTTGAAGTCCTGAAAATGCGAGTCAAAATATTAAGTATAGAAACTTGATAAGGTGCTTTATTGTATGATAAGTTCGAATACAGAGACCAAGATATAAGTTTTAGCGTAAATTACTTAAGTAGATATCAAGAAATCGTTATGACCAGACTCATTGGAAAGATGCTTTAAGATAACTAAGATATTTGTTATTTAAACGAAAGTACTTATGTTTAAATATAAAGGAAAGAAAAGGTAATAATATAATCGACGTTAGTGGATGCAGATTGGGCTGGTGATAATTATTGAATAGAAAATCATACGGAGCGGTTATGTATAAGAATGTTCGGAAATGTAATTGACTGGAAGTCAATAAAACAAAAAATGTGTAACTAAAAGCGTCGACATACGCAGAATATGTAGCCCATATCCGAATCTGATAAGCGAAACTAGAATACATCAGAGATGTTTTGGTAAGATATTCGAAATAAATATTGCAGAACCGATTAAAATTTATGAAGACAATTCAGGTGCAATAAACATTGCAAATAACGGTAATGTTACGAAAAATTTTAAGCATATTGAAATTCATTATCATAGTGTACATCAAAGCGTGAAAGATAAATTGATTGAAGTTTGTAAAATTGATACTAATGAAAATGTTGCGGACATTTTTACAAAAGCTCTCTGTAGAGAAAAATTTGAAAAATTCAGACAGTTGTTAAATGTAAAAATATAATGTACAGTACAAATGTAAGGAGGCGTATTGAGAATATAGTACATTTGACTGTATGTACAGTATAGTTCGTGCTAGAATGAGTGAGCGCGTTAACGAGTGTGTGAGGGAACGCACACATGCAAGTATCCCCTCTCGCGTATGAGTGTGAGTCACATGACTACTTGCGGTGTCGAGACTAAACGAGTCTCGCACATCGCTCTCTTGGGAACGAGCCGTCGCCGAATACACAAGGTGTGTGCGACGCATAGCTGTACATAGAAGACGAATAAATCCACATCGTTATTAAATATTAATCCTCTGCTTTACCTCATTTATCCAACAAGTTCCGTAAGCTATAACAAAAACAGTAATTTTTAGTAATCCAGTGTATACAGGATGAGAGACAAAAAATTTGCTCCATGAGCTTAGCAAGGTTTTATAATCTTTTAACAATATTATTGAATCCAGCGAATCTGTGAACGCAACATTTAAGCAATATTGCTGAAAGATTGGGGTCTATATGGGGAAGACTGGATTGGAAAAAAACATGGGGAAGTTAACTACTACCTCAGGCAGTTTCTGACCGGGCATGGATGCTTCTGGGTGTACCTACACCGGTTTAAACAGACGACCGTCCAAACTGCCCAGTCTGCTTGGAAAGTAGCGAAGATGCAGAGCATGTCTTTTGTGACTGTTCGCGATACAAAATGGAGCGAGTAGAACTCGAGTATTTTCTCCAGACCACAGTGACACCTGGATCAATGATGACAGCAAGTATACAATGGCCCGCAGTAAACAATTAGTTAAGGACCATTCTTAAGAAGGTCAGAAATGACGAAGAAAAAAGAAGGAAAAGACAAGGGGAAACAGCCAAGTAAAGTATGCTATATGAAGGTCACTGAGTTGTAAAGACGAAACGCTCCTGGGACTGATGCTGAGGAACGTAGGTGTCGGGGTTGAGTGTCCAGAGGATGATCGGACGATGCTGCAAGAAGCAGACAGCTGGAAAATGCAAAAAAGAAAAAGACGAGTTTGATCGTGAACCCCTAATCACTCCGGTGGGTGGGGCATGTATGGAAATGTCAAACCCTAAAGAAGAAGCCAACTAGGCTAATTAACAGGCTCCACGAAAGTATTGTTTACAAATGGTGTCTATGGGGGGTCCCGGTGTTGGAGGGCCACTTATGTAGAGCTTGCTCTGCCTATGCCACATAAAAGTAAAAAAAAAAAACGGAAGAGGTGTCTGTAGGATACCCGGTGGGATACCCCTTTTATGTTATGTATTGAATAAGAAGCACAATTAAATAAATCAACAGCGTTGGAGATAAATTAAACGAAATAAATAAAAAATAAAAAATTCAGCCATATACTTGGACACTCAAATATTTGTTATTGTGATAAAATAAAAAACTCAACCTCTTAAACTAAAGCGGATCAGCATTGTAAACACCATTATGAATAATATATTTGTAATTCTGATTACTTTTTAATAAAAATAAATTCAAATAGATAATTTAAAACTTGGCTCTGGAGTCCCATAAGAGCAAATTTTTTTCAGGATTGTCCAATTTTACCAAACACACGATTTTCATAAAGCAGTAGTTGGACACATTTGATTACAGTGTCCAACTACTGGCTTAAAATCACATACAAGTTCTAGTTTAATCGCGTCAACTGGTGTCCAACTATGATTGTTTGAGGTTCGTTTTTTTTTTTTTTTTTTTAAATTAAAAGATGATTGTGTTAGCTAAATGTTGGTGTTAATAGTACAGTATGCCACTGTTGTGGAGATGGCTTTCTACCTTGCTCGAGGTTTTTCGCACGAGCGAAACGAGTGCGAAAATCGAGCAAGGTAGATAAACACCACATACGACATTTTATAGCAGAACAACCTGAACACTGATAATAAAGTCATCATTTTGAGGTTAGTGTGCTATAAAAGTTTTTGATATACTGCAATTTGTCCGTACAAAATAAATAACTTCCTACTTTTGTCTCAATATCTGTCTAAGTACTGATGGACATTGTACCTTAATACAGCCGCATGCATTGCCGCACGCTACTGCCTGCTGGCTGTCCCCTCTCCGAGCACTATGTGTGTGTGTGAGAGAGAGAGAGGCATAGTATACTATATATTCGTATAAGCTACTGCGGCCAGTCCCCTCTCCGAGCGCTGAGACTATAGCAAAAAAGTGTCGTTTTGAGCGTTACGATTTTGCTATAGTATATCTTACGCTTTTTTTGGCTCAGGCCCCATCCGCCAAGCGTACCTAACGCGCGATAAAGAACTTTGTTCCAAAATCGCGCGCGCGCACACACACACACACACACACACACACACACACACACACACACACA